>PVIJ01001660.1:0-189384 GCA_004024925.1 Scalopus aquaticus
TTCCATCTGACTTATTTTGCTTAACATACTCACCCCTGTTCCACTGCTAATTTTGCCAGGAAGTGGTCATGCCATGTGATTGACCTGGAAATGAAATTTAAAGTCATTAAGCACTACAAATAAGGGAAATCAATGAGGATTTGTACTTGTCTGTCAGGTATGACCCAGGCCAACACATCTATGATCTTGAAGACCAAAAACAAGATGACTGAAACTATTTAAAGGATCTACTCCATTGGCAGCAATGAGACTAAAATATTTGAGAAGGGCCTGTGTCAGAGATCGAGAAACATCTAATGACCTGAGTTGAAGACCAGACACTGACATACATTTGTCTGAGCACTGTGGCAATAATGACCAAAGCAAAAGCTTTATTTGTGATAGATAAATGAAAAATTGAACCTGACCGCATGTTAGATTCACTACTAGCTCTGGGTGGTTTAAGAGATTCAAGATATGTTATACATTACAAAATGTGAAAGTGAGTTGTCAGCCTGCAAGTGCTGAAGTAAAGGCAACTGAAAAAGTTTTGGAAAACCTATATAAGCTGATTGTAAGGGAATATTACTTGTCAGAGCAAATCATCAATATGGATGAAACCTCTCTTTTGGGGGACAGATGGCTAAAAGGATCTTTATCTAAAAGGAGACCAAGTAAACGACAGGTTTCAAGATCTTTAGTGACAGCAGAAGAAGAAGTAGTCTTGTGGGTGGGAGGAGAAGGCAATGGTGCAAGCTACCAAGCCCTTTGTGATCTGGCAGTGAGTTCCCCCAGTCCTTCAGGCAGATCAATAAACACACGCTGTCTATGTACTACAGGAGCAATAAGTAGTCACAGGTGATCCGGTTCTTCTGAGATGCCTCCCTGAATGGCTATGCCAGAAAAATGGAGAAGTACTTTTTTTGAAAATAGCATAGTTTTTGTTGATAGCACAGGAAGGAAATTTCTTATCTATTCATTTCTCAGGAAATATCTCCTTTTTAAAGCAAAGTATGATCATATTACAAAAGAAATCCCTATTAGCTATAAGGAGCATATTTACCAGGCTTCATAATGAGAACCATGTGTTTGCTCTAGGTTAAAAGTCCAACCCTGTTCCCAGATCCTAATGCAACACAGTGTGTCCCAAATCAGTTTACCCACAAAATTAACAAGGTATTTTGTGTAATTCCTGGACAATTTTTGTTGAAAAAGACTCCTTCCACATATGTCCCACATATCACAAAAGTGTTCTCAGGGCAACTTAAATGCAAAGGGAAAATGAAAGAAATACACAAACCATAATACAACTGAAGAATCAGCATTCTTTTACTTCTTCATCAGATACATTTTTTTAAAGATTTATTTATTTATGCATGCAAGCCGGGGTGCAGGCTAGAGGTATGGGGTGGTGAGAGGTTTCACCAGAGACTGAGCGGGGAGCAGAACAGGCAGATAGACTGAAGTAAACTGCTGAGGGGAGCTGCGAGCGAGACAGGAGAGATCTACTGCGCTGTGAGGGAATCTCCCTGGCCGGGTATCGAACTCATGCTGCACTGGATGCTGATAGCTTCACAGGCCTGTTCTTAACCCATTATTCCACCGGGGAGGCCCTCATCAGCTAATTTTGAACACATAAACCTAGACAAGAAAATGCAAATAATATATGGACTGAGATATATCTCTTGTAAGCACCATTGAGTTATAATATTTTCTGTGCAAACATTACACAGATGTTAAGTTTTAATAGTGAAGGAGCAAAACAACAGGTTAAAAATATGTCCAACCTAAGATAGAAGAGTAGGAGAAATAGTATAATTACAGAGGATGTAGGAGTTCAGACCACTATATATTGTGCCTCAATGGACGGGAATGTTTTGTAGTCAGCAGAATGGAAGCTGATACGGAAAGCCAGAAGAAAGCAAGGTGCGTAAGTCAAGAAGGCATTCCTGAGAGGGTTAAACTCATCATTTGAAATTCAGCAGGTGCCCCCACGGCTCTTCCCACTTGTATCTAATCTGATACACTTCACTTTACAGCAGAGCTACTTAGCACATGTCTCTGAGCTTCTCAAAAAAAGTAAGGAATGCTTTATTCAACTCAGAACCATCCGTTTTTAGCATGGTAGTTTTGAAATTTTCTAATTTGAGTTTAATGAATGCATGCATTCAGGGAACTCAAAGATATTTTAGTAATTAAAACCTCAGTAGGAAGACACATTTGGGGACTAAACTATCATGTGGTGGATTCTAAAACCATTTATAGATAGCTTTTGAAACACTCATTGGCTTAAGTTACACTCTAACTTGCCCTAACACTATTTCACATTGAGCACAATATTTTACATTATTTTAGAAAAGTTGAGACATTTATTAAAAGGAACAGGATAGAAATATTTATTGAAGATTTATAATATGTATTTAAAGTTTGTCAGCAAATTCCTGAGGTAGCTTTTATCTGCTTCTTGTTAGATTTAAGAAAACAGTGGTTCAGGGTGTCTCAGTTACTTGCCCAAGGTCACATAATAAGTAAATGGCAAACAATATCTCCATTTCTCTAAAGGCTCTCTTTTTCATATATCACATTAACTATTATAGAACAGCAGAGGGGCAGAAATGACTTTTTCTAAGCCATGGGAGTATTTTATGTCACTCTCTATGAAAAATTTTCAACCATGTATTTCCAACCCAGAGTCATAAGGAATAAAGATAAGCCTCTAAAATAGCACCAACCAGAAGAAGAACATGCAATTTCTTGCACACAATTCCCAACTCTATCAATCATAAGTTGTGTACCCTTATATAGGTCACATTAACCTCTCTAAGCCACAAAACTCTCATCTGTAAAATAAAAAAAAAATCACCATTGTACTGTTGTTATGAAGATGAACTAAAATAATATTTTAACATGCCCCTTAGCCACCAGCACACAGAAACATTCCCTGGCGAGATAGATGCCTCCTTTAACTTTTTTCCCATTCTCTAACTCCCGAACACATATTCGAGTATTGAAAATAAAAAAGTATATAGTCTTGGTTCTGTGGCAGACACCTTGACTAGATACACACTTGGTACACTATATTCTGCAGAGAGGATCTTATCCCTGATCCCTTAGTAGACAGAGCTTTACGCAAATAATATGGATGATTTACCTAAGGGGGAAAATCTAGGGCATCAGTGTGAGAAAAAGATAAAATATGAAATAAAGACAGAAGCCCTTGTGTGCCTCTGTAGGCTATATTTGACAAAGAACCCAGAGCTGACTCACAGAGCAGATGGAACAGGAAGAACATGGCTGAGAAACTGCAAGGGGAACTCATGCCTCCTAGTGGTCAACCTGAGAACAGCTTGAGAGGAGCGCTGATCTCTTCCTGTCTCTGATAGGGAAAATTCACCCAAGAGAAGGATCTGACACCGATTTACAGAATGTAGTATCTAGTGACCTGGGCATCACCTCAAGAATCCCAAATCCTCATGACATGGTTGTATTGCTTCAGACAAATGTACCAGGTGGGCGAGAAGTCAAAATGCCATCGTTTCACTGGTTGACTATACAGAAATAGCCAGAGGGAAACCTCATGACTCCTATGATAGATGAATGACTTGTTGGTTCTCAGGGATGGCAGCATGTATAGGAGGTGAGAGGAAACTACCCAAGTGTTGAATTAAGGACACCGAGAGGGAGGCATGCTCAGGGAAATGAAACAGTAAATTGTCCTTTGCTGCCAAGAGAGTTTTATCCTGAGAAGCTTCCATTGGATTGGAATATGGACTACCTAATTAATATTGAAAAGAACATATACTTCGGAGTATCCCAAAAGAGAGATCAGAGTGAAAAGGAAACAGGGTGTCTATTCAACATACAAGGCCATACGAGAAATAAACTATGTGTCATAACTGAGAGCCAGGATCAGAAACTAGAAATGGTATTTTTATGTATTATAAATACCTTGGCATCTCCCGAGGAACTGAAAATACATTAGTTTTGGTGAAGGAAAATTCAAAACAGAGGCCACTGGAGCCTCCCTGGTGGCCTAGGGGTTAAGTCTTAGTGCTGTCACTTCCGTGACTTGAGTTGGATCCTCAGCCAGGTGGCTGACCGACATGGCGCTGCAAACCTCATCTGTCTCCCCTGCTGCTCCCCTCAGCAGTGTATTTCAGTAAATCTAACTGTTCTGCTCCCTGCTCTGTCTCCAGAGAACCCTCTCCCTACCACCAATGCCCCCACAACACACACACACTACCCAGTTCTTCTACACAAAAGAAAAAAAAAGAAATTCTATTCACTACCTCTCTAAGACATGGGACAGTAGTCTCCTGGTGTTTCTTGCACTAGTTAATGCCAGTTAATGACTTATTAGGGATGTAAAATCAAAAGAAATACATGTTCTTGCCCATGTAGTCAGGAAAAATGATGTTCTCACAATGACTCTGACATCACCTATCAGTTTATGAATATCTTTAAATTTTCCAGAAATATTTGGATATTTTGAGTGCCCATAATGTTCCTTTGGTTAAATCTGCAAATAATTTGCTTGCTAAAATAAAGAACTGATGGACTTTACTGTTATCTCATATTTTGTATATTATGCAATATTGAATGTAAGCTATAAAATAAATTTCTGAACTCTTTAAATCTGAGTAAAGATAGTTCTATCAGGTAAAATAAAAGATAAATATTATCATTAAATATTTTTTGCAGCTTTCATGCTTAGCCTTAGGACTGTATTTAAAGTATTTAAAGTCTCTCTCACACACAAATACTTTTCTGTTGTGCTGATTGCAACATATTTTGGAAATATTCTATGAAATAAGAAAGTGGAAGAAAATAGCTTAACAAGTTAAAAATGCTCCTGTTACCTATTTTACTGATAATGAACAAAGATGTTTCTATCTGCAACAGCTTTGATAAACAAAATAAGTTAATTTTAGTTATGCAAACTATATCTATTTTTTTAAGATGGGTCATAAAATATTCCTAAAATTTTGAAATACGATCTCAAAAATGAAGATACAACAGTATGAAGAAAGCGTCAATTATCTATTTCATTGCCCATTCTTTGTTCTCTCATATCTGTAGGTTGAGCTTATATTTTTCAAAGATATGTCTACCTGATGAATACAAAAACTTTAATTTGAAAGGATGTATGTGCTGCTGTATTCATTGTAGCCCTCTTTGCAGTAACCAAATTACAAAAACAACCTAAGTGCCCAAGAACAGAGGAGTGGAACTGAAAAGTATATGTATAAATACAATGGAATACTATCCTGCTGTAAAAAAGATGAATGAACTCTTGCCATTTGCAACAGCATGGATGGAAGTGGAGAGGATAATACCAAATGAAATAAGTCAGAAGGCAAAAGACAAATATCAGATGGTTTACTTAAATGTGGAATGTAAAGAAGCAAAGCAGGAGGTTGGATAAAACCAAAACCTTTGACATCTGATTGCAAAATTGAGACAATCAGGGGGGAAGAGTGGTGAGGTTGGTGTGGAGGAGGAAGGGACACCACTGGAATATGGTAGAGGATTATAATAGAGTGTGGTGACGGGCATGGTTTGAAAACATACCTTGTAACTCCTAAAACAACTATAATGATATAAACCAACATTATTTCAACAAACAAAATTGGGAAAAATGGTGTGTCTTTTCAGAAATTATTTTCTTACTTCCATTTTCAATAAAAATAAATGAAAAATTGGGTGCTATATTGATAAAGTACTTTGTAAGTTTATTAGAATTTAATTCCCTATCAGGTTAAAATAAGCTGATATCTTCTTTGTATAAAGTATCATAAACAGATACCTTCATTGTCCAAGATGTTATGTACTTGAGACATACATTCCCCAATTTCAAAGAATGTGTGCAGAGCAGGTATTTTAGTTTCGTTGTCACATACTAACTCAAACATAGGGGAAAAAGAAGGTACAGTATACACACTGCTGTGGTTTTCATCAGGAGTCAATGTTTCTATTTCAGAAGATCAATGGAGATGCCATTTGAAAAAAAAAAAAAACATGAAGCCTGCATTATATTATCAACACGTAGCGACATAAGATTTAAGATCAATTTAGTTTTGGGAGAAGACATCAAAGATCCAATGGTACAAGTTGCACTTAAAATCTGGAACATAAAGTAGATGATTAAAGAAATAGCTTAAAATATCAGTGGAATATAGATCAGAGAGGGCAGAGCATAAAATATTAAGGAGTTTGAATTTTATTCTTAAGGAGCTAAATTAGGTAATGACCTAAAAGGTAATAAACAGCTGGTTCTCAAATAATGTCATTTTCTTTGACATTGTTTTGTCATAAATTCAATAAGAAAAAAAATCCTAGCAGATGTTGGAGGAAATGGTCTGATCAGATGACCTACATTCATTACATTTTCTCTTACTTACGGTGTAAGATCTGCTTAAGCACAGAGCATGCAGTTCCTTAGCAAGCTTAGAGCTCCAACCTGGTCTAGAGACCACCTTTCTGTTGCCCTCCTAAAATAGACACTGAATATCCCAAACCTCACATTACCCTGTCAGTCAACCTGTTCCCCAAATTCCAGTGGAGACAACATGCTTGTCAGTCTTAGTTACCCTGCAAACCCAAGGGGGGAGTTTATGCAACCCTACCAATAACACACTGTGCACCCCAGCCTCTTACGCCGAAACATCCTTTATGCAGCTTTCTCCCTGACCACCAGGGCTTCGGATGGGGTGTTTCCAAAACCTGTGGCTGAGGCAGTCTAGTGAAGTTTGCTGCAATTCACTCCCCAAAGGAAATCTGCATACCAGTGTTCAGGAGGAAACATACATATCCACCTTTGTCTTTCCTTCCTTATTTGCTTCAAAATTATCTTTGCGTCACAATCATTCTTTTATCATATTGTAAGCAATTATTTATATTAGACGTCTGCTCAAATTAAACTGTGGTTTCTGTCTCCTGATTGAATACTGATTGATACGAAGAAGATTACATAAAAGTGACGAAAAGGAAAAATTGCATGTAATTACAATGAGTTTGAATTTGCTGCAATTTGACAGAATAATGATATAGATAATTTCTAGAAAAACTGTTAGGTAAGCCTGAGAAATGACATTAAACTATTTCTTCCATTGCCTTGCAAATGAGATGCTTAATAAGTACTTGACTATTTGGATAACTAAGTTAATGAGATATATCATAACACAATCACTGCATTTCTTCTTCCAGTCCTCAGTTTCTAGTTTGAAGCTGCTAATGTATACATAAATTATTGGTATCTCATGTTAATCACATTCACTCTACATTTGCCTCTAAAGAGGCTTTCATTTATTTACAATGAAAACGTAACTCTCTAGTGTGACATAATGTTTTTGACAGCTATTCAAATATAGGTTAAATATGTTTAAATTAATCAGTAAGTATATCTTCTATCTTTGAAGATACCAAGAATTTCCTGAAAAAATATACGCTGTGGTCCCTGCTGTGCTAAGCTTTTTTTTTTTTTTCTGCAGAGGACAATATAATTGCTTAGGTATGAATTTATTTATTATGTTCTACTTTTAGATCACATAGATGAGATATCGAGTTTTTCTCAGTCTTCAAATATCTATTTACACATTATTGCTTTGGTGGGATAATTGTTACAGATGGTTGATTATATTTATTACATATCCTCATTGCATTTATAATGTGTCTATTAGTTTTCTAAGGATGCTGTAACAAATCACTATAAATTGGATGATCTAAAACAACAGAAGTCAGTCTTTCACAATTGTGGAAACCATAGAGTGAAATCAGTGTGTTGGGAGGGTTGTAATCCATCCGAAGCTTCTGGAGGTAAATCCTTCTTTGCCTATTCCAGCAACTAAAAGCTGGTGATATTCCTTGTCAATTTGGTTTCCAGCAACTTTATTACATCTCTGTCTTTGCTTTCACATGACCTTCTTCTCTGTGTTTATGTGTCCTCTTCTATTACTAATTGGACACTCGTCATTGGATTCAGGGTTCACATTAATCAGTATGACCTCACCTTAAAAAAATTACAGTTTCAAAGACCCTATTTACAAATAAGGTCACATTTTGTGATTCCTGAAGTATACACAATTTTCCAGTACATGATTCCACTCACAACTGTAGAGATACTTTTTTCAAGTTAGGGAGATTTTCTAGAATTAAAACTTAGAGATAATTCACCTCCATCTTCTTAGTTCTCTTTTATATTTGGAATATATTATACTATTTTTATTTAACACTTAAAAAGGAGAGAAAAATTAATATATTGACAAACCTAAGTTCCAAATCCCTTATCTGCTTCACAGTCTTTTAGTGGGGGTGTTGCTTTGTTTAAAATGTTTATGAACCTTGACACAGGTGAGCTATATCCCGGATATGTTTCCAATGGGAGTCAGGATATACTTTCTGATAAAAATAAAGAGTCCAACAGGTACATGAAAAAATGTTCAGCATCACTTATAACCAAGGAAATGCAAATCAAAACCACAATGAGATATCACCTCACACCTGAGAGGATGGCACACATTAAAAAAAACAGGCAACAGCAAATGCTGGCGAGGATGTGGAGAAAAAGGAACTCTTCTACACTGCTGGTGGGAATGCAAACTGGTCCACCCACTATGGAAAGCTGTATGGCGATTCATCAAACTGCTAAAAATGGAGCTTCCGTGGCTTTATGGGCTTAAACATTAACATTTGCTTTCCATGACCATTCTGACTTGAGTGCTTTAGCAAGTGGGACCACTACGCTCTCGTCAGAGACTATGGTGGGTGCCATCTTGACCTCATGCTGGATAGTACAGCCTGGAGGGTATATTGTGACTTTCAGGTCTCTCCTCTCTGAACTCACTGGGATCTGCCTTCCTGCCAATATTTGCTTGGGACTCATTTGGCAGCTTTGCTTTTGAACCTCAGCTGCCCTGCTCTGGGACCCAACTGTACTGGGCATTTTCCCATAAGGAGGTGAGTGACTATAGACTTTAATCAGAAATTTATTATTTGAAAACTTTCTCCCCCTACTCTTCCTCTCTCACTTTAAAAAAATCTCTGAAGACACTATGAAACTAGAGCCCCAAGGGGGTTAGGGCGTTTTGGAGCTCATGCCTGGGCTATAGCAGGGGCCCACCTCAGTGTAGTGGTCCTGTAGTTTCCTGCTTCTGGGAAATTCCCCCTGCTACTCTTGGAGCCTCAGGGGCTCCACATGCAAACCCAGCTTGTGGGGTGGCGTTGGGACAGGGGAGGGGTTGTCACTTCTGCCACAGGGCTCAGGTTTCAACTAGAGTCTGATTACTTTCTTTTGTGTGTAAGTGGTGGGCCCTTACAACCTGCAACAAGGGATTTTCCCTTTAAGAGTCTGTGGTCCAAGGCTTCCCTGGTGTGCAATGGGTTAAGTCTCAGCCTATGAAGGTATTTGCAGCCACTGCAGCACTAGTTCGATCCCCAGCCAGTGAGCTCCCCACATAGTGCAGCAGACCTCTCCTGCCTTGCCTGCTGCTCCCCTCCGCAGTGTATTTCAGTCAATCTGCCTGTCCTGCTCCCCACTCTGTCTCTGGTGTACCCTCTCACTACCCCATACCTCTGGCCTGCACCCCATTCTTGTATGCATAAATAAATCTATCTTTAAAAAAAAAGAGTCTGGGGTCCCTGGGCTGGTATCAGTTTTTGGTTCTTTGATCAGCAATAAGCCTCCTGGGAGAACATAATCAAATACATACACCCAGCATGTGGGAGGAAGGTTCATGCAAGAAAAGCAAATTTTGGAGTAGTTTCATTGGTAATTTTAATGATGAAGTAGAATAAGATCAACAGGGTGTAAGTCTAAGTGAAAAAGCAAAGGAGGCAATAGATGTTAAGAAGCCAGTGAGGGGGGGGCCTCCCTGGTGGCACAGCGGTTAAGACTGTGCTATGGAATTGTCGGCAGTGGCGACGCAAGTTCAGTGCCCGGCCAGGGAGCCTCCCACGTGGGGCAGCAGACCTCTCCTGCCTCGCCCGCTGCTCCCCTCAGCAGTGTATTTCCGTCGATCTGCCTGTGCTGCTCCCCGCTCTGTCTCTGGTGAACCCTCTTGCCGCCCCACGCCTCTGACCTGTACCCCAGCTTGTATGCATAAATAAATCTTAAAAAAAAAAAAGCCAGTAAGAAGAAGTTCCAAAGGGAAGGAAAAGGGACAGTAGCTAGGAGGAAGGGAAAAAAACAAAAGTGTGTCCTAGAAGTCAAATAAAACAGTATTTCAAAATGCAGAAGTAAATTAAGAGGTCTGATAGATAGTGTTGCCAGGGCAAGTGAAGTGAGAACTGAAAACTGATCAATGGCTAAGCAGCATGGGGGTCATTGGTGAGGCTGACCAGAGACAATTTACTTAGGTAAACTAGGACAATTTTAATCACAAAAGGTTTTCTGAACTTCTGTGTCTGGTTGCATAAATAGTAATAGTAAGTGACCTATGTACCTCATTAGCCTATAGTTCAAATAGAAATAAATTATCTCAGAAGTGCCTTAAAACCAGTACAAGATTGTACAAATGTAAGGTAATATTGCTTTTATTATTATTAAAAATTACCATTCCATGCATGTCTTCTCTTTGTCA
Organism: Scalopus aquaticus; assembly: GCA_004024925.1. Lineage (NCBI taxonomy): Eukaryota > Metazoa > Chordata > Mammalia > Eulipotyphla > Talpidae > Scalopus > Scalopus aquaticus. Next base: position 10,557 of record PVIJ01001660.1, read on the forward strand.
ATTAACTCTATTAAATAATCATTTGCTATGCTTTTAGGTTTTTTTTTTTTTACTCTTTTTTCTCCAGAGGCTTTTACACAATGCCTTAAGAGATAAAAAGAAAATTTCTGTTAAGCGGTAAGTATTGGAAACTGTTTACTGACCCCTTTCAAACCACGTCATTTAATGTGCTTGCTAAAAGCTCTACTGCACTTGTGTTTAAGTCTCATTTCCATAGAATTCTCACACATCAAAAAGAAGCATCCACCACAAGGCCACAAACAAACCATTTTTTAAAGTATGCTATGGATTTGCTTTATCTCCAAACAGACATGGAGTTTATGTACTCAAGGCAAGATTTGTTTTGTTTGAGAATGTAGTCATATGTAAAGTTTATGAGGATGTGCTTTGCTTAATGCTATTCCATGTGTGGTCAAAAGAAGACATTTAAATCTTTCTATATTGACTATTCATCAGATGTTAATATATTAATTTATATGTTTCTTTACTTTCCTTTGTACCTCTTAATTTAAATTGTTGATTTCTCAGAATGCTGCCCCAAATTATTTGCTCCTTCCTTTCTCTCAGATTTCCTGAATAGCTTATTTTATCTCATTATTAATAATTTTCAGGGGCATCATGCCACCAAAATTCCATAAAATCCATAAGTGAGTATTTTAATCTTAAATTTAATGAAAAAAAACTGAGACTGCTTCTCAAAAAATTTACTAAAGTATTGATTGCACTGGTTGGTGAAAATAATTAATAGTAAATAATTTACATTAATGTATTTATATGAAATCTAAGTGTTTTACTGACCTGCCTTTTAAAATTCATTTCTGGTAATAAAATTATTGATATTTTCAGTATAATCAGAACCTCTCAAAATATACAGGAAGTTTGCGTCAGTGTACATTTTATGTCATTTCTGGAATAATCAAATTTTTACAGACATTTTAAAATTTGATAATTTAAAGAAATTATTGAAATAAATTTCAGTCAGCAATTACATACTTATTATTAAGTAAACAAGAATTTTCTGGATGCTATAGTAGAAACAATTTTGTATAAATTATAGCCTGCCTTCAAGTAATTAATATTTTAAGAAAAGAGATATTCAGAATTATTTATGTTGATTCTCATCCAAATTAGGTTCTGTGCTAGACTTGGGAAACATAATAGTGAATAAGAAAATAGTGAATAAAGCAATATTTCTTTCCTTTTAGAGTTTACAGTTTAATGTGTGAAATAAGTAAGTACATAAATAAAACAACACATGTATTTAGGAAAGAAATACACTTCACCAAATCTAAAAGAGAATGTAGATATACGACACAAATCCAGAAAACTTAATAGCTGACTCTTTCACAAGAGGCTCTGGAATATTCTCTATTATTAGTAAATGGGGGCAACAGACATGCCTAGAAGCTCAATGGGGCTGTTTTCTGAGATATGAGTGACCATATGGGATGCTGTTAGAGAACTGATCTCTTAATAGCAATTTGGGGCCATAGGGATGCTAACATCTCAAAGTAACAGAGCTCTGATGGCAAATGTTTAAACACAAGTAGAAAGCAGAAGTACAATTAAGCAATAAATATCAATGTCCAATCAATAGCCAGAAAATCCTGATTTCCTTTAGAAGATTATGAAAATAATGAACAGAACACAATGCTCCTAGAGGAAGAGAGCTGGGAAGTCAATGAGAGTATTTTTCAATGTATAGAATAAAATAAAGTATATGCAGAATGGGTCATTAGGAGGGTAAAGATAGAGAATCCCATCAAATTCCTGACTTGCTCAATTTCTGGACATGAGCCTCTAGTCAGACTCGGAATCCATGGACTGAGGCAGAAGTCAGGTCCCGTTGAAGAAGGATGCTGCAATATTTTGGCAAGTGCATTGAGTGATTCTTTCCTAAATTCAGTTAAGCCAATTATTATTTTTTTAATTTTATTTTTTTATTGTTATTTATATCTTTTACATTTTGTATTTCCCTTGGGTAGCCCACCACCAATTCACTCGTGCCCCGTCTCCATGGTCCCTTGTGTCCTTTTCTACTCCATTTTGTGCCCTTATCCTCCCTCAGTTATGCCAATTAGATGATAATCATACACAGGAGGAATTGAAATACTCAGACATTTCAAAAACAATTGAAATTGGCATTGATGCACGGGCTGCAAAGCATGATGATGTGTTGAATAACAGAAATGAAGCTCTGTTTTCTAATCTGACTCTCCATGAATCCATTGGGTCCATAAAAGTACCAGGGGTCATTTTAGCAAATGCACAACTGGAATCAACATACTTCATAATTAGCAGAACCAACACAGTAGCTCCTTGGCATATGGGGTAAAGGATATCAAATTGGGAAAGTCACATGGAATCCTTTAAACCTGCAGGTCAAGCTAAAATGCAAATTAAAAACAAGACTGCATTGCAGAGAAGGGAGAAGAGCAAAGATTATTGAAGGCTGAAAATATGTGGAGGTAATGGTCTTTAACATATTCCTATTAAACCACTCTAGTCCATACCAAAGGCAAAAGCAGGCAGATCATGGAAAAGAAACACTTTAAGAGGAGGTTGACTCAATTGCATCTTCTTTGCCAAGTGTAGTATCTTAGCAAATTAACATATTTGTTGTTAATACAGTCTTTGCTAAACCTGTCAGGAATGAGGATCAGAATCAACTGGTAATTATGAGACACAAACATTTCCTTTGTGCCCTAGTTAATTCTCCCATTCTCTTCCATTGACAGTAATGATGAATGACAGTATGAAAATTGGGGTATTGTCCTGAAGTTGAAGTTTGTTTGATGGATTAAAGGAAAAGAATGTCAACTTATTTTGAATGTTACTTTTTGAGCTAGCACATCCTATATATTTGAACAACTTATTTTGAAAATATTATCAGGAAAAGTATTAGCTTGAAGATTAGGTATCCAGGTTAAGTCCAGTTTAGTTAGTGTCAGATGTGAAGATAGGGAAACTAATGTATAGCTTACATAAAATAAAGACAACATTCTCTGTGTTGAATGAATAGATATATAAAGGAGTTGTAACTGGGAATCAAATGTAGATCAAAAATAAAGTGTGGCGGATTTCTGTAGACCTGAGATCTTCTGACAGCCACTGCAAAAGAAGGAACATTGCTCTTTCATTTGTGCCCCTGTCTCTACCAGGGATAGATAACTCATAAATGCTACTCTATGACATTCATTCAATAGGTTGGTCATCTACATTTAATCTGTAGCTTTTGTTCAATAGCTTTTGGACAAATCATATGGTACTCCATGGACGTGAGAAACCAAGAAATTCACCAGTGATAGATATTGAACATGGAAATGCATGTACTTTGATGAGGACAAATGGAATGTGTCACGTGCAAGGCAGAGAAATCAAGAACAGATTCTCAAAATGGAAACGCACATTCAGGGAGAGACTAGAAACAGGAAAGAGAAGACACAGAAAAACAGAGACAAAAAAAAAAGAGATTCCATTTGCAGAATATCTGTTCTTCTTCCCACAGTGAGGAATCTTTGTTCATCTTTACCTGAATAATCAGGGGTCTGAAAAGAAAAGGAAAATGTGGATTTGAAGTTGATACAATAACAGAGACAGGATGGAAAACAGAAGACCAGGGCAAATAAAGGTAACAAGTGATAAAATCTGTGAACATAGGCTTAAAAGGGAGTGTAAATTGTTATTTAGTTTGTTTGCCTTGATTTGAATTATGTTCTGTTTTGCTGGGTTTGCTCTTTTATCCTCCTTGAATTGCAGTTGTCCACTGATATGAAATGGCTGTTTGCCCATGTTGCAAATGCTGTTGTTGATAATTCTTTTTACACTGGTATAGATCTATAAATTTCAAATTTTAAATAATTAAATATCAGTGTTACTGTGTCTCTTCCTTCTACTACTAGAATAAACTATAAGGAATATAGTCCAACGTTTATCACTGGAACTCAAAGGAAATATTTACTTTGAACTCTTATTTTTGGGGGGATAGTTTCAAAGATTTATACTTTCAATCCTGCCATTTTATTCTTCTCTATTTATAACAGGACAAATATAATGGAATACAGCACTATAGGATTTGAATTCTTAGGCTGTACAGGGAATATATCCAGAATGTTATTATATTTTACTGCATCTACTAGATATACTCACACTTAGCACATAATTTGTTCATGAAAATGATCACCCCAAAAAGAAAATGACATATAAAACTCTCCTCCATATAATGAAGGGAAAAAAAGACAGTAAAGATATATACACAGCTTATTTTTGTTACATGAGGTAATTGTGTGGACCTTTCCAAGTCCTTAGCAACTGCAAGATCTGATGTTCATTTCATTTTCTGGGAATATTCCTCTGATCCATGTTAAATCATCACCTCCTGGGACATGACATGTTTGATGAATCATGTTTTAAAATAATGAAATATAACATGTCAAGGGTTGTTACACACCACAAAGCAAACACAAAACAAAGGAGGTAGAAATAACAAAGTGCCCCCAGAGCTCAAAGGACTTATTTCTTGGTTTGAAATACTAGTGACTGGTTCAGTGCACTTCAACTCAAAAATAGGGAAGACTAATAATGTCTTTATTCCAGGCTCCACTTCTACTGAAGGGTTACCTCGGACAGCATAACAATCAAAGTGAGAAAGGAGGAAAACGTAAAAGAAAATGTCAAGCCATGTCAGTATTAGCAGATTTTTCTCAGAGGGAGGTCTTAATCATAACCCTAGGAATTGAACTGATCACCTATTTTATTGTTTGAGACTGTAGAACAGAAATTTATCATCAACCTCCCAAACATCAGCTTGTGTTTAAAATATGATACATGCACGCTTAAACTTCATAAAGTTCTTAATGTATGTTTGCTATCTATAAAAAAGTCATCTTTGTTAGGCAAGGAGCTATGTAAACAGAACCCAAATTTATCAATGATGTCAACATATCTGAGGGAGACAGAAAGAGAGAGAATGAGAGTGAGTGACTGATTCTCTGAAATTTGACAGGAAAAATACAATTTTCAGTCCAATCATCTACCTGCAAGATCAATGCTGAATGCTTACTGATTCACCGCAGCCTCAATTTTATGTTTTTTTTCTCCTTGACTAAACATTCATTTGTCCCTGATTGTAACATTCTTCATCTTAGGCATTGATTCTGCTACAGACTTGAACCTGCCAAAACAGGTAGTCTTTTTCTGAAGTGAGTTCCTGACCTCTTTATTGCAGAAAACTGCTCAATCACCCATTTATGCATTATTGCTTAGAAGTATTATACTTTACCCAAGGCTAGGTCAACTATTGCAAGTTGATTTAACCATAATTCCATCTTGAGTCCTGGGAGGTGTCTTGCTTTGTACTGCTTAGTGTGATGAATGCTCTAATAGAGGTGGAAAATTGGCCTGTGCAGCACAGCAGAGGAATAGTGAAAGCCACTATTTTCAAAGGATTGTACTAAACTAAGACTTCCCTACATGGGGTGCTTAAAAAAAAATGCTGTCCGGGGAATGGGGTGTTCAGCAAAAAAGGACCAAAAAAAAAAAAAAAAAAAACACCAAAAAAGAAAAACAAAAACACATAAACTTCCAAGTAGTAGAAAGACAAATATAAGTAAAAGTATTTCATTACTGAGTTTATTCTGGCTAGAAACAAAGAAAAAAGTCACTTAGACAACACATAACTGCCTATGTAGGAGAGAACACATGTTTTTATTCTGTCGCCCTATATAGTCAAGATGAAGATTTGTCAGTTCATTCATATTTTTTAATAAGATCAATTACTTGCTTCTCACTATGCGCTATCAAACCTATGCAAAAGAATATTGCTTACTTCAAAACACCCGCACTCAGAAAAGGAAAAAGAGCACATTTAAAGAAAACTATAATAAATGTGATAAATATAAAAATAAAGGTAGTTTCCAGGAGCAAATGAAATAATATGTAATTGAGCCAGTCTAGTAGAGAAGGCTGGGTGCATAGTGGGGGGCTAGGGAGCAGAGGACAGGAAGATATCATGGAGAAGACAAATTGTCTGATTTACTTTAAAAGATCATTAGAAGATTGAAAAGATGAAATAAGAAATTGATTTCAATTAGAAAAGATGGCAAAGCTATAGTGATTATAGGTGATTGTAGAAAATGCGCATAAACCTGAGAGTAGTAAAAATTGGTGGATGAGATCTTGTGAAGGAATCATATTAGGAAGGTTCTATATTACATGTTGAGGACTTGTATCTTGATCCATAGTCATAAGAGTGGACATCAAGGAGCTTAAAAAGAGAAGGGGGACAATTAGACATGTATGTATGGATGGATGTGTTTATGTACATATGTGTATGTGTATACATCTGAGACAGATCACTCTGGAGGCCTATGGATGAGGAATTTGAAGGTATATTCATTACTAAGGTGAGGGAGACCAGGTCACAAGCTTTAAATGAGAAGTGTAATTAAGACAACATTATTAGGAACAGAACTTAATGATTCTGTTCAATCTTCAGACTGAGGGTACTCCCAGGCAGAAACTCTTTCAGAGAGTCCAAGGATTAGGATGTGAACTTATACTTTGCAGTGCTATCGTTCATTCCACTGTGGAACCCAGGGTCCCAAGGGCATAACATATCACTGCTCACTCTTAAACACAGACTGGCAACCAAGGAATGCTTTGAAGCTAGAAGAGAAGGAGGGGATGCAGAAGTGAGAGGAGGGGATGATGAGAAGAGAGAGATGAGGTAAAGGTCTACATAGAAGAGTTTTGCATTGTGACTGTTGTCATTCTTTTGTTCTACAGAGAGAACCAACTATGGTTTGATAGTGGAGAAATGGAGATGAAACTGATAGAAATGCTTCATGAACAGGAAGTGGGAATGCCTGTCTGATGGCTTACTTTTCTTTTTTTTTCTTTATTTTTATTGTTATTTATATTTTTTTACATTGTGTATTCCCCTTGGGTAACGTACCACTGATTCACCTGTGACCCATCACCATAGTCCCTTGTGCTCTTTTCTACCATATTTTGAGCCCTTATCCTCCCTCACCTTCATTGGGTGTCTCTCTCTTGTCTGGTTCCCCTATATTCCTGTTATAAGTGAAACCTTTCTATATTTTTCTCTTTCTTTCTGGCTTATTTTGCTGAGCATTATCCCTTCTAATTCCATCCATGTTGCTGCGAATTTCATGTGCTTCTCTTTTTTGAATGCTGCATAGTATTCTACTGTGTACATGTACCACATCTTCTTGATCCAATCATCTAATTTTGGACATCTGGGTAGCTTCCATACCTTTGCTATTGTAAACAGTACTGCAATAAAAATATGGGTGAATGTATCCTTTCAGATTAGTGTTTTTGTGTGTGTCGATTGGATCCTTCAGGAAGCAGACACTGAATACAGAAAGAGCTTATAAATTTGTTAGGAAACAGGCCAGGATAGAGGATCATAGAACACACAAACCTATCAGCATCTCAGCCAACAACAGGAAGCTTCATAACCAAATCAGATTAGTCCATATTCCAGCAAATGTGATCAGTCATGGTACATCCACTATATTCAAGCAATGAAGGAAGGCTCCCTAGAAAGATAATGACCTTGGTGCAATGGTCAAGAAAAGTCCCAAAGATACTGCCCCTAGAAGAAGGGGTTTACATCCCAAACAACAGAACTAACTTAGAAAAATCTTTGGCTGATTTTTCTTCTTGCTATATTATATATGAAGCTACAGTGTGCTCATTGTGAATGAAATGCTGTATTTTTTTTTACGATAATTATACTAATGTAAATTTACCATTAATTATATTTTTTTCAGATTTTTTTTTCTTATGACATTGTGTTTTTCATTTGATGAGTCAAATTTTAAGTTTGGTTTCCTTACATTCTTTAAAAGTATGTTTACTCATTTTAAAAAATGATTCCATCCCTCACCTTCCTTTGGGAGCATATTAGACAAGATGCTATATTGAGGCTAAAGATAAGGTACAGAGGAAGGGAGGAAAGCAGAGAACTGATGGGGAAAGCTTGTGTCCTGAAGGGGAGACACCTCATTTATAGTTTCTGATTTGGAATCATTCATATGAGAAGATCTACTGTGTGAACCAAATGGAACAGAAATCAACACCACTGAAATGTGGATCAATTTCTTTTAAGCAGCATTTATAAGAGTATGGTAGAAATTGGAATGACTCTGTAGAAGACAGGAGCGCAAAATCTTCAGTGAGAGGAAAGGACATTTCTAGAAAATATGGATGCAAAGGATTAGAAAATGATAGAGTACCATGACTTGAACTTCAAAAGAGGGTCTCACGTAAAGAAAGAAAACTGTTCTTGAATACATAGTAGATCATCAGGAGAAGGTCTATATCCTCTCCTATGACTCCTATACCCCCAGTTTTGTCACAGTGTTGGCTCATAATGCTTTAGATATGTAAATATAAGAATAGCCAATTAGTGAAGACTGTAGGAGGTGTGATTTTAAATATTCTCAAAAATTAGTTGATACTCCTCCTATCTAGCAGTGGACTCTATGTCTCTCCCTTTGAGATTGGACTGGATTTAATAACACTAATAAACAGGATAAAGCAAATGTGGTGGGGGTGTGACTTTAGAACCTAGGTCTTTACTAGAGCTCTACCTTGATCTATTGTATTTCACCCTACAGAGAAAGGTACCTGCCATGTTCAAAGGCCACTCAAGCAGCCTATGGACAGATACCTGTTTCAAGAACCTGAGGTCTACTACCAACAGTCTTGTGACTGAGACTCCTTGGAGGCAGATCACTTGGTTAAAAAATGACTGCAGCCCTAGCTGACATGCTGATTAAAATCCCACAAAGGCCTTGAGAAGCAAAGCTATGCCCATCTCAAATCCCCCACCCATGGAAGTCAGATGAAAATAAATGTCTGTTCTCTTAAATCACTGCATCTGTGGTCATCTGTTTTATAACAACTGATAAAGTCTATAGGCAGAGCCAGGTGACACTGAGGTGTGAAGGAATCGTATGGAAAAATAAGAACATTGAAGAATTTATTAAAAGCCAAATACAGAGCATACAGCTTGAGATGAAGAGGGTTAAAGTGGAGGAAAGAGCACAAGGGACTGTGGTGATGGATCAAGGGTTCTATAGTGGTGGCAGAACTACAGAGGGGAGAAATCAAGTACTATCCAAAAATTAACAAAGATGGAAGAAGGAAAATAAGCATATTTTAAAGGTCAAATAGTTCCCCCAAATCACAAAATATTAAAAAAAAAAGTCATGTGGGTGAACATTTGGAAAGTCCAGAAGCTCAGCTCAGGAAGTTGCATGGTAAGACAGATGAAAGAACACCAGCCAATACACAGGATGTATTTTTTTCATTAAAAACATGATATGAACACTTTAAACTTATGTATGTGAAGAAGCACCATTCTGTCTCCAGATGGTGATACTACTTTGCAGCTTTGCACAGCCCCCATATTTTCCATGATTTTTTTTAATTGGCTCATAACACCTTCAAGAAGATTTTGCTGCTCGTGAAAATTTTTACAGCCATCCTCACAGGTATTTTTATATTTTGTGTCCAAACAGACAAGAAACACACACACACACACACACACACACACACACACACAGATTTACACACACTTGGACACAGCAGATAAATGACATCTGGCTCCTTGAGGACTATTAAGTAGTTAAAAACAAAATAAAAACCTCCCAAACCTTCAAAAAATTCTTCAGGGAATATTCTTTGGTAAGCTCAGTAGTCAGGCTTGACTGAGAACCGCCTGTGAAGAGGCAAAGAAAGCACAAAGAAGAATTCATAGTTGTAGATGAGAAGAGAGGAAATATGTATAAATGTGATGAAAGAGGAAAGGGGGTGACAAAGTTTGGGATTGGATATGACTGACCCCAAATACCTCAACTTGGATATAGTCACTTGAACAAGAGGGAATTTATGAGCCAAATGTTTGCTTTCAAATCAATTTGATGCTAAAAATAATTTTAATAGAAAATGTGTTTCTGTGGGAAAATATTTGAATTTGAAATGGAAGGTCTTGCAAATTTTGGAAACTAATCTGCTCAGCTGTCAATCCATAGTCATCCTTTAACACAACATGTCAGTGTATGGTTTTACACCACTGCTTGTCATATCTACAGGTTTTAGAAAAAAGTCATTTGGTTCAAAGAACAAAAGGAAAAATATGTAAAGAAATTAAGTTCCAATTTCTTCTGGGTCAACCCACAAAATTCATTTATTTTTGTGTGAGCACTCACCTGTCATTGTTATGGAACACCACAGAAACTGGGGGACTCCCTGGTGGCAAAAGGGTTAAAGTCTCAGCACTATCAAGCTATCACTAGCCACTGTGGCATGAGTTTGATCCAGGCCAGGGAGCTGACCCACATGGCGCAGCAGACCTCTCCTGTCACACCTGCTGCTCCCCTCAGCAGTGTATCCAGTAGATCCGCTTGTTTTGCTCCCCACTCTGTCTCTGGTGAATCCTCTCACCACCAGAACCTCTGGCCTATACTCTATTTCTTATGTGTATAAGTAAATAAAATAAATCTTTAAAAAATAGAAAAAGAACCTGTATGCTGTCCTAGGTTCTCTGTGGACATTCCAAACTCCTTCCAAACCAAAAGCTGACCTCCACTCCCACCTTCTAAGGTTTTCATAATCCTGGTTCCTTTATATTTTGGGATCATTAAATTTGTGTTACTGAATCTGCAACCTCATGAGCATTTGTTATTATTGTTGTCTTTTGTTTTCCTTTGTTTCTTTTACAAAAGAGATAAGCACATTTATACAAAGAGCTTGAAAGATGTATTGTTTTGAAGGAAAGACTGAATAAACATGTAGTGTCTTTACTAACTAAGAAAAACATGAAAATTGCTGGCAAACATATAAATAAAGTAATAAAAAAAATCACTAACAGTTAAAGAAATGTATCCAGACATAACAAAGTTACCAAGAATTGAAAGTAAACACATTCAGTTAGAAATTGGAAAAGAAATAAAACTGTAAATTAGATATTTAGATTTATTTTAACCAAAAACCATCTATTATAAGTCTAACATACCTGCTAGTAAGCTCAGTTCTTTTGTAACCAATTATGTCTATCGCTTGCAGTAAAGTCACAGTTCTTCGCAGGTGTTAAATGTTGAAAAGCAAAGAGTTCTGTTGACAGTGCGAATATAGTAAACCAATTATGAACATGACAAAAATATCTTGAAGTGAAAAAAAGTGGGTCAAAAAGAGCAGCTTTTATATATTCTTTTTGCGCTGTAAAATGTTCAGATTGCAGTTGTATGCGAGAGAAAATAAATCCTGTATTTTAGATACCTTTACAAAAACTTACACCTATAAGTAAGACAATAAAGTATGGTTTAATGCTGCTTATAAAAAATATTTGTGTGTACCTGTTAATTTATATAATTATATATATGAGTGCATGTGTGCATATATTAGCTCACACAATTATTTTTTTCTTACATAAAATAGAATAAGAAAAAAATAATTGTGTGAGCTAATATATGCACACATGCACTCATATATATATATATAATATACATAAAATAGAATAATTATTAATAAAATATGTGGACATGCTTCTGAGAAAAAAGTGCTTAATTATCAAAAATAAAAAAAAATACTTGCATTAATTCCTTTACAAGATCAAGAATATATGTTAATGCCTTACTTAGAAACATATCCACATTATCACAATTCTTAACTCCCACTGCACCTGTGTGGCAGGCAATGTTCCAAAATGTAATTTATTCTGAGAAAATAGAAATGAGAATTTTCCTGGGGGTTATGAATGAGTTCTCACAGAGACACACAAATAGAATCTAAAGAAAGTAAATGACTGTAGTGAAAATTATAGATCTTTAATACCTGTCCATTTGACCCTTCAAATTGTATAAAATTATCCTTGGTGCATGTGAGTGAGAAGTAAGGGTTAACTTGTCCAAAGTTAAATCCCTGTAAGGAAAGAATCCTAGAGAGGATGTTGGTCACGCTTAAATTCATTGCTCAGTGTAGAAAATTATGGTCAATGTCAAAGATTGGACCCCCCCAATCCCAATTCACTCAATAGCAATGATACGATAAGGAATCTCCCTCATAATACCACTGCAGTTTCCTGAGTAGTGCCCCTCCCTGCAAACCTATCCTTTCAGGAAAGGGAGTTTCCCCTCTAAACCTCAACCTTTATAATGAGCTCATAAGAGGGTTGCCTGGAATCAAGGTTGTGAACCATCAAGTTGCTTTTGTGGGCTGTCCCCAGCTACCACTGGAGGAGAAGCTCTCAGGCCATCTGCTTCCCTAAGTCTCACTTCAGGTTCTGTGTGTTCACTTCAGATTTCTATCATCTGTCCAAAATGTGACAGGGGCAATGGGGATTGCATGCTTGTCACTGATTTTTATTGCTATAAATTTTAACAATAAATGCTTTTCTAGCAAACCTGCTTGATTTTTTGTCCATTTTTTTGCAAGAGAATGAGGACATATGAACTTAGACACACAGAGAAATTGTTGTGTCTCCTGTATCCTTGTGTCTGATTACTTAAACCAAATTATATCTAAGGACAAGTTGGGGTCTTTTAACCATTCTAGTTTGTAAGAGAATATTCTTTTCTTTCACTTGGCTCACATAACACTCACTTGGGCATTAACATAAATAATAAAAAGGTCAAGAAATTTAGTATAAAACTCATATTCTATTGTTCAAATAATTTAATTCCAGCTGCCATTTTGTTCAGTTTCTAAATAGAAAAGCGATAAGGAAAAGATGAGCTGTTTCAAATATTAACTTCTCTGTTTAATATTTTCCCCTCTAAGGCAAGTCTTCATACAAATATGTGATAAATGAGAAAAAGGGCAAAGACTTATTGATTTGGGACTAAGAGTAGAGCTATGTAAGTGAACTCATCATTTTTCATCTTTTCAAGCAGTGCATTCTTTGTAGAGTTCTTCAAAACTGAAAGTTACATGGAACTAAAAAGCAACATATCAATTTGTTTTACAATCAGTAGATGATCTATCTACAAGTCAAAAGAAACAGTCAGTTTAAAAACTATTATTTTAATGCAGTATTCTAATTTAAGATGCAAGCAAATCTTTAAACTCTTCATTAAAACAATTGCACCTCTATATCTAACTGATGCCTCAATTGAAATATTAAATAATGCAATTTATCACTTAGGAATTACTGTATCACACAGAAAATGGATTTAAATGACACCATTAAAATAATGTCACCACAGAGAAGCACTATAAATGATCTGACTCTTGGTCCCTTTGAATACATGAGATTAAGATGGAATAAATCTTCACTTTGCTACATTCCTCAATTAGTATTGATATTTTATGAATCATTACTTTTTGGAAGCATGCTACTATGGGACACGCAATAGCCTAGGAGAAAATGCTCCTTTAGTTCCTCTAGTCTATCACCAGCTTTCTTGGACTGACAAAATTCAAGTTTGATGAAAAACTATTGATTCCCAAGTAATCATTCGGTAAGTAGCTGCTGAGAGAATGACAAACAGACAACATAACTGGAAGGCAATCATGATGTCATTAAGAAAATTTCATTTAGTTCTTTCTATGGTGTATGGCATCAAACTACCTGTCATTAAGAATGGCCCAGCATTTCTTTTTTCCAGCATGAGCTGCACTTAGCCACCCTCTCCAGACTCCTCTTACCCACTCTTTTCATTCTGTGTTTCATCCACATTAGTCTGTTCTTCCACTAGCAAACACACCATTTTTGTTCCTCTCTCTAGTGTATAGGTTGTTTCCATCTAAATGTTCTTCTGCGTCCCTCACTAATATATTCATTTTTTTTTACTCACATACCTGTGATTTATTTTATTATTATTAATAATGTACTGTTCAGAAGGATTTTATTTATTTTAATTTTAGGTGTTCTGTTTTGTTTTTTAGTTGACATAGCACTGGTTTACCAGCACTGTTTGTGTTTTAGAGATGTGGGATCACCACTTTCAGGTAAAAGTTGCTACACCAAACCCAACACCAAGACACCCACAGTCTTCCCCGATTGTCCCTTGTGCTAGCTAACTCCCCACTCTGAGCCCCCATCCTAGCCCTCTCTGGTTGCTTCACTTTTATAGTCAGATTTCTAAAATTTGTTACTGGTTTGAAAGTCAGGAGAATGGCAAATGCCATAGGGTGTTACTTATATGTGGGAGACAGAGAAACCAAACCATGGAACAGGTAAAGCCAAATCTATCCATTCTTCAAAATCATACTTCAGGTCACTGGAGTGAGCTTTCCTTTTCTTCCAATTAGGTCAAACATCTTTCTTCCATCATTTGCTAGCATTTAATATGTTTTTTTTTTTCCATCTTCAGTTACATACATATTTTGGCTATTTGATTTTCTCCTCCGTAAATTGTGTAAATTGTAAACTCTGTGACAGATGGTGCTATTTCTTTTTTGTTCAACCTTGCACCCCATGAGAAAATGTCAGAGAAAGTGCTTAATATTTATTGAATCAATGAATAAAGGGAAGATCACATTTTGTAGTATAGTCAACAAATACAGATAAATTGAAAATTTTAGTATGAAAACCTTCCTCCATACTATCACATTAGCATATTTGTTACATTACAAAGAGACCTCTCCCATGGACCACCCTCCAAAAAATAAATGATCCACCATACACAAATATCATCACTCTTATCAGAAGAAATGAAAATGTAAAAAACAAAGGTGAAAAGGAAATTAAGCTTAAAGGAGACTGAGATTTATATTGATCTAATTTTTTTCTTAGATACTGAGTTTAATTGCCATTTGCAAAGTAAGCTCAATTATAAATCACTCTAGTTTATTCAGAAAACTGACTTTAATTTTAAACTAATTTCATGGATATGGATGGAACCTTTTAAAATTTGAAGAAATAAAATTTTCCTTGATGAAAGTCTGTGAAAAGTAATGCTCCTACAATGAGTATAGTATTCTAACAACTATAAAGTCAATTAAATTTTAATAACAAAACTCCTAAAATGACATTTTATATATTTTTTTAAAGATTTATTTATTTATGCATACAAGCTGGGGTACAGGCCAGAGGCGTGGGACGGCGAGAGGGTTCACCAGAGACAGAGTAGGGAGCAGAAAAGGCAGATCAATGGAAATACACTGCTGAGGGGAGAAGCGGGCGAGGCAGGAGAGGTCTGCTGCACCACGTGGGAATCTTCCGGGCCGGGTGTCAAACTTACATCGCTACTGCCAACAGCTCCACAGCGCAGCTCCCAACTGCTGCGCCACCAGGGAGGCCCATTTAATTTTTTTTTTAATTCCCTTTTAAAATGTAACATTTGAGGAGGCATCCCTGGTAGTGCAAGGGGTTAAGTCTCAGCACTATGAAGCTATCACCAGTCACTATAGCATGAGTTTGATCCCCAGCCAGGGAGCTAACCCACATAGGGTGCAGCAGACCTCTCCTGTGTCACCAGCTGCTATCTTCAGCAGTGTATTTCAGTAAATCTGCCTTTTCTGCTCCCTAATTTGTCTCTGGTGAATCCTTTCACCTCCCCCCAAACCGCTGGCCTATACCCCAGCTCTTGTACTCATAAATAAATATTTTTTTAAAAATGCAGCATGAATTTGGTGCATGAATTTAATCAAATATATCATTTATTTAAGTAAAAATAATATTTAATGACGGATTGAATTTGAAAAATGTTGTATGGAAATAAACCTTTATAAGAGAATGTCATTTAGTGACCTGATTGTTCTAAACTGAGCTAAACACCGGCAAAATATTAATTGAGCATGAATTTCCCACAGATAAAATTAAAAATATGACAAACATTTGAATGTTGAAATGGCAGTTTTTCAATCCAATTAAAAAAATGTATACAATATTTGTTTTACTTCATTCAGATTTAGTATACAAATATGCTGTCTTGTAGAATAGAAATTAAATCACTTACCTAGATATAGTTGAGACAATTTTCTAGCTTATCATTTGTTCATTCTTTAGGTGTGGCTAAAGTGCATACTAATCATCCAACCTATCAATATTAGTTATGTCATTTCCCTCAAGAATTAAAAATCTTTCACTAGTACCCATACTCAAAGTTCTCCTTTACTTAGAAGTCAGGTTTTTACTATTTGAATGTATTTCGAAAGTTTCCATGAATTCCATTGGCTGTTTTGATCTACTACATTTTGTATTTTGAAGTAACTTTTGTTTCTTTTATTCACATTATAGCTTGGTCAATATGCTGATTTTGTTTTAATTTAATCTTGAGAGTTCTGTCTTCATGTGTTTATAACACACTTTCTTCTGTAATTAAACTTCCAATTTATATGCATGCATATTTGGAACTATACAGAATTCATTTTATGTAATACACAAATTGGAATAATCTACTATGATCATACTTTCACATATACATATGGATTTCAAGAGAGGCAAACAGCTGGGCTATATACTTTTAGTGTTAAGAAATCTATTTAGAGAACCTATATCGTTGTGTATTTGTTCTGTTATTGCTCTCCATTTCTTTTTATCATTAATCGCCACCTCCCCAAGCTACATGTTATAGGAATCATTCTTAAAGAATCATTTAAACTCCCTGATCTTTGGTTCCTGCTATAAATTGATTCTACACACAGCAGTCTAATGAAACCATATAAAAATAGTTTTGTGATTCTAAACCATAGAAACATGTGTATGTCCCTTCACTAAAAGATGAACCTAAACCCTGGTGTGATTTTTTTTTTATCTATTCACATTACTTTTCTCAAATAAAATAGCAAAACCATGAAGCCCAGAGAGAGCTCCTGGGTTAAGTGTTTGTGCAACTCTTTTTCTCAGTATGCAATTTCTTATTCTCCTTCTATATTTCTTTAACTGACTCTCTCAGTACGTCCTCATTATAACTTACTTTAGCAATGCTTCAAAATATGAGGCCTCCAGGAGGGGAGGGGAAAGAGGAAGAAGAGGGGACGGGTGAAGACAGGAGGGGGAAAAACGCAATGGACTATGACTAACTAATGCTACCAGAAGGGGCATGTGGTGGGGTGGGAGTAAAGGGGAGGGGTGGTCTACTGGAGGATGACTGGGGCATTGTTTGTGGGTGTGGGGAATAACATACAACTGTAGAGGTGTAAACCTATACCCCTAAGATGTACACTGTGATGTAAATCAACATTATCTCAATAACCATAACTTAACAACAACAAAGCAAAAATACTGTCATAAATGAAAACACTCTGAGAGCAAAGGATGTAAGTGCAAATTATAAGAGTATGAGAAAAGACGGATCTTTGAAATTTAAAAGCATCTCAACACTATGATTTGATAAATTCATTCAGTGAGCTAATGAGCTATGAGAAATGAGCCACATTTTAAACACATAGCTTCGGAAATATTTTACTAAGCTTGGTCTGTCATTAGAGAGTTGTGGTCCCCTACAATGTGTTAGCAGATTTAGAATAAGTTTAACTAACATGTCTCATATTTTTAGAAGAATAATAAAAATAAAAAGAATTACCAAATTAATCGAACTTTTTTTTTTCTTTTTAAGACATAATGTTTGATACACCTTTTTATGGTCAATAGTATTTTATTTTTCATGTATCTGTTTTTCACAACTAGCTGGGTACAAACCAATTCATTGTGACTGCAGGATATTATAAAAGCTGGCTTGAGAATTGGAGGTGGTGATGTATAGAAAAATAATTACTTAGGGTTGAAAGTCAGAGCAAAGTTCAGCACACTGGTAAGGAACAGGTCCATTAAGAATTGGGTACCACAGATTAATAAAAATGTAAACTAAACTCAGCGAAGCCCAGATGTTTTCAAAAGGACTTTCTTGATAATCTGTAGTCTACGGAAGGAGTTCTTGAACTTTCTACTATATTACACCCATTCTCTTTTTCTAATCTTGGACTTTCTAGGTAGCTTTTTTCAGCGTATGTTATAGACAGATTTAAATGCAACTCTATTTTTCCCATGAGAGTGTGGGGCAGGGTGTCATCTCGGAGCGTGGTTCTGCAAGACTGTGCCCGGCCTCTCTGCATATTCTCTTTCCCTGCTTGATGGAACTGGATTATCCCAGGCTGTTAGATACTGCCTACCACTGTTCTGTGAAAGAAATATGCTTCTTCCTTCTTTTTAATGTTATAATGTTGCTTTTATTTTAAAAAATGCAATAGTCTTCTATTGTAGTTAATAAGCTTAACAAGCCTCATGAAACTGTCAAAGAGCTTTCCATGAGCTCTATAATTTAGTTATTAAAACAATTTAAATAGTTGGGTACTTTTATTCTCACTTTTTTAGAATAAAGAAGCTTAGTTCTATTTAGAAGAAATAAATTGCTTGTGTTCATTCTGCTACTGCCATTTTTTATCACCTCTAAGATATATATTATTTTTCCATATCTTAACATCTCTGTAAATCAAGATGCATTTTGAAATAACTGGTCTCCTACAAGTCATTTGCAAATGTTGATTGTGTATGTCTAGGGGATGCTATAAAATAATGATGCATGTTTTTTTAAAAAGATGCCTTAGATTTGATAAAATCAGTACTCATAGCTGTAGATAATCAAACCCAGCAATCCGTTATGGAGCTCTTGATCTGAAGTGCTTCTTCACTTAAAAAAACAAAACAATCTCAACATAACACAAAAGCAATATCTAGGAAGGAGAGTTTTGTATGTTTTCCAAGTTGATTTGATTGTTTCTTTTCAGTTTCTCATATCTCTTCCAGTGTTGATGGTAATGAATAAATGACTTTCAATATTCCAGGAAAAGTAAACTGCTCTGCTGAAATATCTATACACTTAGTGATAGGTGGGAAGATCACTGCAAAACTTTTATCCATGTTTCCCTGTGATGCATAAATATAAGAGAGAATTAAATCTCATCTGGGATATATCCTGCTCTAATGGAATTAATAAATCAGTGAAAGGTATAGTTGACAAGATATACTTGAAATATAATCTAAATTTTATATACATAGACCTCCTCTCTCTCTCTCTCTCTCTCTCTCTCTCTCTCTCTCTCTCTCTCTCTCTCTGCCAGTGGGGCAGGAGGGAGAAGATTCAATTTCAGTCATTTAAATGTTTTGAAACAAGCAAAGGTAATATAACTTTGTGAAAGATGTGAAATATTTTGGTTTATTGACTAGATTATGAACTGCCTAAAGAGACAGATTTTTACCTCTGTGGTTTAGCCCTTCATACAAAGCCTACTATTTACTAACTTTTGAAAGTCTGTTCAGTTTCACTGTGTTTTGAAATGTAGGTTGAAGTTTTTGAATTATTTAATTCAGTAATATTGAGCCCTATTATGTGCCAACCAGTATTTCCAGAAACGTTCAAGTATGAGAAGCACATTACATATACTAGGGTAATCTTAAATATAGCATTTATGCAATCACATTAAAAAAATAAAAAAAATATATTGGATGTTTCTCTTAGTATGGTTAACTTCCTTCATAAATTTTAACTGTATTTACCAAAATAATTCTCAATATATTTTATATTACTCAAACATACAGATACATGGTATTAAAATAGCTTCAGAAAAAAAAAATCTCTTAAATTAATGATCCTAAATAGAAAAATACATAGGTAAAACATTTTATATGTAAAATTTAAAGTAGATTTTATAATAAATAAATCAGAAACAATCTCTGATTTTATAAAGATAAATTATACTATCACAAAAGATTAGTTGTCTTTGAGTTTTGATAAGAGTATATTTTTCTTTTTCATTATTTTATATATATATATATATATATATATATATATATATATATATATATATCTTGTTACTAAGAATTATATGGGAATAATGAATTATGGTGCAAGGCTTTTTTAAGAACCTATAAAGACCAATCACTTTGTAACTTGAATTATAAAAATCATTGTTTCATTATTCATTAGGAGTCTATAGATATTGTATTATTTTTGACATTTTACTGTTGAGGAAACATATCAAGCACATGAAATTATAATAGAGTTATGTATTATAAAATTGAGTGAATATGCCAGAAATTGACCAGTGATAGACTGATTAAGGAAACATCTATTTGTGATAAGCAGAACTGATACTAGAACCCATGAAATTCCAGATCTGTGTTTTGACAAAACAGAACTTAGTTATAAAATTT
Source organism: Scalopus aquaticus (assembly GCA_004024925.1). Classification (NCBI taxonomy): domain Eukaryota; kingdom Metazoa; phylum Chordata; class Mammalia; order Eulipotyphla; family Talpidae; genus Scalopus; species Scalopus aquaticus. The sequence continues at coordinate 30,688 of PVIJ01001660.1, forward strand.
CTCCTGCCAAAAAAAAAAAAAGAACAAGCAATTCTCTTTCTTCAAGTGGTTAAAACAAAATAATATGTACAGATGGGGTGATATTAAATATTGGATGTACATGAAAGCTAAAATCATGTTGGACTGAAACAGAGAAAATATCCCTCTCATTAATCAGGCTTGAGGGAGTTGTAGACACAGAACATGACAGCTATTAATTTGACAGGAAATTTTGTATATCCCAGGGGCACAGAGGGGTTATAAAAAGCCATAACAAACTCTTTCTTGAGAGACTACTGCTTTCTTACTAGTTACATTTCTCATTATTTTCATTTATAACTAAAAAACCCAACTACTAAGCCATCTTTACTTTATGAAAGCACCTAATGCCTAATTAATCCCCACTTCTAATCTTGCTCAAATTAACTAATCCAAAATAATTAACTAATCCAAAATGACTCCCTATTTTCCTTACACTTTGATTGGTAAGCCAAATTCTTAACCTAAAAATTCAGGAGGTCATTAAAAGGCAAAGTGCATTTATTTGGGAACAAGTAACTGCAATTTTGGGAGCACAGACTAGTGTATAAACTCAAATTGTGTCCTGAGGAAGGACAAATGTGTGTTTTTTTTTTGTTTTTGTTTTTGTTTTTTTTTTTAAGAGAGAAAAAGGATGAGGTAATGCAGGAAATGATGGCCAGATGACTCAAGATAAAATGGTCATACTTGTGAGATGGAGGGTAACAAAGTAAAACTGAGTAAAATGCTCACCTTTATTGGTTCTTTAAAATTGGATATTCCCATTCGTGATGGCTTCATAAATGACTGTCCTAAAACCGGAATTTCTTTGGTCCAGTCTAAAGTTCTGTCTCAGTTTAGAAATCAGTCTTCCCTGTAGTCATTTGTTATGCCCCCATTTTAAAACGGTCCCACTTCTGTTAAACTTACATATCCTACCAAAAAACACTTCTTTACCATGATGTCACGCTGATAGCATCAATTACTCTTACATGTCAGATTACAGGTGGTCCCTGTGATCTGGGACATGGATTTAGGATTTACCATGAAAGTTGCATATGATAAATTATGCTAAACAAGTTTAAATGTCAGCAGTTGGAGTACTGAAGGGGAAGTGATTATATTTGGGTAAAAGGAACTATGAAAATACACATACAAAGTGCCTCTTGAACTAGATTCTAAATTGGAAACCAATTAAGTTATGCAAGTATATTTCAAGATCAAGGATAGTTTGAATATGGTAAGGCTATTGTTATAAAACATCAAAAGATTTTGCTTCGTTTGAATTGGGTTTAAGGTTATTAGGTTTGATAAAGTAAATTGTAGATACAATATGGGTTATCTCAAAACACTACAAAATGGTTGTCTTCCTTAAACAATGAGATTGGCCACAAAGGCATTTGAAAGGTGAATGATGGCCAGATCTTGGATTCAGACCAAAAAATCTATGTCAGTGAAAGCATGGATTAGATATTTGAATTCTGCAGAGGCAACATCTAAGAAGCTATCGCAAAAACTTGAGTCAATATGCCAGGAATTGGCCAGTGATAGAATGATTAAAGTAAGGAAATATCTATTTGTGACAGTATTAGATAAGAAATGTAGGGGGGGCATGGGGGAGGGGAGGGTAAGGGCACAGAATGGAATAGAAAAGAACACAAGGGACCATGGAGATGGACCATGGGTGAATTGGTGGTTGGTTACCCAAGGGGAATACAAAATGTAAAAGATATAAATAACAATAAAAAAATAAAATCTAAAAAAAAATAAAAGAAATGCAAGTGAAAGAATGAAAAAATGAACTAAGATTTTTAGCAGAAGTCACCAGCAAATTCAGAAGATGGTGATATTATCAAAGGGGTAAAATGAGTAATTTGTGGCCTGAGAAGCATTGTGCTGAAATGTAGTTATCAGCTATCACTTGAAATTAAGCATCTAGCACAAGAATAGAGTGTCTAAACTGTAAAACATCATTTGAGGGTTGCCAATATAGAAACAATTTTTGAAAGGCTGTCAGTAGAGAATGTTCAAAAAAGAAATAATGTAGAATAAGAAGAATAAGTCCATTTAGGAACCAAATTTCAGGAGAGTGAATTAAGAAAATTTGGTGAATGAGAATTAAAAACGATGAGAAATGGATGAAGAAGAAAAAGGTCTATTATCTATAAAATAAGAAGACTTTCAGGAAGAAAGGTGTTGACAACAATATTATAAAATGTGTTGAGTAAGAAGAGGAAGAAAATAAGATTAGTTTGTTTTGAAATCACTGGTGCCCCATTTAGAAAGTGCTAAGATGTTTTAAATAATTTTCTAATGTTCTCTCCTTTTTTGGGCAGAGGATTTAATTGAGGCATTAACATAATTAAGAGTATAGAATTTTCCCCAAATCTATACTCCTTCCATATTCCTCATTTATTGTATGCTCTTTAAAGTCCTATATATCTTAAATTAGAAGTTTCTATGAAAGCATGATCTTGATAGAACATGGCCATGTAGTACAATATTGAAGAAAGACAGATAAGCACCAGGAAATACAGCAATTGGCAAGGTCATCTGAAGGCAAGACTTACATTCAAAGCACTCTGCTATATCCCCTCTGTTCTATGAATCTATTACTTAAGGAAAACTGATTTCTATTTAAGCATGATTTCTCAATTTCACTTAAAATTAGAGTATATGTCATATATTTGACTACCATTGGTAACTTTAATGGATGTTTCATCTATTATCCCTCCTTGACACAAGCATCTGATTCATTGCTGCTAGCTCATCATATAGGCTAAATGCCAAACAGGTTAATTTTCCCATGAAAGTGAGCACTTTTATCACTTATCTTTTTTGCCACTTTTTCTTAAAATAGGAATACTCATTCTCAACATGAGATCTATGTAACATTTTGCAAGTTAAATTTTATCTATTGAGTCATTCCAGGAACTACTAAGAACACCTTTAAGGACAATTATGGGTCAATTCCAGTAATCACTTCCGGTCTTTTTTTCTCAAAGACATTCATCATTGAAGGCACAGCTTAGTTTTGAATGTTCTCTTGATTTGAAATCTCTCTTGAAGATATAATAAATTCTCACATAAGAGACAATTTACTAATTTTTTTTGAACTTTTGATATATTTGAAAAGCTCATCATCCTTCATTTTAAATACCGTTTTCACAAAATGATAACATACCTATTAATTTCAGAAACCCTACTTGGGGCCTCCCCTGTGGCACAGCGGTTGGGAGCTGTGCTGTGGAGCTGTCCACAGCAGAGAGGTGAGTTTGACACCTAGAAGGGGAGCCCTCTCCTGCCTCCCCCCCTGCTCCTCTCAGCAACGTATTTCTGTCTTTCTGCCCGTTTTGCTCCCCACTCTGTCTCTGGTGAACCCGCTCGCTGCCCCACACCTCTAGCCTGTACCCCAACTTTTATGCATAAATAAATAAATCTTAAAAAGAAGAAATCCTACTTGTTCTTTATAGAAATGTTTACACTCTTCTGTTCACTTGTCCTAAACATACTGCATTCTACAACATAGTTATTGAGAGATGTTTCATTTTATCTGTAGCATGTGATAATGATTTCATTTTTCCTTTCTTTGTTGGATTTTTTCTGCTTCAAATCCTTTCTGAAAATTGATTTATTCAGTACATTCTGAAGTCTCCTATGAAAAATTCATAATTATTAAAGAAAAATAAGGATTTAAAAGTTGAACCTAGGTAGGTTTACTATTATAGTAAAATTAAAGGGAATGGAAAAAAAAATCTTGCTTTCCAATTGTTTGTGAAGAAACTGATCTTAGACACTCCTTAGTAGATACTGAATATTTTTAAATGCTTTGATGTGGTTTACTTTCTATAGATGACTAAAGTATGTTTAAGGGAATTACTATTTTACTGTTCTTATTTTTATTTGCATCAAATTATGCTCACTTTCCTGTACATAGCATTGAAACTTCCTTATATTAGTTTAGAAAGTTCTCAAAGCCCTAACTAACTTCATGCCTCTTTTGTCTGCTTATTCTCTTATAAACTAAATGCTATTGTAGCCCAAAACCTCATTTATTAAACTATAAACCCCACGTGAAATTATTAGCAGAGAGATCTTTAGGGGTGTTGTCAAGTAATAGGGGAGAAGTCTTCATACCAGTTATTAAAAAAAAAAATTAAAGAAAACTAGACTAGTGGGAACTTTGACAAGAAGTAGAAGGGCGGATAAGACAAAAAATAAAAACTAGAAAACTCCTCTATTTTCTCTTCTACTACATGAAACTATATGAGAATATGACATGCTATTCAAAAGGGCTCTCATCAGAATCTTACCATTATGAAAGCCTGATTTCAGACTTTTAACCTCCTCAGGTGTGAGAAATAAAATTTGGTTGTTTGTAAGTCACAAAGCCTGTGGTGCTTGTTCTAGCATTTCTAATAGCTAGGGTATATTCCTAATTGTACAGCTAAAGTACCAGCCCACCAAGAAAAAAATTAACCCTTTCCCTCAGTATGTTGTGAACTCCAGCTACCTTTAATAAAATAGTTTCCATACTATTCTATTTTTTTTAAGATTTTGCATGCAAGCTGGGGTGCAGGCCAGAGGTGTGGGGTGATGAGAGGGTTCACCAGAGACAGAGTGGGGAGCAGAATAAGTAGATCGGCTGAAATACACTGCTGAGGGGAGCAGCGGGTGAGGCAGGAGAGGTCTGCTGCGCCATGTGGGAATCTCCACAGCCGGGCATTGAATTCACACTGTAGCCGCTGACAGCTCCACAGCGCTCCACTAACCCACTGAGCCACCAGGGAGGTCCCATATAGTATTCTTCTTACATTAAGCAAGAACTACAAATTTATAAATATGCATTGGCACATTCGGAATCTAGCTGTTGCTAAACAAAATTTACCCTTACTGATCAACCTACTTTCTGTGAAGTTCTTGGTTCCTATCTTGACAATCACTTTGCTATTTATGCTTTTGCTTGTACTTTTATTAGAGCCTCATTTACTATAAACATCTTCCATACTGTCCATGAGTATTTTCTTTCTTTCTTTCTTTTTTTTCTTGCAATGACTATTTTGAACATTTCTTAGGTAGAAAACAATTACCTCTCTTTTCTGCTGAAAGCCCACCTTACCTAGCAGGCTTCATTCCTGTCACAGCTGTTATTGGAGAGCTTCATTATCTCAATAGTGGGTCCTCCCAGGATATTTTTGCCAAGAACCTCTTCCAACAATCAATACTAATAAATTACCACAGTGTTTTTGAACACATATTTATATATAATGATATCATTTTCCTTACTATACCAATTCATGTATTTTTGTCTTCAAATAGTGCTCCATTCTGCTGGTATGTGCTCAGACTACATTAGCCCCTAGGGATGTAGATATTAAAGACAGTTCTGCTTTTTACAGGTGTACCTCCCTTCTGTACTATAACTTTTATGGGGGGGTTATTGAGTGGGTTTGCCTCTTTAGGCCTCAGGACAACTAGTGGTAAGATTTCTTTACTTGGGCCTCCTTGGTGGCTCAATGTGTTAAGTCACAGCACTATGCAGCTACCCAGAGCCACTGAAGCACGAGTTTGATCCCCAGCCAGGGAGCTTCCCACATGGCGCAGGAAACCTCTCCTGTCTCGCCCGCTGCTCCCCTCAGCAGTGTATTTCAGTCATTCTGCCTGTTCTGCTCCCCGGGCTGTCTCCCCTGCCCCACACTGTTTCTGATACATAATGACTTTTTAAAATGTTCTCATTAATTAGTTGCAGCTTTCAAAAACATTACAGTTGTTTTGTAACATGTTGTTGGAGAACCAGGACAGCAGATGATAAACTAGACTACAGTGCTGATATGCTGTGAGGATCTTTGGATCTGAAAAAGCATTAAGGAGGCAGTGTTGACTGACTCCTGATTGACTAGTTAGCAATAATAAGAAAATATGGAATTTGGAGTATTTTAAATTTCTAACACTTTTTCTCCTTAACTTGTATTTTAAGCTGTATCAGGTTTATTAAGGATTTCAAAATTACAAAATTACATTCAAGGAAAAAAATAGAGATTTTCTCTATCAATCCTAGAGAAAACACCTGTCTGAACTCTCAGTTATACCATGGTTGGAGTTCAAATTGTTAGACCTGTATTTCAGAGATTCTATATACTGATGAGAGTTATGGAGAATGCATAAAATAATCTGATTTTAAATGTGTGGTTAGCCAAGTTTTCAAGTACAACAATATCAGTATTAAAATTCCTGGGTTGGGCCTCTCTGGTGGTGCAGCAGTTGAGCACTGCGCTGTGGCGCTGTCGGCAGCAGCGACGAGAGTTCGATGCCCAGCTGGGGAGATTCCCACATGGCACAGCAGACCTCTCCTGCCTCGCCTGCTGCTCCCCTCAGCAGTGTATTTCCATTGATCTGCCTGTTCTGCTCCCCACTTTGGATCTGGTGAACCCTCTCGCTGCCCCACACCTCTGGCCTGTACCCCAGCTTGCATGCATAAATAAATAAATCTTAAAAAAAAAATAATCCTGGCGCAAGCTTGTTTCTTTAAATCACATACAGAAAGAAATGATCCCTGCTTTGAAGGCATTCTGCATTTTAAAATATTAAACTGAGGGCCTCCCTGGTGGTACAATGGTTTAGCACAGTGCTATGGACCTGTCGGTGTCTGCGAGTTTGATGCCCATCTGGGGAGAATCCCACATGGCATGGCAGACCTCTCCAGCCTCGCCCACCGCTCCCCTCAGCCGTGTATTTCAGTCGATCTGCCTGTTCTGCTCCCCACTCTGTCTCTGGTGAACCCTCTCACTGCCCCAAACCTTTGTCCTGCACCCCAGCTTGTATGCAAAAATAAATAAATCTTTAAAAAAATACATTAAACTGGAAACAACACCCTAAGGTCACTGGTTTTTTTCAGTCCTTCTCTTTGCATCCAGAGATAGGAACAGTTTCACATTATTTAAAGTCATCTATGAGTGAAGGGAAACAGAATGATGACTTGACAGGTAAGCAACTAGCTCATTTCAGGTGAGGCAGGTGGAACATTTACCCTTTAAGCAGAGTCTCAGCTATTTCCCTGAGCTGCTGGTGAAGAAAAGAGACGATCATCAATTCCCACTTACCCTTTCCTAAAATCTCTCCACCACAAGGAACATGATTCTGACTGAAATGTGTCTCAACAGAGCTGACACTTAAAAATGCCAATATAACATTCTGGAAACACTAAATATTCTTAGAAATAATATTTAAGATGCTCTACAAGATGATTTAATGTTTTTGTTTTTAAGGCAGATTTAGATATCCTTCAATTATTCTTCACATATTAATTAGGAAACTGGTGGAAAGAGGCAATCATAGAACATAGGCTGGAGAAAGAAAAAAATATTACCAAAATAATAAGGAACTCTATTGTAGCAAATTTCTTTAAAATTATTATCCCCTGTTTGATGTTATTGCTATGGAGTCAAAGTCAAATATCAACTAAATCCTGTGTCATAAAATTGAAGGAAAACTTCATCACTGTCTATTTGGCAACCTCTTCTATGATTATGTTATAGGGTTTTTGAAATAGTCCTATATTTTCCAAACAGAAAGTTGTCATCTTTCATATCTGTAATTCACAAAATGAACATTCTATATTTTTTCTTGTTATTCACTTTATTATTTTTTTTAGATAATTGAGTAACATCCAACATAGTAAAATGTAATGCTCATTAGTGATTAATTAGGAATTTTTTTGAAGATTTATTTATTTATGCACACAAGAGCTGGGGTGTAGGCCAGAGGTGTGGAGGGTGAAAGGATTCACCTGAGAGAGAGAGGGGAGCAGAACAGGTGGGTTGACTTAAATACACTGCTGAGGGGAGCAATGGGCGAGGCAGGAGAGGTCTGCTGCACCATGTGGGAATCTCCCTGGCCAGGGATCAAACTCATGCTGGAGAGCCTGCTGATAGCTTCATAGTGCTGAGACTTAAGCCCTTGCGCCACCAGGGAGGCTCTAGTTAGGAGTTTTTCAGATTTTTGCCTCTAACCCCAAAGTAGGATGTAATACTTTATGAGATAGAAAATCTACAGGGCCATAGGGCAAGGCCTTAAGGACAATGTCCTTTCTCTGTTGATACTAATATTGTGCTTTGATGCTCTACATTCTTTTGCTACTACTTGTCCTGACATTTTAATCATATTTAGCACCCCCGTTTGATGCCCATATGGCATGTGACTCACAGCACTAGGGAGACAGCATGCTTACTGCCACAAAAGGAAGAAGTGGGAAGAAAAAAAAGGATGTCAGCACAGGGTAAAAGGAACTGGATGGGGCCTCCCTCTGCCCAACATATAGCACACTTCTATAATGAACCATTGATTTAGATGCAGGGGGCACCCCTGTCCCCCTCAGTAAGGCATCTTGTTTACATGATTTTGCTTAAACACTAGGCAACATCTTAAAATACTGCAGGAACAAAAAGCAAGGAAAACAACACATGAATTGCAATAAGCCGACCGACAGTGTTACCTTTTTAACTCTGATTTTCCCTTGGTAATCTTTAAGAACAGTTTAATTACCCACATACCTCTGTCCTCACTCTGTGCACTCTGACAGTGCACAGTTGGAAACAAGGCATGAAGCATTCACAAGAACACAGGTATGCAGTTAGGGTCCAGTAGGAGCTGTCACTTATTGCTGGTTTACCTGGTACCAGGAAGTATTTTAAGTGCTTGGTGAACATTTGCTGCTGCAGGAAGTAGGTTTTTACCCTCATTTTACAATGGAAGAGACTGAGTATTAGAAAGCTTAAGAAATATGCTTAGAGTTTAATTCAAATAACCAGAATTGAGCAGGATGGGGCCAGAACATTTGATAACCACAGTTTCCTTTTAGTAGAGTCCAGATAAGTTGGAGGACTAGAGGTGTCTTTGTGGTGTGTGTGATATGGTAACATACATCTGAAGGGGTGTGTTCCTATCTCTGAATCAGATACAGTTTGTAAAGCAATGTCACCTCAATTAAAAAAAAAAAGAAAGATCAAAATCAAATGGAAAAAAAGTAAAATTGGAAACAACCAAAAAAAGAAAGATAATGAACTCTTACTTGAAAATTTGCACTGTGGGTGCTGAAAAATGCTAAAAACCCTCCTGTGATTTACAGACTTATGGTTATTTGAACTTACATAAATGTACGAAAAGAATAGTTGACATATTAAATGCATATATAAGAATGTTATTTTTCCAATTACTTAGCCATAGTTAATATTTTGTAATGTTTAAGTATAATTGAGCAGATTGAAAATAAGATTTTCACTTAAAAACAGATATCATTCCCTCTTTAACACAAGTTATTTAATATTAACTGATATATCCAAGTAATTGATTAAGCATGTATACACTGTGTATAGTGTATACATTGTGTATAGTGTATACACACATATAGTTTTTATATATTGAAGTGATTATTTTATATATATGTATATATGCACATGTTTACATCTATACAGATATGTGTATACCCATATAGAGAAACATAAGGTGTGCAATGTTGTAAAAATAATAGTATAAGATATAAGAAATGCAACAATTAGATAATTGATTTGTATTTCAAGATTAAAGGTAGCATTTTCCTTATTTATTCTATGTGATATCCTTTATCTGTTAAGTTTTTATGTCTAATGTTTGGATTGTTATGAATATTTACTTAAAAGTGCATTCTAGTCATTCTATAAAATAATGATTAATCTCCTATTACTTAAAAAAAGGAACATTATGGTATATATATAACCAGAAAATCTTAAGAGTCCTTTTAAGAGAATATTATTTTGAATAAGTAATCATCCAGCATCATAACAGCTATAAGTGATTATGATTTTTTAAAATGTATGTTTATGATATTTTTGCCTGATCATTTGCTTTTTAAGAATATTTAAAATATTTCTTTTGCAAGGTAAAAATATGTGAGATTCCAATAGCAAATATTAGAAAGTATATGTTGAAAAAGACAGAATGTACAAAATGTGTCACTCTATCCCTGGAGAAGTATAAATTTTCCCACTTCGCAGCTTTCAGTATGACTTATTTTCTGGAGGATTTCCCTTTAAAGATGTTTTCTTTCGTCTCAAAATAAAGTATGGAATTTAGCATGTGTTCATCATAGATGAAATAATCGATGATACTGAAAATTTTTATAGGTTCTTCCAAATTAGTTTGACTCAATTTTATATTGTTTGTGTCAAAAATATACATATAGTTAAAACAAGTTTATATTAAGTAAATTGTTAAAACTTAGAAATCATTAAAATACAATTTTAATTACCAAATGTTTCCATTTCCACTAGTATTTAAAGATGGAAGGAAGGAGGGAAAAATAGACAACTACTTATTTGTTTTAAAAGCTAAAACTAACAACTGCATTAATTTTCTGCCTTTGTTGAATATTGCAAATATCATTAAATTTTCTTTTTTAGATAATATTTTATATAAGTTCTAGATTAAGACTTAGAAAATCTGAATCAGTGATTTAAAATAATACTGAGCTTAATGTATGTTTATGGCATTTTAAGTATGTACTGGAAATGTCATCCAAAGAGATATATTGAACTAGCCCTGCATGTTATATCATAGTGCCTCTGGTACTAATTGCATTACTTGTATTTTTAGATTTACTAATAATAAACAAATAAATATTAGTTGTGTGTACATTGACAAATTATATCACTAAATCCAAAGATTTAAAATATATATATTTAGTAAATGACAAAACACAAATTCACTCCCAAATTTCCCAGCCTCCAAAATCAGTGCTATATTCACATAACCATATTCAGCACACTACCCCATAATATCACTCATTTGGTAGGGTGTTTTTTTTTTTTTTCATTTTAATGATAGTTCACTTTACTATGCAGAAACTTCACGTTTGATGCAATCTAAATTGTTCTTTTTTTTTTTTTTTACTTTTATCCACTCTTACCGTTGAGCCCCTATAGATATCCTTGAAGCCAATGCCATTGAGTGTTTTGCCCGTTTTCATCTATGTGTTTTATGGTTTTAGGTCTTATATCCAATTTTTTAATCCATTTGAGTTAAATTTTGTTCAAGTTGTGAAATAGTGATCTATTTCATTCTTTGGAAATGTCTGTCCAGTTTTCCCAAAACCATTTTTTGAAGGGATTTTCTTTTTTCCATTGTTTTCTCTGGGATCCTTTATCTGAAATTAGCTGTCCTTATAAATATGGGCTTGTTTCTGGCCTCCCTTTCCATTGGCCTGTGTATCTACTTTTATTCCAATACCATAATGTTCTGATTACTGCAAATTTGTAGCATTTTTTAAAGTCTGGAACACCTCTATTCTTTTCTTTATCCAATTGCTTTAAATATTCGGAGTCTTTTGTGATTCCGCATAAATATGTGATATTTGTTCTATTTCTTTGAAGAATTCCATTGAAACTCTGATAGAGATTGGAATTTGTATTTTGTTTTGGGTAAAATGGTCAATAACAATGTTAATTTTTCCAATCCATGAACAGAGAGTATATTTTTCTTTGTCTTCTATTGCTTTGAACAATATCATAATTGCCATTGTATTGAATATTTTGAAAAATAATATCTGTTTCCTAAAAATTAATAATTACCATACAACCCAGTCATTCCAATCCTGAAAGCTTACCAAAGGGAAATGACAAATTATAGCCATCTTTAACCTCATATATTTTATAAATAACAGCTAACATGGCAATGGTCCACATATTCATCAAGAGAGTAATGGAAAAACAAATTTATAGCTATTCATTCAATGGAATACTACCTAGCAATAAAAAGGAATACTCTAATGATGCAAGTAATACAATGTATGAATTTGACCATCATTTTGCTGAGGTATAGAAGTCAGACACAAAAGAATATAAAGGAAACACAAAAAGATTGAGGAATTAGGAAAGGGCTATGAGTAAATAAACAAATGATTTGCATTTAAATATGATTATGATTGCAGAAATGTTTAAATCCTTTAGAATATCTCTTCTTGCACATTTTAAATGGTTGCAGTTTACTAGGTAGATTATATCTCAGGAAATTATATAAAATTTAATATTGCTAATTTGGAGTCATCTATATAGACGTTCTGTAATGATGAATGCTGAATTTTCATGGAAGTCCTTATTTACCTCTTAAATTGTACTATTTTAAGAAACAGTTAATATTTTATTCTATGCCCACACTCCTCAAATGTTATTACATCATTCATATTCTCAAAAAGTCATAGTATGGAGTGTGATAAATGGCATAGAGAACCAACAAATTTGAATAAAATTGACATTCCTAAATGGTTATGTGAAATGGGTTAGCCTGTAATCTCAAATTGATTTTAAAATATATTTTAAAAACATATTTCTCATTTATTAACAAGAATGTATATTGAAGGAGAATACTGTAAAGCCAAATTGTAGTAAGCTCTAGCAAAGGATTTCACAGTCATTCAGAAAAGTAGTTGTTCTTGCTTCTCCTTTTAGAGTTATTTTACAAATGATTTGAGAAACTTTATGTTAATTGCCATTTTAATGCTAAATAAATTATTTTCTTGCATGTAGTAGAAATATTAGTTCAGTACATATAATCGACCATATATAAATTAGGAATCTTTATTGATATTCCAGAAAGTAAAAATATATTTATAATTTGCTTTTTCATTATGTTTACAAGGAGACTTCTGGAGATATTTTCAAATATTCTTTTAAAAAGAAATGAGTCAAAGTATTTTCACATAAGCCTATGTATTTTTTTTTTCAGAGAGTATGTGGATCTTATAGGTATAATTCATTGAGATGGAAAAGGGTAAGTGGATATTATGTAGGAACAACTGCTCTCTTTCTACTAATAAATACTACAGGAAAAATAAAGACCAGAAGTGGACTTGTCCTCTATTTCCAGAGGAAATCAACTTTTTTATCATTTTTAATACAGGATACTTCTCATTTCTCATTTGTCAAGAGTGAAGCCTCTAAACACTGGATGTCTGATTTACTAACCATAGCAATTTGTTTAAGCTCTCTATACTTCATGTTCACCCTCTGCAATTGGGGCTCTTACTTTGATCTACAGCTTAGTATTTTGTGTGTGTGAAATTCAAATATGTTAATAGCTATAAAGCACTGAAAAGCATATTTGAAATAGTAAAAACAAAAAAAAATTACCTACATTTATTACTATTTAATTTTGATATATTATCCCTCAGATCAGATCTGTGAGCATTCTGCTAAGCACATTAAATATCTTTACATAAATTTTCTTTCATTATAATTGTTCATTTTATGTTGAATAATAATTTAGTTTTTAGGAAATACTGTTTTAGGAAATAAATGTCACTGCCATCTACTCAGACATTTCATTGAGACTCAAATTCAAGATCGGAATCGCATTCCCCTATATGTTTCTACACTATTCTGAGAGATATAATTCACCTGTATTGAATCAAGAATCTGTCAGGTAGTACACTTTCAGCATTCTAAAAGAGGCTTAGATTTATTCAGGTGGATGCCGAGAAAAAAATCTGGCTATTTGAGATTTTAGTCTATATCTCATTTTAATAAGAAACATATAGCATTTGACCATAAGTAATAATTTTGCAACTGGCAATTATAACACACTAGAAATACCTTTTTAAAACTAGTGATGAATCACAACAAAAACAAAACCATATTTCTCTTCCATATTTTTCATTTCTCAAAACAATAGTTTTTAATAAATATGCTGATGTCTACAGATGTAATAAAATCTTCATTGCATGTAAGCCTAATTATGATTCACAAAACTTAAATAAACAAGGTTATATTCTTTCTCTCCAGACAATATAGATTATATATTAAATTCTAGAGAAGATTAAAACTATAGTAATAGCAGATCAGTAGTTACCAGGAGCTGAGGCTGATTTGGAGAAAATAACTATAGAATGGATCAAGGGAACACTTTATGGTTAATAAAATATATTTAGTACTCTCTTTGATACTGTTGACAGTTATAAAACTTTGTGTGTGTGAAAATTCATTGAATTGCATATTTAAATGGTGATGGGTGTGTTAGCATGCAGATTGAGAGGGAATAATTCTGTGACAGGTGGCAGTGTTTACATGTAAAGAACAGTTAAAAAAAAACTAATCTATTTTTTAAATAACAAAAATCATCATATCGACAATGCACAATTATTTAAGAGAAACTTCCCAACTCATTGTCTTGTGGAAGATTCAGTCTTCCACAAGATCTCATTAATCCAAGACCATTCACACATACAATGATCTCTAAGGTAGCCTATCTAATGAGGGCTGGTAGTTATTTAAGTCATTTGCTTTCAGTTCTTATACTAGTTATCATGGGAATAATTTTTTAAAGTTTTTCATTATTTATTTATTCTTTATCGAGTAACATTAAAACTCAAAGGCAAAGTCAGAGTGACTAAGTATGGCATTAGGTTGAATTACCAAAAAAGATTGTTTCTGAGATGCTTTATACTACTTTAGACAGAAAGCATCAATTTGCAGAGCCCTTGGTACTTTCCATTCCTAAAATGTCTCTTCTTGATTTCCTGTAATTTTCTGTCTCCATTAGATTCTCAATATATCCTTGAACCAATTCTATTCCCTCTTAGATGAAATAGTAAATTTATATTTTTGCAATCAAATAGAGTCTAAATCTAACTTGAATCATATATATGTATTATGCAATCTAATGTTCCCTGTAACTGCCACCCATAGAAATCCATCCTGATTTCAATTTTGGCAAGCAGTTTAGAGATGATTTCAGATGTTAAGGGGCATCTGATTTTATTTTATTGCCAGAATTGTATCTTACAGAACAGACTTTGGAAACAAGTGATGGTGCCTAATCTTCCAAATAGGGTCACTTTCAATGTGTCTTTGTGAAATCTTTATTCTATACCTGAGGGCCGCTTATGATCAACCACTCTTAATTGTGACTCAACTCCCACATTTAAAACAATAAAATCTGATATTAGTTTATTATACTAGTTTAGTCTATTATACTAGTGAACTGGTAAAACTACTTATAATTTAATAAAAGTGATAATTCGTATGTAATACACTGCTCTCTATACTTTACAAATCAGCTCATTTAATCTACAAGCAATAACTTTATAAATAGGAGGATACTGGGCCTCCCTGGTGGTGCAGCGGTTAAGCGCTGCGCTGTGGAGCTGTCAGCAGCTCGCGATGCGAGTTCGACACCCAGCTGGGGAGAATCCCACGTGGTGGGCAGACCTCTCCTGCCTCGCCCGCTGCTCCCCTCAGCAGTGTATTTCTGATCTGCCTGTTCTGCTCCCCACTCTGTCTCTGGTGAAGCTGCTCACCACTCCACACCTCTGGCCTGTACCCCAGCTGCATGTATAAATAAATAAATCTTAAAAAATAAATAAATAAATAGGAGGATACTGAGGCAAAAAAAGTGGTTAAATGACTTGCCTGAGAATCAGCTCTTATAAAGTCGTAGGATTTGGAATCAGTTCCAGGCAACAGGACTCCAGACCTAAAAGAAAGTACAAAATTTCTATAAATTTAAATATATGATTTAAATCAAAAAGGAAAATGGAATAAAATACATCCTTCTAAAAATGCATTAATATTTCAATCAAAAAAATGTTTCATGAAATTTTATGCAAGTCCACAGAGTTAAAACAGACCTTGGTTTAAGCTCTTTTGCACCAAATGTCTCAAATTCTAGTAAGTGGAGCATATTTTCTGCCTAGTAACATGATACACATGCACCCACAAACATACAAACAGATCCTGCTATTGTTGTTTGATCTGACCTAGTATGTACATGAGCATAAACTCGTTGAATCTTTAACATTTCTAGATTGTTAAGGACTGTTTTATATCCAAAAAGCTATTGAGATTTCCAAAAATCAACGTTGTGATTCTCTCCAAAAATAGAAAAATCAAAATCAATATTGTAGATGAAAGGTAAAAGCTGTTTTTTTAGTAGATATTTTGTATTTTCAGGGATTGGGAGCAAGGGAAGTTTTTCAGTAAAAAACAAACAAACAATTTTTTCTTCAGAAAATTTTGTGTACTTCATAAATTGAAACTTCCTGAGGCCAGATGGACACCTGCTGGGATTATAGTTAACTCTGAAGCACATTCCCATTTACTTGCAAATATCTGCTCTTCATTTCAAGTATGGCTTTTAAACTTTGTATTTTTACTTTCAAATGAAAATTCATCCTATTCTTTTGATATGGTGATATCTTATATCTCACCTTTTATTCAAACTGTAGTGAACACTTCCTCCCTGGTCTCTTTGCCTTTCTTTCTTTTCTTTTTTTTTTTAATTTCCCCAAAGACATTTTCTTGAAAAGTGATACTTAGCTTTATACTCTTTCATAAACTCATGGATTTAAAATCCTTTGTGCCTATGATCTCCTTTCTTTGATTTTTTTCCCACTTTCAAATAATTCTTATGTGGTTGTGAAATATGCATTTCAGATAATTTCTTCTTGTCAAATTCCATGGTTTAGACAATGTAATTGACCTCTCAGCAACCAGGAACTCTTTTTGGTCTATTTTTAGCTATGTTTGTCACTCACCAGCTGTTGAGGTAGTTAACATTCCCCGGAGAACACTGTTAAACAGTGTTAGAGCACTGCATTCCAAGTGCAAAATTTCACAAGATTGAAACCCATGTGGTGAGCCTAGTGACTCCACCTTCTACGTGGATTAATATCGCTTGTGCTCTGCTTTAACTTAAATACATAGACTGTCCGCAAGCTCTGATCAAAATCATAAAAATATGATCCTTTCTTTATTAAACAGTACCCTGACCAATATCTCTACAGAATAATAGATAAATAGTACAGTGATTTTATAGATAACACCAATATTTTTATATGACTTTCAGGATTTTTTTTTCCCTCCTAAATATGGGAAATGTCTTTAGGAAAATATTGCAAGTAGAGAGAAAGTAGGTCAAAATGTATCATTGTATTTATAATAAAACATTAAGGTTGAAAGAATGAAGTAAATGTAGGTTCCAAATAAGCGGAAGTCAATTTTAATGTGTAAAAATAATTAAGTGCTTTTCTATTGTCACTTAAGACTAAATGCTATTGTAAGTGTAAGAAACAAGTTTTAAGTCAGAAGGGGAAAAACAGAATAATTCCAGATAGTTTCTCTCATGTGTGGAATATAGAGGAAAAAAACAAAGCATCAGACAAAACCAAACCAAAAACAAACCCTAGAAACCTGACTGCAGAATTAGGGTGCCAGAGGATGAAGGAGAGGAAGGACAGCAAAGAGGGGAGGGAGAACAATGGAGGATGGCCAGGAGGATTGTGGGTGACTTGGTAGCAGGCCTGGTGTGTAAGAAGCATCTGAGGAGGTGTGAATCTATCCCTCTGAATCATACAGTTTTGTAAATCAGTGTTACCACAAGATAGTTTTCCTTGTTATTCATTTGCAGAAGAAAATACAGTTTTAAAAGCATTATACTGTAATTTGTTTATAGTTAAGTTTCATAAAATAAAAGCATATTCAAGGTGAGACTCAGGTACGGTTTTCAACTGTTCTTCATCCACTAAAATTAATTGACCATAAATTTGGTAGCAGTTGGGCTTTGAAGTAGGATGGAACTAAGGCACAGGTACACATTATTTTAATGAACAATGATGTGTGCAACGAATCATAGCCTTGTCAACAAGATAATGGTGAATTATAGCCTACCCATGGATGAAAGGCAGTGTGACAAGCACATGGGGTAGTTTCCAAAAGATGCCATTTGAGGTTTGTATTTGAAAAAGCAAAAAACTAAAGGAAGTCCATAGCTTTCAGAACATGCCCTTGCAAACAAACGTGCTGATTTTCTGTTGGAATTTCATTTTGTTGGGAAGAAACTGAATATTTTTTATTGAATTTTGATTACTGCTGTAACAAATTTACCACCACAGTAATTTAAGGCAATGGAAATGTGTGATCATTCTGCAAATCTGAAGTCTAACAGGTCTCACTGGACTAAATTCAAGGTATGGGTAGGGCTGCAGTCCTTTCTGGAAGCTGTAGGGGAGAATTCATTTTCTCTTTGTTTTTGTTTGCTTGTTTTTTACAAGAATCAGTTTCTTTTGGTTATAGGACAAACATCAGATTTTCTTTGTTGCTACCAGTTAAGGACTGTTCCCAGTTTCCAAATGCTGCTGGAGTCCTTTGGTTCATGGCTCTCTTGCTCTGAGGGCAAAGATATTATCATCCTTTGTGCTCCTCTCCTTTCCTCTCATCTCACTCACTAAACCAGGAATGCTCTCTACTTTTAAAGGTGCGTGTAGTTAATTGGGTCAACTGGAATCTCAGCAACCCTCCCCTTCATCACACCTACAAAGTTCTTTTGTAACATAAGGGAACATATTCACAGCTTCCAGGAAACAGAGCTTAGGCATCTATAGGGGGCACTATTCTGTCTGTCACAGTGCTTGAACTAGATTAGTTTATTTCCGTGTGTTAGTGTGTATGGGCTGCCAAAACTAAATACCACTGACTCGATGGCTTAACCAAGAGAAGTTTTTCTCACAATTTTAGAGGGTACAAGTCCAAATTCAAGGTGTCAGTAGATTTATTTTCTTCTAAATCCTCTTCTTCTTAGATGTTTCTCCTTAGCTTTGTGTTTTGTTTTGTTTTGAACCAAGAATACTTTGTTTAGGACTCAAGGTAACACTACCTGGTCATATTAAATAAAAATAATACTAAGAAATGTATACACACACGCATCTAGTATTAGGTCTAACATGAAACAATGAAATGACTTGGCTCTGATTTTATTACAGGATGAATTAAGACAAGGAAACTGGAAATCCCAATAAACCATGGTTATCTGAAATGATTCAGGTTAGTCCAGGCTTCACACAGAAGGTATACATGGTGAGAGAAACAGACCACTTGAATGGCAAATTGGACAGCGGAGGGGACGGCATTCTCTGCCAGATGAAGAGAGAAAGTTGAGTGGAGAGAGCAATGAAAATTCAGCACAGTTCCTAAGAGGTAGAAACAGAACATTTCCAATTTATTTTATTTTTTTAAAGATTTATTTACTAATGCATACAAGCTGGGGTACAGGTCAGGAGCCTGGGGCGGTGAGAGGGTTCACCAGAGACAGAGTGGGGAGCAGAACAGGCAGACTGATGGAAATACACTGCTGAGGGGAGCAGCAGGAGAGACAGGAGAGGTCTGCCGCGCCATGTGGGAATCTCCCTGGCCAGGCATTGAACTCACATTGCCACTGCCAACGGCTACACAGCGCAGCGCTTAACCGCTGTGCCACCAGGGAGGACCAACCTGCCAATTTAAAGAATTGAATAGAAATAGGTCATTCAGGCTAGAATCTGGAGTACGAAAAGTGGATTTGAAGGGTAAAGAGAAGGGACAGTGGTTGGAATATGGGTACATTGGTGAATAGTTATGAAATGAGAGGTAAAAATTAAGTCCTCAGGATGAAAGGCCCATCATGCTCTCAAGAAACAGGATATCATCTTGAAAATATTAATAAATGAAAGTTCCTGATGAGTTGTAAATAGATAAATAAAATGTTCATATTCACATTTTGTCAAAAGGAGTCCAGTTGATGTATGAAGAACAGGAGAGGAATTTCAGAGTATGAATCACTACATTAAAAAGCAACAGGAATAATACATAATAATTAACATTAATTGAACTCTTATGCTATACCAGTTATTTTGGTGGCTGTTTAAATGATGTTTACCCTTTTACAATTAACTTTTTAATAGATATTCTTCTTAGTCATATTTTACTAATGAGAAATGGAAATAAATGGAAATAATGCAATTATGTTCCCAATATAAAATATCTGTTGAGTCATATGAGTTCTGGTCATCTTACTTCTTAAATACTACACAATCCATATCCTTACTAAAAATATGTAAAGAAATAAAGTCCAAAGGTCTCAAGACAGATAGAATAGAAAAAACCCTGTTAATTGTTTTCAAAGTAGAGGTAATAATTTGGAAAGTGGAGGAGAAAAAAAGAATAGAATGTAATTTTCTGACTCAGGAATTTCATCTTTATAGAAACCTCTATTCCAGTGACAAGTTGTGTTCCTCATGTACAAATAATTTCATATTTACTTTTAACTTGGTTTGCTCTCCTTTTTCTATACCCGACTTCAGTTTTCATGGTATCTTTATGCATTAAGATTATATTTTTTGGTTCTTTCTCTATAATAGGTGTATCATAATTTTCTTAATGAGAAATCAGAATTCCAAATTCCTGATTCTCATTTTTACTTATAAAGAAAATTTAATATTTCTTAAACTTTGAGTGTAACAGGAGTTTAACAGTCTCTCTTCATATAAACAAATATTTTTATTTTAATTGGATTAACAGAGGACCAAAATGTAGCAAGGTATTTGTCTTTATTGACTATAACTTGTTATTTTTAAAATTTATATATATATATATATATAATAAATTAATATAATAAAATAAAAATGTTTACTGAAAAGGATTGTTAAATATAAACATAACACAATAGTCAAGTGGGAACATCCATGAATTATTCTCTGATATATTTTTATTTTATAAAGAAAGGACAACTTAAGACAAATTTTATGCTAAAAACTTATTGTAAAAAGATCAAGCAACAAATATTCAAAACTGAAAAGTTATTTTGACATTTGCCAAAAGGTACCTCGATAGTCTTAAGTCACCTCATTTACTGATAAGTGACAAACTCATGTAGACACCTGAGTACATTTTACAGAGAATTTATTCTGAATTATCCATCAAAACATACTTCTACTGGAAAACAGATTTTCTGCTACCACTGTGTTTCTCTGTGGACAAGCTAGTCAATTTATAGCACCTGTTCTTAAATATTTTTAGTTCCAGATGGTCTGTTGTAAGCTTTATGGGGCTGAACTTTGGATCTCAAACTGCACGTGTCTAAGCACTTAACCGAAATCAAAACTAAAATATATGTCGTCTGACCTCATGTGCTACTGTCCTGTGACTCTGTAAAAAATGAACTAACCACCTGTCTGAAGGGGAATTTAAGTCAATGCTCTAAATTTTCAGGACAGCATGTCACTATTACTACTTACATACATTTGCTATAAAGCCTGTGAGTTACCCTTTACTTATCAAGATAGAATATTGACATATTGGAAGTAATTTGGTCATGATTTATTTGTAATCTTGTGCTTTTCAATGCTTTGCTGACAAATTTAAAATCTTAAACTTTTTTTTAAATGTTTGAAATTCTACCCTAGACTAAGTGAGATTATTAGAGAGAAGAAGATATACATTATTTATGTTAGTCTCCATAGAAACACACTCATTGAGTGATGGTTAATGTCACATTTTTGTGCTTTTATAGAGACATAAGGAACTAGAATGTTTGCCAAATTTTGTCATACATTATCAAAAATAACTTTTATGAATGTCAAGTTGATAAAATTCTCCGTGAAATAATTTCTAGTTGAAAGGGCCTAACTTTTCTGATGTAATTAACTGCTCTAATCAGACAGTTCATCCTCTGAAATGCAACATGCTTCTCATTCCCCCATTATCAGGAATCTCAAAACTTTAATAAATGTATGAAATTGACAAATAAATGTTTTTTAATTAGTTTTTTGCTTCAAATTAAAATTTTAATTAGCTCAAAAAAAAGTACACACGAACTTGTGATGATTAATTTTTTGAGTCAACGTACTAAGAGATGCTCTGATAGCTAGTTAAACATTATTTCTGGTTGTATGTGAAGATAATTCTGGAAGAGATTAACATCTAATTCAGTAAACTGAATAAAGAGATGCCCCCTCACCAATGTTGGCTGTCATCATCCAAGCTGGGCCTGAAAAGATCAAACAGATGAAGAAAGGTTTCTTTTTGAGCAGGGATATCCATCTTCCCCTGCCCTCAGATATCAGCTCCCCCATTTCTCCACACTCTGGGATTTACCAGTGCTCACCTGCTTCTAAGGCTGTTGGGCTCAGATTGAATTATAGCATTCCATTTTCTCATTCCCCAGCTTGCAAAAGGCAGTTAGGGAATTTTCAGCCTCCTTAACTGCATCAACTAATTCTGCTAATAATCTCTCTCTCTCTTCTCTCTCTCTCTCTCTCTCTCTCACACACACACACACTTATTATGCTCTCTGGGTTCTCTGGTGTTCTCTCGTGGTTCTTTGCTGATCTCTACTGGATTCTGCCATTCGTTCTTTGCCACCTTTCATCCTCTGTTGCCAACCCCTCATATCCTCAGTCTCTTGACTCAAGTGTGCCCACTCATGCATGCCCACACCGCACTCTAGGAGTCACCATCAGGCACCCCTGTAAAACCACTGGTGTCGATCACTGATACTAATGGTGGGGGGCGGGGTGGAAAAAACCTGGTTACTTCCATTTCCCCTTCCATTACCATTTCCCCTACACACACATATATACATATAGCCTATTATCTATCTATGATCGACACCTGTGGTCTTATACTTGTGCTTGATGGAGGACACCTGGAGTGTGGGGGGGGCATGCATGAGTGGGCGCACTGAGCTGACAGACTGACCGAGAAAGGGTGGTGATGCAGAGGATAAGGCAGCAGAGTGCAGTAGAGAGCAGCAGAGAGACCAGGAGAGAAGGCCAGAGAGCCCACAAAGAGTAAAGATTCGTTGGGGGCAAAGGCCTGCAGACACATAGCAGCAATGGTAGGCCAGGTACCAACTCACGAGGATAACAGAAGACACAACAGGAGATGCTCCCAGAGCTGCCAAAATGCCCCAACGCAGCACCAGACCAGCAACACTCAAAAAAGCAGCTACAGTGGGCAAACGGCCGGACACACGGCTGCACTCACATGTTTTAGCAAAGCACCCAGCTCCGGCTCTTCACCTTCTTTCCTTGGTCGTAGCAGCAGCAAAACTGGGAACGGTTTCAGTTGCTGGGCTACTTGCAAAGCCGGTGGTGCGGTGGGACCAAAGTCGCTGGCCCCAAAGTCACTGAAGATCCAAAAATGCTCAATCTGGAACTCTGACTCCTGGTGACTGAATCCTCTCGCAGCTCCTTCTGCGCCTCTCAAATTTCTCATCAGTCTCCACCCCAAACTGCGTCACTTTTTAGCATTTTTCCTGAGGCTGTCTATTCTCACCAGCAACCCCGTCCAGGGGGCACCACCTATAATGGACTTCGGCCTCAGCCACTGGTTACAAAAATATATAAACCTATTCTGCCACTCATCCATCATCATTTTTCTAGCTGAGGACACAAGATACAATAACAGGAGAGTTGTGAAAATATTATTGTAGTGGCAGGAAAGCACCAGGAAGCACAGGTTCCCCATGGAGCTGTGCAGACGGGTCAAAAGCAGGAGTCCTGAGCCCTCAGTGGCTTTTTAGGTTTTTGATGGTCTCTTACAGGGAGGCAACCAGGTGCAGGGCAGGCAATGGGGCTGGGGGGCCAGGAGGCAGGCGGGCCTCTTAGGCCCGGGTGAACCCTCACTCTTTCTCGGCTCTATGAGGCGTCTCATGGTCTCTGCTGCACCCCAAAGGGTCCTCTGCTTCATGCTCTGTTCTCTGCTGCTGCCTGCTGCTTCTGCCCATGCTCTCCCTGAGGCTGCCGTGCTTTTCTTCCTCATGCTCTCTGCGTCAGACGCCGCACGCCTATAATACCATGGCCCGCCTCGCTACGCCTCGCTACGCCTCGCTACGCCACGCTAAGCCCCGCCCTTCTTCAGGCGGCCACCATCGGGCACACATGCGTAGGCCTGCAGGCCCATCATCTGGGGGGGGACTCCTGATACCGCCCCCATTTATCCTACAATTATTTTACAAGGTCTCTTTATACCAATACAGAGATCAGTAAAATGAGATTTAGGTTTAAATTATAAGTGCGGTCTCCCTTTGTGAATCTAACTCAAAGGGTTTGAAATCAAAATGTTGAGACAGAAAGAACCATACGTGGTTGAGTTTTTAAATATACAGTTAATATATAATTTTAACCAACATTATTAGTAATTTAATTAGAAACTTAAATATACTTTGGAGTATAATAGAAAAAGAAGAAATTATTGCAATGATCTGTTATAGGGAGAATCAGAGAACCTTTCCCTTACTCGTATTAAGCAAATCTAGGTGTTAATTCTTAATTAGTCACCTACTGTTTGTGTGATTCTTTAACAAGTCACTTTATTTTTCTTAATTATTTCATTAACTACACATGAATCTATGATGATAATGAATTTATTTTAGGATTAATGAGTTTATGTAACTGTAGCTATTAATTATCGTACCCTCATTGATTTGTCTTCAAGGAACCCTCAATCAAAGATATCATCTAATAGTTTTTAATAGTGTCTCTAATTTTCCCATTTCCAAAGAGTTGCATTCAGGTTAAATTCAGGAATACAGATTAAAAAACAAAACAAAACATTAATGTAAAGGCAAAAGTATTGTGGAAATGATTATTGTTTGAAGGATAGAGAAAGGAAGAACAGGAAGAGAGAGCTCACTATACACCAAAATTTCATTGAAATATGAAATTCACTGAAAATGAGTGAAATCATTTGACATTAAAATCAGAGAAATCAGAGACATTAAAAGCAAATATTTGAATTTTTTTTGTTGCCTAGCCCTAAGATTTAATCTACAGTTTGGAAATGACAGAAAATGAAAAATTTCTTTTGTGCCTTATTATTTGATCAACTTAGACAAAATAAAAATAAAGAAAACATGTGAGTTAAGCTTTTTCCCTCAAATAAGAGAGGTGATAACATAAAAAACAAGCAGATTAGGTGGAAATATAAGATTTGTTTCATCTCAAAGAATTCAATATAGTTTCAGGACTAGAAAGAGCTTAAAGCACATCTACTTCAATTACTCATAGAGAAGATGATTCAGCTTAAATTATTTCTTATGAGGGTCACTGAAATTTTGGTTTTAATAAGAAATACATGTTTAGTCTTTGTGCCCATTCCTGACACAGAGCTCCTAAAATCTTTGGGATTTCCTTTGAGGAGAGTGAAAAGATGTATTTTGTTATGTTAATGAAAATGAACATGTTAGGGCCTCCCCGGTGGTGCAGCGGTTAAGCGCGCTGTGGAGCTGTCGGCAGCGGTAACGCGAGTTCGAAGCCCGGCCAGGGAGAATCCCACATAGCGTGGCAGACCTCTCCTGCCTCGGCCGCTGCTCCCCTCAGCAGTGTATTTCTGATCTGCCCGTTCTGCTCCCCGCTCTGGCTCTGGTGAACCCTGTCGCCGCCCCATGCCTCTGGCCTGTACCCCAGCTTGTATGTATAAATAAAAATAAATCTTTAAAAAAAAAAAGAAAATGAACATGTTAATATTATGCAGTGTCTTTTGAATGGCACCTAAATGTGTGGTTGACAGTCAGAATTGAGCCAACCTTGTAATTAATGAGTTGTAACTTTCCAGATCTCTGGAGAAGAGGAGAGAGGGGCTGAAGATTGAGTTTAAACAACAAAAAGTTAAAGATTCAATCCATCATACCAATCTAATGAAGCCTCCAGAATACCCCAAAAGGACATGTTCTCAGAACTTCCTGTTTGTTGAATATTTAATGATTTGGCTAGAGTCGTGAACCTGGCACTCTGCATCTCTTTCAATTTACTGTGACTGACTTAAATTCCTTCCTATACGACCAGTAATATAGCAAATAAAATATTTCTCTTAGTTCTGTGAATCACTCTAGCAAATTCAACAAATCCAAGAAGGGGCTCATGAGAACCTACATTCTACAACTCTGCTCAGAAACACAGGTGCCAACCTGGACTTGCAACTGTTTTCTGAAATGGGTCTGGGAGACAGGGGTAAGCTTTGTTGTGCTGAGCCCCTAACCTGTGAGGTCTGACACCATCTCCAGGTAGATAGCATTTAACAGACCAAATCAATCTTTCTCTTGCACCCAGAAAGCTAAACTCCAAATCAGGAGAGTTGTCTTTATATGAAGGTGTTGTATTTGAGATGGCCATCAAGGGAGTCACCGGGATAGCTAACCCCCAATAACCAGCTCCCCCAATGGGGGGATTGTTGGGGTTTTATAAGGGGCAAAAGAATGTGATGGGAGGGCCTCCCTGATTGCACAAGTGGTTAATTCTCAGCACTATGAGGCTGTCCAGCTATCCACAGCCACCGCAGCACAAGTTCGATCCCTGGCCAGGGAGCAAACCCACATGGCACAGCAGACCTCTCCTACCTCACCTGCTGCTCCCCTCAGCAGTGTATTTAAGTCAATCTGCCTGTTTTGCTCCCCACTCTGTCTCTGGTGGATCCTCTTACCACCACCACCACCACCCCCACCTCTGGCCTACACTGCAGCTCTTGTATGAAAAAAAAAAAAAAATAGGGTTTCCCATTTCCAGGTCCAAAAAACTTTCATGGTTTTTCACACATTTTATGTTAGCATTCTTTTGAAGAATAAGAAAAGAAGACACACTATCAGGCAACCATAAATAAAAAAACACTCTACAGGGGAGGGGCAGGAAGAGGGACCTAAATATGGGAGAAAAGAGCACAAGGGATTATGGTGATGGTTCACAGGTGGGATGGTTCATGGTGATGGTGAAAAATACACAATAATGTAAGGGATATAAAATAAAATAAAAGGAAAGGAAAGAAAAAAAAACACAAAATAGTTCTATTAAAAAAAGAAAGGAAGACACAGAAAATTCCCTTAAAACATTTTTCTGTTTTCCATTAAAATGTTTTCCCTTAAACATTTTAAAATAAAATGAAGGTTTTGTTTAACAATAATATTGTGATTTATTACCTGTCTAGAAGTCATAAATGTGAATGAGCTGGAAGATTTTGCATAAAATAAAGTCCATGTAGAGAGAATAATAAAATTATTAGCTGAGTCCTGTGAACAATAGTTATGCAATTAGGTTGAAATTCAGTGTAGTTGCTTTGTACTTGAACTTACCGAACATTTCCCAGCTTTAGAAAAACTTTTCTCTCTGTTCAGTATGCATCCTGTTTATGTAATAGAATGAAAAGTGTGAATGAATATAAAACTTTTTAAAATTATTTGTCCATTTGCAATAAAATTGTACATTTTCCTGCTATTATAAAATTACAGATTTTCTAGAAGTAATATATAATGGCTTTAATAAGTTAGAAGTGACAATATAGATTTCTCTTCCAGTGGAATATTTTTGCTTATGCAAAAATTTTTTTAAAGATTTATTTATTTTTGCATATAAGCTGGGGTACAGGCTAGAGGTGTGGGGCAGCCATCAGAGACAGAGTGGGGAGCAAACAGGCAGATCCACGGAAACACACTGCTGAGCAGCTGGCGAGGCAGGAGAGGTCTGCTGAGCCATGTGGGAATCTCCCCAGTGGGGCATCGAACTCGCGTCGCCACTGCCGACAACTCCACAACACAATGCTTAACCGCCACGCCACCAGGGAGGCCCCTACGCAAAATTGTTTTAGCAGAAAGCCTAATAAAAAAAATAGAAAAACAACTGAGTTTATTTCATTCCCTTATTTTCAAGACTTGTCTAGAATCTCCAGTGTCATTAAATAAGCATTTATTATTTATTAGAAAATATATTTGTTTAATTGACATTTGGTTTTCAAGTAATCAATTTATGAATATTAATTTAGTAAGCAATGGAATATTTCCATATATGAAGTAGCTAATTCTATTTACACAACCAAAAATCCATCTAAAATCTATCAACTTTCTCTTTTACCATGTTTTCTCACATAAATATTCAGCGGCAAATAAAAAAAAATCTCTCTTATGAAAGTATTTTATTTTCTAATCTAATGACTGCATGAGATGATGCAAGCATCGCTATTTCGAAGAGCAGAGTCACTACCTTTCCATAGTCTATGGTCTTCTCACATTGCCCTTGGTCCGTTGATTGCAGACAGCCTCTCATTAAAAAAATATATATAGGTGCTTATTTGTTATGCACGTAGTAAAACTGGGAAGAGATGACTAGAGGAGATTAGTATTACTTCTGTAGAAAGTAAATACACAGTTTTGTGAAGTGTTTTTCATATTCTCTAATAAAGTTTAAGGCAGTTGAGTTATTAAAAAAAAAGATTGAGCTACGTGATGCCTGCTTAGGTTTAAACAAATTAAATATAAATGAAATAAAAATAATGTAAATCTGCATAAGTGAGAGCTCAGGAAAATAAAGTGGCTTAAAATTTTAATTTCCTAGGTATGCAGCCAAATGTTAACTTTTTAATTATTTTTTTAACCTTTCTTTCACTTTAGAACTCAGTTTCTAAAAAACACTTGCCAAAATGCATGTTTTATAATCACAAAATTTTCCAGGTTTTCTCTTTTGTCAAAACTCATGATATAGTTGTTTCATTTTGAATTTCATTTTGTCTGTATAGACTGGAGGCTGATAATAACATCTGATGTAAATGTGATGTTATTAATACTTTGTTTTAAGGAGAGTCAAATAAACAGAAATCCAGAATTAGATAGAGTGGCTTTATTCGATAAGATTGGTGTAACAGGGAGAACTCTTGGAGCTTAGAAATCTGTAAGGGTAACAAAACCTGCTACCCTAAAATATGTCTTTCTTTGGCAAAATGATTTATTTCATGGAAGAGGCTTTGATGATTGGGTGGAGGTTGTCTCTTGTAAAAGACATTTACATATGCAAAGGGAAAGCTCTTTGTCCCTCATTCACTGTACAGGAAAAATTGTCTTCTTAATTCCTTAATGGAGAAAGCAAAAGTTCACAATTAACAGCGTAGCAGTAATTCCCTTGTTTATTGTAACTTTTCTGGTAACTTCTAGCACCTTCCCATCCTTTGTCCTGAGGTGTAATTTAAGCTGGTGTCTAAAGCAAATAGGTGAATTTCTCTTTCTCACTGGGTCCTCCCATGTATGCAGGAATGATACATGTTATTATTAAACTTCTTCTTGAAGTTTATTTTACTAATCTGTGTGATATTTGCTTGATTATTTGCCAGCCTAGAAAAACCCAGTGGGCATGAGATGATTTTCTTTGCATCCTGACACTACCAAAATTAGGTCAAGTGCATACATAGTCATTGATAAGTAAATCTTTGAGTACACAGAGCTTGAGAGAACTTAATATTTTCATCAGGGTTCTTAGGAAATCACTCAATTTCATATCTCTTTTTTTCATTTTTGCCTTAGTGAAGTATGTAATTATCAAATTCTATGGAGAGAACATGCTGAAATGTTTTGTCCTGTAATCATTTTGAAGAGTCAAAATTTAGCAAAGCTACAACCATAGGTCATGTAAAGAATTTTTTTCAAATTGTCTGTAATGCCAGTAGTAATCATTGAAATGGATGGGATTTAATAAAGACCATTATGCACTGGCTAATCATGTATGAATATTATAATATGTAACAGCTACAGAAAATTCCCTATGTATATAACTTATATATTTACCTGGGACCCATAACTGAAGGATATCTCAGAGACCAGGTCAAGAAAAATAGGAATGGGTAAGGTTTATGGAAGTTAAAATGCTTTGAATTGAGGACATTCTAGGGCTTTTACCTTAAGATACCAATACAAGTCAGTACAAATATATCTTTCCCTCAAGGTAATTTTTTCCCCGTGATTGGGCAAAAAAAAAAGATAAACACCTTTGATATAGAGAATTATGTTTGAGCAGTTCTTCAAGTTCATGGAGTACAATTCAACTATTTGGAATACTATGTATGTTCTACAGCATTGAAAAATATCCATATCAGCAAATAACTTATAAATTATTTATTCCTAACAGTGGTGTCTATAATTCACTGACAATCTAGCATGATTTGTATTTAAAAAAAAAAAATCTTTAAACAGTTTCCAATGTGCTTTGGAGACTTATCTTAATGTAAAATTGTGTGATGCTTATTTCCTTTCCTAAAATCTCAGTGGGAATTTTTAGTCAATTGTTGCCATGATTAAATCTCAGTTTTGCGGCATGTTGAAACACTTTAAATCAGGACAGAGGAGGAGAAGAAAGCTCTCTTAGTTAAACAGATAACTTGTGTACAGCAAGGCATTCTTTTGTTTATGGACTTCAGAGGGAAATCTTTGTACATTATACAAGTCCACATTGTGAAGAACAAAGATGGGATTTCAAAGGCTTGCCTCTTTTGTGATAGAAGAAAAGCATTTTTCCTCTAGGTGAATATTTCTGAGAAAGATTAATAGGTAGAGAAAAAATCATCTTCAGGAAAGATCAGAGTTTGAGCTTGGCTATTTGTGCTTCATGGTTTTCTATATCCTCTCAGTGAGAAGAGACCATGTGTGGAAAATGATTTTTTTTCCTCTTAAACTTTCTGTTGCCCAAAATTAATTGACAAACATAGTCATGTCTAACAGAGTGAAATTTGCAATTTAGTGGGCACAAACATTTGTAGGTACTCTACCTGTGCAAATATGTCCTAGTTGCTTTCATTTACTGTTAAGAACATATCCTCCTTTTCTACCATTATTCTCTTTTACTTTTTGTTAAGTCACTTTTATATCCCTTACACACATTGTCGAGTGCTTCTAAAGAAGGACTTTGTCTATAACATGCCCTTGTCTCACAATGAATTTTCCCAGCCTCCACAATCGGACCCAGTCTTCCTTTTGACATACCCTTTCCTTACTTTGCCTATGAAGATTTTAAACGCTCTATCCTAAGTCATTTCATATTTCTGTGTAATCTATTAAAATCAAGCTTCTCCTGACAAAATTTGGTAACAATAATGTTCTATTTCTTGCTCTTTTAAAATAATTACCAGCATGAATTATCTCATGCCTGACATTTGCACCTGAATAATATATGCCAGTCAGGATAAGATTTTTAAATACATATTATCTCCGTAGAATTTAACCTACTGTAAAGTAGGTTGCTTAGCATTGCCATTGCATTTTACTTTATAAATAATATTCATAAATAATCATGAAGAATGCTTGTGTAGATCAAGGACAATTTATTGGGTTTGGAAAGAACTTAGGTGAGTAAATATGTTGTGAATATATTATAAACTAAGTTGATGTAGTCCATTTTTTTTTTTAAATAGTATTCTAGGAACTAGAGCAAACATCTTTGTCTGGAAAATGTTCCAATCATAGACCAAAAAAAAAAAAAAAAATCTTGATTCTTGTTTGTGTAAAAATATTTAGCTTTAGATATAATTTCATTATTAGGAAGATTGTTAGCAAATTTACTGCTAAAATAAAATAGGCAAAACAAAATATCAGGCTGGATAAAAATATTAAAGCACATGTACAAAAGCAATGTGGCTAGATTAAATTAAGAGTAGGGCAGGAGCTCTAAAGAGAAAGGTGCTGGTAATGAAACGATAAGTCGCAGGAAACTGTCTCTTCTTAAATCACAAAGTGACTTTAACAGGGAATATCATTGGCCCATGAGAAGGCATTTAAACCATCAAAAAAAAATTGGACTATAATCAGTATAATTACTAAAACATACGAAATATTAAATTGAAAGCTCCAAGAAAAGACTTGTAAAATGAGAAACAAAGGATAAAAAAAAGGACTACATTTCAAGGTTAAAGAATTATATGCTTAGTCAGTTCAGAAATTTACTCACTTGATACTCACATATGCAGAGAATATGTACTTTAGGTCTCTAAATTATCCCTTTTATCTGTATCCTACTAGCAACAAATCATCTATAGAAGAAATAATGGTAAAGTAATTTTAGAAAAAAAAATAATTTAAACCTTAGTTTGATGCAGTAATTTAAGCAGAATTTTAAGGTTGAAGTAAGTGCCTTTTCAATAATTCAATCTTAAGACTCCATTTTGTATTGTCCCCTTGCTCTTCTCACTGATATCACTGGATATTGGCAAATAGTTTATATGATTATCAGGCTTTAGGAGAAAGAGAAACTGCTCACCTTATACCACAGGATAGTCCTTGGAAATCTACTTCAAATAAAAACAAATGTGGACTTTGGTAAGAAGGACTTTATTTCAAATGCAATTCTTTATCTGAACCTGAATTATCACTACATAGGGAAGTTTATTTTGTGATACCTGCTGAGCTATACACCTATGAGATATCCTTGCATGTGTGCTATTTTCATCAATGTAAAAAGTTTAGAAAATAAATGCAATGAACATAGGACTCGCTACTATATATGGATTATTATATATTATATAATAATATATATTACAAATGGATTATTTCGATAAGAGGAAAACACTATTGTCATGGGTGGGGACACTTACCAAGAGGGGTAGGAAGATTATTTTAACAAAGTGTCAAAGACTCATCAGGAGACCTGCAGCTGTTTCAAATGGCATCATAAAAAAGACTTGTCTTTTGTAAAGAGGAGTAACCAAGGCTAAAATAATGGGGTTGGAGGATGTGGAGGGGTGTGTGATAGGACAGTTTATGAGGAAATACTTTCCCCTGTGGTCAACCAGTTCTCAGGAGAAGCCATGAAAGAGGTGCCATGTTCAAACTTGGTGAAGGTTTAGAGATCCAATGAAGGTGAGAAGCGTGAATGAAATTTCATCAAGATAGTAGTCATTTTATCCAGATTGTTCCCTGGGGTAAACAGTTTGCTCACCATTTAAGAGAGAGAAGGGAGCTTGTAGTCTTAAGATGACCTTGTTGAAGGTAAAATAGGAACTTCCCAGGAGTCTTTTTTAAGTCATCTGGGAAATTCAATTCTTTACAGTCAGTAATTGTGAGGAACACAGGAAGTTGGGGAAATTTCTTAACTGGTATTGTGTTTTGAAACCACGTTCACCTGTCTCTCCCCAGTGGAACTTTTCTGGCAAATATAGCAAGTACCTCTGGCTGGTGAACTCACAGTCTCCACTTTCTCAGCTCAGTCAGGGTAGAGAGGCTGATGTCAGATGTCTCTCTATCCTGCGCCCGCTCATCGGCACTGAAGGTCACTGTCAGTTTGCTAAAACGAGTATGACTTCAAGTCCATTATGTCAGGGTGCGAGGGCGTTTCCTTCAAATCCAAACTATTCTCTAAGACCAGCCAGGTGCCTACAATCCAACTCACTTCCACACTATCTACCTGGAGATAGCTGTGTAGGGCTCAGGCCTACAAGATTGTGCCCCTCTGCTCACCTGTTAAGACACCAGTCACAAGCCTAGGTTGTCACCTGTGCTTCTGAGCCACCAACTACAGGTTGAAGGTTAAGATTGAACCCTGCCTTAGATATGATTAATTAGCTACAGAGGTTGACAAAATTCAGAGAAATATTTTATTTAATAGATTCCCCCACTTATCAGGAAATGAAGTAACTCAGGAACAGCCAGGTGGAAAAATGCACAGGGCAATACGTTGTGAGAGACTGGAGCTCCCATGTTCTCTACGCTTCCTACTTGCCCAGCTCATCCAGAAGCTCTCCAAACCCATTCTTTTGGATTTTGATGGAGGTACGATTACACAGCCATGATTGATTAAAACTGTGGTATTGATCCAACTTCTAACTCCTTATAAGTCTTCCTTCACTGGAGTTCAGGGCAGTAGGAGTGAGATTTACAAACCTCCAATCACATGTTTGGGTCCATTGGGAAATTACCTCCATCCTTATTGCTTTCCAAAAGTCACCTCATTATCATAAAAGAGAAGCTTTCTATTTTTACTATTTATTAAAATTCAAAGGTTCTAGAAGTTTTGCAACATAAATGGGAGCTAAGCCCAAATCTATATTTCTTTTTATAAGTCACAATATTGCAACTCCATATTCTTATCGTGGTGCTTGATCTACACGGTACATTCTCAACAACAATGCCTCAGACACAGAGAATTCCAAGTCAAGTCAGCCCATTTCAACTTAGCAGCACACACATCATGAGGGAACCAGAGTCCTGAGCAGAGGAGCTGGCTTCTTGGGCATCCTTATTTAATCTCTTAATTTATCGCACACAAAAATGTTGGTGCTGGATCAGAGAAGTTCCGAAGTCTGAAATTTGAAATGGTATCCAACTATTTGCTCACAATATCTCTAGCATATAATGTGTGTCCAATGCAAAGGTTTTTTTAAGGCTAACTGGAGACAAGTGGGTATGTGGGTTTTGGGGGGGCAGGAGGAAGGAGGAGAGGTAGGATGGGGAAAAGACATTTTTTTCCTTATAAGAATATTACCTATTCTTTAAAAATATGCATACATATCTGTCTGTCTATCTATCTATCTATCTATCTATCTATCTATCTATCTATCTATCTATCTTATCTATCTCTGTCTACCTACCTATGAGTCAGGAACACATTATCTAAAATAAATTTCCTATATATCAGCTTTTAGTTCAAAACATTAAGAAATATAAATCATTAGGCATCAATGGAGAAAATTCATCAGATTAAAGGAAATGATTATTTATATTACAGCAATAGTCAAAGGAAGTAATCCGATACTCATCCAGGAACAGCCTTTTGGTAGCTAAGGTACAGAATTTAGCAGTGACAGGGGAGTTGAACCAACTTGACATCTGCTAATTAGGAAAGATTCTCTGCTGTAAAAAACAGAGGAATTGACATGGGTGGCTGAACGTCTTTATTTGATTCTTGTGCACCCAGCGCACCCAGGAGAACTGCGTGATGTAATCGGCACACAACTTTGCAGGGACTAATAGAACTGAGAATTCAAAGACAGAGTGGGGTAGTGGCTTAGGCAACATAACAACTATATTTCCAGAAAGTAGATTTAAACAGGCTTGAGGAAAAGGACTTTTTGAAAGTCTCATAGGATGAAGACATTCAAGGTATAGTGAAGGTTAAGATGTATGCCTTCAGAAAAATATTTATAAACTTTATTTTGTTGGTGAAATAAATGAAAATACAGGGGAAACCACCTAGCAATGATCTAAGTTGAAAAGAAAGCAGTGATTTATATATGAAATAAGAATTATAAATGACAGTTCAAAGAAAATGTTCTAAAACTAAGAATATTTAAAGTGGAATAAAGTAAGAACATTTAAAATAGAATACCTTTATAGTATTTTTTTTGTTCATCTATACACTAGGCACTGATATGATTTCATTTTTCCTTCACAGTGGGCCAGGGTATACATGAATAGTAAAAGAAAAACAGCAAGATAGGGCCTCCCTGGTGGCGCAGCGGTTGAGTGCTGCATTGTGGAGCTGTTGGCAGCGGAGACACAAGTTTGATGCCCAGCCGGGGAGAATCCCACATGGTGTGGCAGACCTCTCCTGCCTTGCCCGCTGCTCCCCTCAGCAGTGTATTTCTGATCTGCCTGTTCTGCTCCCTACTCTGTCTCTGGTGAACCCTCTCGCCGCCCCACGCCTTCTGGCCTGTATCCCAGCTTGTATGTATAAATAAATAAATCTTTAAAAAAAAAGAAAAAGAAAAAGAAAAACAGCAAGATAATATCACCTTATAAACTTACTCATTTAAATTAGTTTGTATTAAGTACCTACTGTTCTTCAGAGACTTTTTCTAAAGGCGCTAATGCCCAGCATATATCTCCTAAAGTGATTTTTCTTTCTAAAATGAGTATCAGGTCACTGCTAAATACTTTCTACTTTGCCCATACCACTTGTAATAAAGTCTGGACTTGTATACTCTGAAATTCCAAATAATACACAAATTATTTCTCACTAATATTTTCATCACTACATAGTGACATGTTCCACTTTTTGAAAGATCTCAGCCATGCAATCTCATTTAACTTCTTTAAACAAGATATGCACTATGGTGACTGGTCCCTTTTGCATATGTTGTTCCTTATGGTTGTAATGCCCTTCCTGGCTTCTGGTAAATCTCTAAACATTTATCAAAATTTATATCATAACCTGAATATTTATCAAAATAAGTGTAGTGAAGTTTTCTTTGTTCTAAGTTACCAATATAAATGTTTTCCTCTAGACTCTCTTTGGATAATTTTATCACATGCTTTCCTTGGTGCATGTAGCACACCTGGTCATTAAAGTTATCTTTTATTTTATTTTCCCAGTAGCTGTGTGTTTTATTATATCACAGTCTTAATATTAACTCTTCACCCCAGTAATTATATCACTGCTTAGTTGAAATAAATCTTCAATTTCTATTTTTTGAATGAATACTATATTAAATGATGTCCAGTGACTAAATGCCACTACTCTTACACAGGAATGATGATTGTAGGAGCATGTAAGACTCCATTCTTTTGTAGCTAGTCTAGGGAAAGATGAGATTTTATCTACTGTCCATCTTGAGTTGTCCCAGAAAATGTTTCTGAATTTCCTGCCCAGGTCTTTCTTGTGCCACTTCTCTTCACCCTCATTATCACCCATGTTAACTTCTAGATACTGCACAGTAAGATGGCACCTTTACCTTTATATGTAGCTTTTCCTTTTTCGTAGGATCTCATCTCAAAAACAAACCTCTTATGTGACTTTTCCTGAACTCTAACCTAAAACTTTCCATGTTAATTTTGTATTTTTTTTTCCTCATGACACTTTTCATTAATCCAAATGATTTTGCCTAAATACATGCTTACCAGTACTGTATTCTCCCCAACTATCAGGAAGCTTTTCTTTCTTGTTCACTAACATCTCCCCATGCTAAACTTCATTTAGCATGTTATAGTCAATAAGTAGATGAAAGCAGGAATGAATGAACATAGAGAAAATCCTTAGCCTATAATTATCCACAAACTCCTGCTCTTTCTAGGAAGATAAGGAGTAAAGTATCATTTCATTCATCCAGTAATCACTCCAGTAAGTTTTAAATAAAAGTTCAGTCATATAGTCACATTGTCTGTAACAACAAAGTAAAAGATATTGTCTGCTGAAAGATCAATGAATGGATCTAATGGCATGAAAATGAAATGCAAAGAATATTCAAAGATACTTTGGTGAGAAAGTTATGTAAGACTACTCTGCAACCAAAATTTAAATATAATTAATAAAAACCAAAACAAGGTGCGGCAGACCTCTCCTGCCTCACCCGCTGCTACCCTCAGCAGTGTATTTCTGACCTGCCTGCTCTGCTGCCTGCTCTGCTCCCCGCTCTGTCTCTGGTGAACCCTCTCGCCGCCCCACACCTCTGGCCTGTACCCCAGCTTGTACGTATAAATAAATAAATCTTAAAAAAAAACAAAATAAGCCCTTGAAAAGGAGATTACTTAGCATTTTTTCAGATTTCAAAATCCATTAAGAATAAAAACTTCAAAGAAGTGATATCTGAAAGTGTTAGATCATTAGCCTGTCACAATCTGATATAGAATATCAATATAAGCAACAGTTAATCAGAATATTTGGGCCAAGGGGCATAAGGCATCTAAACTATCAGCATATGTTCTGCAATATGGCATCATTTCAAAAGCAGAAGTCCTATACATTTGAATAAATCCATAATTCATGGAGTAAAATTCAAGATATGCATGCAGAAGAGGCAAAACAATATTTTTTATCTAATTATTTGATCTCAAAATACCATCACTATATATGACCACCTTTACTCACAATTAGGTAACACAATGTTACTTCTTAAGTTACCACATCTCACGAGTGAGTTTTTAAACTCATAGAAATGAAGAAATCAAAGGACAGATGAAGTGAGAGCACATCTCTTGTAATTTTTTATGAATTATTCTTGAGCAGTTTTGTGAATCATTTCATAGAAAAGCTGTTTGCATTGAACAGATTTTACTTCTATGCAAAGAACGTCTCTATCATTTCTGTTCTGCTTTTGACAGCACCTAATGGCCAAACTACTATTCAGTTTCATTTTTTTCATTGAGGTGTCAATTAATTTAGCAAAATTATTTCATTTTAATCTTTTCTACAGATGATTATTGTAGAAAGTACTTCTAAGAATCTAGAAAGGTTCACTCAGCTCATAGGAAATGCCTCTTTGCCCCTGGATCCTTTTCTTCTTCTGTTCCATTCACAATCACTTGACCTTCAAGATCGAAGTCAGCTACTCCATTATCTGCTATTTAACCTTTTGGATAGAAAGCACAGACTACCAATCATGAAATAGATAGAATGAAAGAGCTTGTACTCTGATGGTAAGATAGAGTGGCTCTACTAACCCTTGATAATCTATCTCTTTACTTCATTTAAGTGAGAAAGAGAACAAACTCCTGTTTTGTTTGTTTGCTTTGTTTTTAACACAGTGTAACTGGGTCTTTAATTTTAACAGCTCAAAGAAAATGTTTCCTAATATATGGGTTTATTTCTATGGGCAATGTGGCTCCCAATGATGAGACTTGGGATTCATGAAACCATGAAGTCATAAATATGAGAACAAATGACAAATGACATGAGATGGTAGTGATGGCTGAAGATAATTATACAAGAAACTCTGGATACATATTAAAAAAATCAACCAAAATAGAAATATATTTTCCTGAAAACTAAGAACATGAGAAGTTTGAATAGTTATCTTTTTAAAAAAGGATTCATGATCAGAAAGATTCCTACATCAAGAAATGACACAATACTGCTAACATGATGAAGCAGTTTTATTTTATTGAATGCTGGTCATTAAATATTGCATTTAATCTTAACAGTTTGCCTGGTGGTAGACTGTTGACTTATTTCATTTAGAGTTGATAAATAGAGGAACAGAAAGGTTAAAGAACCATTAAAGGAGGAAAAACACTTTTCTAAACCTGAAAAAAAATATACTCATTTAAGGGT
The DNA here is from genome assembly GCA_004024925.1 of Scalopus aquaticus. NCBI lineage: Eukaryota > Metazoa > Chordata > Mammalia > Eulipotyphla > Talpidae > Scalopus > Scalopus aquaticus. The sequence continues at coordinate 69,242 of PVIJ01001660.1, forward strand.
AAAGCTATTACATCTAATTGTTTTATACTCTGTTTCTTGCTTTCTAGCTGTGCCTGTATTTCCTGAGCTGATAAATTCAGATAATTCAGATATTACATTTACATATTGCTGCAAAGATTAAAATATTTAATACAAGTGAGACGCATATAGTAAGGCGCAATATTTTAGTTATTACTGTTTTCATTGTGATTACTACTTACATCAACAGCAACTTATTTTCTCAGAGCATAAAATTTGTTCTTTTATGCTACCTCTACATGTAGCTCAAATTTTGAACAGAGAAACAATGTCATCTGTGTAAAATTATTAGATTTTTGCATCAAAAAGTTTTATTTTTTTTTACCTGATATGTAGATCAAATCTGTTGTCATTCTTAATTGCTCCTCCAATTATTCATATGTGTACTGCATAACATGTAAAAATGTATGGGTCTAATATCAAAAATATTTTTGAAATATATAATTAAAATGATTGCCATTCATAAGCATAATAGTAACGAGTGCTCAGATAAATTTATTGTTTTCTTTTTGCTGTTGTGCCAGTGAAAACACCTATCAATGAATTCATGAAAAGACTTGAGCCTGTAATGTTGACAGGGAATTTTTGACCAAATATTTTAGAAATATTTCTTGTTTTTTTCAGGTGCATGATTTTTCTAGCCGATCTTAGATGGCTCAGATTCTGGGCTTTTCCAGTTTTTATCTCTTCCCTTTTCTAATGCAATATTTATCAAAATGCTGAGCAAAATGACATCCCTTTGAATGTAAAAGTGTTCTCTAAAAGTTCATGAACAAGGGTTCATAAAATTGAATGCCTTTTGAAAATGATTGGTGATTGTATCTCAGTGTTTATGAACCAAGGTAACTTGTAAATTGAAGAAACTGTACTCTTCCTCACCAACAAATTGAAGTTGATTTTAATGTGTGTGCTTACTTGGATCATCATTTTGTCAGGATATTTGCACTCAGCATTTAAATAGTGTAGGGTAAATTATTTACCCACTGAATAAGTTAGCAATAGCTCTGCAGTGTTATTTAAGAGCAATAGGACATAGCCCACAACTGTGACCAGGTATGGTTCCACAAGAAATAGATTTAAATCAACTATTCAAAAATAGAGTTTTGTAAAAATAAAAAGTTCTAAGAAATGATGTTGGCAGGGAATAAATGCAAAAATTCTCCTCATTGTTTTGTAAAACATGTTAAATCTAAAGCAAACTTTAATATCTGTAGCTAGATTGAAACTCAGAATAGTTTCAATGCAAAATAACCCATGACCCCATTTCCTTGATTTCTTATAAAAGGATTTTTAAAAATGCATATTTCAAAATACAATGTATTAGTTCAGGGAAGATTTCTTGAGGACATAAAACCAAATAAAAGGCATTATTTTCTACTCAAGTGGAACTTATTGACAATTGTACATATTTGTTGTTCATGCTTTCGAAAAGAGATTGTGGATATATGACTTAGAAAATGTAGAGGAAAGGAAGAAGCAACAGTGTTGAAAATTAAACAAAATTTTATTAGTTCCTATGATTTTTAGGATATTCTAATATATATTGATAACATTCTATCTTCTTTTCTACATTGCTCAAAAAATATAACATTTACTTGCTTTTAATTATAATATCTTGGCATTCGAATTGGTAACTGAATGAGATATTACTTTTGAAGCAACAATATAATTGGAACTAATTATCTTTAGGATTACACTTACTTTTCAAGATACATTTTTATTTATTTATTATTATTTTTTAAAGATTTATTTTTTATTTATACATACAAGCTGGGGTACAGGCCAGAGGCTTGGGGCGGTGAGAGGGTTCACCAGAGACAGAGCAGGAGCAGAACAAGCAGATCAGAAATACACTGCTGAGGGGAGCAGCGGCCGGCCAAGGCAGGAGAGGTCCGCCCCGCCATGTGGGATTCTCCCTGGCCGGGCGTTTAATTCGCGTCGCCGCTGCCGACAGCTCCACAGCACAGCGCCCAACCGTTGCACCACCGGGGAGGCCCTCAAGATACATTTTTAATGCTCACTCTTGGTGTTATCTTTCAAGGTCTTATTTCATTTGCAAATCCCCCAAACACAGCAACACAAAGCAATAATCCTCTATTAATTCTGATGAGTCTAATGAGGGTTCAACAATTAGTTTGATCACTGAGAAGGGCTGATTTTGACTGTATAGGGGTCAGTGGTCAACTGTCATTTCAAATGGTTCAGGGCTGACTAGAATAACCACAGTGATGTTCCATATGGTCCCTTATCCTGCAGCAAGCGAGCCCAGCTTGTTCACTGGTTGGTTTCAGAGTTCTGGGGACACAAAAGTAAGACCGTAGAAGCTGAGGCTTACCACTGGCATGCCTATCACTTTCCTGTCAATCTATTGATTAGATAAATACACAATGCAAGTTGGTACTCAAACAAGAGATAACAGATTCTTATTCCTGGTGGGAGGGCCTTCGATATGCCATTTCAAGGGACATCATTATACAAAAATGAAAAATGAAACACCTTTCCCCCCTAATAATATGACTAATTTGCTTTTTATTCACCCTTTAGCAAAATACCCCTAGTTGTTTTATTTTTGATATATCATATTTCTTATTATTTGAAATGTGATTTGAAAAAAAGAAAGCTTTCATTCATTCATTCATTCTTAGAAACATCATTTCTAAGTGCTTATTGTGCTCCTGATTATGTCCTAGGTGTGGTAAATGAACTATGATAAAAACAAAAGGATACACAAATACAACATGGCTTTGCAATCATTTGTAATGAAGAATTGTAATACCATACAACAAATAACCATAAAAATAACTTATAATTTCAAACGTGATAAAGTCATTAAAAATAAGTCTAGAATTATAACAGACCATAATGACATATTTTAATCTTATTGGTGTGAACAAAGTCTTCCTAAGGGTGTGGCAGTTGGCATTAGAAATCAAAGAGAGAATGTGCTTTAAAGTCAAAATTTTGTGACTCATTAAAATAACATTAAAAACATAAGTCATAAATAATTTTAGTTCTTGAATTACTCAGGGGAAAAACCTTAATGAACAATTTCTAGTTACCTTGGGTATTTACTGCTTTAAAAAAAAATCTACATTTCTTGGGCCTCCCTGGTCACGCAGCGGTTGAGCCCTACGCTGTGGAGCTGGCGCAAACTCGACGCCCAGCCGGGAAGAATCCCACATGGTGCGGCAGACCTCTCCTGCCTCACCCGCTGCTCCCCTCAGCAGTGTATTTCTGATCTGCCTGTTCTGCTCCCCGCTCTGTCTCTGGTGAACCCTCTCGCCGCCCCATGCCTCTGGCCTGTACCCCAACTTGTATATGTAAATAAATAAATCTTTAAAACAAATTTAAAAAAAATCTATATTTCCTGCCATTATGTATATCAAATTGCATAAATTAGTGTGACAGAAAAATGAAATTAAATGTGCTTCCGCCAAGTTTCTAATCATATTAAATTTGCTGTCCACTATGCACCATAGCTGTATTATTTTGAATATAACCATAATTTAGTGCAATCTTTTCTGAATTACCATGTTTGTTCTAGCCAAAATCTTTTTTAAAAGTAAGGAAGTAAGAATTCAGTGTTGTTGTTTAAATAAGACATGGCTTTTCTTTTACATTCAGTCCACAAAATAATCTTATTAATACTTTATTAAATTTCAGCCATTTCAGATTCAACAGTAATTCTTAAGAGGAATTTGCCCTTGATTGCATTCACTTTCCTTCTGCATTTCATTGTCCAGGATGACATAAAGCTAGCATTTTTAGGCTATACAAGATAAAATACCTTATATTTCAATGAATAAGTGCAAAATTTAAAACTCATCTGAGAAAATTTAATATTCTTTTATACTTCAGCAGTTAATAAATGAAGATCAAGGGAAACAGTTTTACAACATGCAGTTTAATGAGTAGAAAATAATCTCTTCTCATTTTCATCCTTTCCAACATTTCATCATCACCCCATGGTTGCAGAGAATAGTCGTTTAAATAGAAGTCAAATTTTTTCAGGGCATAATTGTTTTAGAAAGTTCCCAGATTGTATGGGCATCTTAATAAATAAGCACTAATATTGTCATTTTAATCAACTTATAATATACTGAAATATGTGCCCTTTTGAAGTCATTAAGATTGGAATGTAATTGTTATCTGAATTAGAATTAAATGAAAATGAGCAATGGTATTGCAAATGCAAGTGTTCACAGGACCACAGAATCAAGAACATAATATTATTTCAACAAACCAGCCAATCTTTGTACCCCTACATGAGAATATGGACAACTTGAATGTTTCAGACTATTCCTGAATAAATTATAATAATTACGTTTAAAAATAACAGTTCTTCAGGAATTGATGTTTCACTTTAGTTATGTTATTAACCCAATTATCCTATAACACTATTGTGTGTGGCCGTATTAGCTTACATTTGATAATAAAAATATTAGAGGTTAATAAAAAGCTTGTTTAGTCCTTGCTTATATCTGTAAATAAGACAAACAACTTTCCTATCTCTGCACATTACCTACTACATAATATGCTCTAATATGGAATATTTAAATGCATGCATGTTGTCTTGATTAAAACATGAAAATAATTTAATATACTAAATGACATTTTTTGTACTGATTTTTCTTACATCATTTTTAATTGTTGGACAATATATATGATTTCTCTACTCAGGTGTGAAATTGTATTGTTTCTTATTTTAATATTGAGAATGCACCCAGAAGTGGCTGTCATTTTTTTCAGAATGAAAATATAAACGTAGAGATGAAGACTAAAGAACAACAATGATAAGTGCAATAGAAAACTTTTCAATATGATGTCAGCAAACTGTGAAATTCATAATTTCTTTACCAAGATTGTGTTTGAACTCACGTCAGTTATTTTTGCTAACTCAGGAGTAAGTTCATTTTAAGAAGCACATCAACATAAACATAAAATGATATGAATTACCATCAAGAAATACAATTCCACGAGCATTTTATGACTTTCATGGGTTTGCTAAAGATGTTTGAGGGCAAATGGATCGTTTATAATAAACACTGAAATTTCCACAAAAGCCTTTCTATTCTGTGGAGTTTCTTGGCAAATTACAGCTGAAAGCTCTTCTCCAAACCCTACTTACACTATTGGTGGGAATGTAAACTGGTACAATCATTATAGAAAGTAATTTGGATTTACTTTATAAAATTAAAAATGGAAATACTGTTGATCCAGTAATCCCACACTTGGACTTATATATACTGAATATGGTCCACAATGTTCGTAGCAGCATTATTTCCAATAGCGAGGGCATGGTGCCTAAATGTCCATTGATGTGATGATGGACACTAAGACACCTGGATGAAAAGGATGTGATATATACTACCATAGAGTATTATATAGCCTTAAGAAAGGATCAAATGCATCCACTTTCAACAAAATGGTGGGAATTTTAGAGAATTATGTGCAGCAAAGTGAGAAATATAAAAACAAATACTTCACATTTATAAAGCAGACATTTGATAATGCAAAACACTTTTAAAAAATGGACTTCTACCCATAACTATTCTGAGGGTGCTGAGGTTAAGGGAGAAAGGGAATGGAAGGGACGAGAGTATACAAGGGCTGATGGTTGAGGAAAATTATCTTAAAGATACTATTAAAAAATTAAAATTTGTATGTCACTTTAGCACATCTTGGGGCAGTTTGAACTGGGGCCCAATACTACTTTTTCTAGAGGCAAAACAGAGTTAACAAAACTGCATACAAATGCAAAATATAAAGAAGTGTCATTTGAACAAAGACATCAATGAAGTGAGGGGTCCAACCATGTCTACATGAGGAAAGCTGTACAACAGCATTCCAGATAGAGGGAAAAATAAATGTAAAGGTCTTAAGACAAAAAGATGAAGAATTTTAAAAGATAATCAAAATACAGTAATCACACTCAAAAATGAACAATCATTTCTTAATATGATCAGATATCCAGTCAGAACCCAAATTTCCAATTGCCTTATAATTATCATGATTTTTAAAACATTTTATTTATTTTCTTTACTACTACTTGGTAAAGAGTATTGCAAGGTGGAAGTTTCTCCTCTATGATGGCTACATACAAATTTATTTCTATAAGAAATATTACAAACATGATTCACTTTCTTTAATGAACATAATTTCAGTGGAAAATTTACATTATTGGAGTTAGGTAGTCATCTGATTGGATTGGAAGGTGGCATAAAGTATCTTTGCTGACCTGCAGTCTATCAAGTTCTCATATCACTCATTCTGTTGTAATAATCCTTAGTGACTCTTTATCATCATATCCTACCTGGCATCCTTCCCAGTAAATTAAACACTTGCTATATTGGTGAGAATTGTACACACTTCAGCAAGGGCGAGGAGTCAATGCACCAGACTAATCCCGTTTGTCCACATTTATAGATACAAAAGGCATAAACAATGAGGAAAATAAGCTGGAATGTTTACCTATATTTTCCTTGACTTCAAAGAGTCTATTAAATATTTCAAAAGTCTGGTATTAAAATCATTTCTTTATCCACAGGGAGGTTCTAAAATCCATGTCAATACTCCCAGTACATTTATAATTTTGAAATAACATGACTATGTAAGGCACATTATGTTATATTTGTTAATCACCTAAGTATAGGGAATTTTATTTCAAAACATATGTTTTCTTCTAATTGTAATGGATGCTTCTGCTACAATCCAAATTCTAATTAAAAATTGCCCGCCAGTAGTCGCCCAACAGATCTTTACACTAAGCTTGACATAAGTAATAACAAAGTAAATGAACAGTATCATAAATCTAGTTAGTGACATTCCCTGTGGGATAATGCAGAAATCACAATTCTATTCAGATATTTCAAAAAATTTAAGGCCAAAGGGACCAAGCCAAAATCAGCAAGTAATTATCAGTGATAACTTGGAGATTTCCTTAATGTTGCTGACAGTTGAAAACTGCAAAACCAAGAGTTACATCATATACACACACACATATATACATATATTCATATATGCACACACAAACATACACACACACACATAACGATCTATATCTTGGAGCCCAAGAAAGTCGCAAATGTGAAATGTCATTTTCACCTGACTACAACACAGTAATACACAGGGAAGGCAGGGAGGCGATCAAGGACACTTGGCAAGCTAAAGATAAGGAAATTCAATTTTCCAGTTAAGTAGACGAGAAGAAATGAGAGGTATACTGCCATTCGAATTACAGTGATATACTCATTTTTCCTATTCTTTGCAAGATGATATGGGGTCTGCACATTCTAGTGTGAGTCCTCTCCCAGGACTGCTATTAACTAGTTGTGTTTCTATGAACAAATCATTTTTGTAGACCTTGACTTTATCTTCCATAAAATGAGTCTAAGATTTGCAATAGGTAGTCTTTTCATTACCTTCTAGCATGCATTATGAGCAGGAGCATTATATATAAGACTGTCTAAGATGAAAAGGAGGTATGGGAGTGTAGTTGGCATACACAGATGACATTCACAAATTCCACTTTTCCTTGTTCTTGCCTAGCTGGACATATCCCCTCTCCACCCCGCCCCTCTCAAGGCAAGGCGTCATTTACTTCTTTATTTGTATGTATTTATTGCATGCCTACTACTTATGAGACACTGCTCTAGGCATCAGGACAGTGGTAAATATATCAGAGTTCCTGCCTCCTTGGAGCTCATGTGGTCTTTTCAGGCTCTTTCAGCTTGGCTAATGTGGATGAAGTTCTTTGTGAGGTGGCAATGGAATTCCCAAAGGTCTGTTTCATCTTCATTAAAATCAAGGAAAGGCTCAGATGGGGAATCGCCATTTGCCATCTCTCTGCCCCTCCCTCCTGTTCTATTTCTATCTAGGATGTCAATGAAATGTAATTAATTGTGAAAGTCATATTGTAGCTTGGGGTTGACAGGTGAATCTTAAAACATATATCAGTAGAATTATAGGATATATGAGAAAGAAAAAAAATGATCACTATATGTGTATATATTAGTCAACTAAAGCTGATATGAGAGAATACTGCAGACTGAGTGGTTTAAACAAGAAAAATTTATATACTCAGTTTTGGAGATTGAAAGTCCAAGATCAGGGTGTTAGCAGGGCTGGTGGCCTTGGTAAGGATTTGTCTTTAGCTTACAGATACTCCCCTTCTTGCTCTGTGCTCACATAGCTTTTGTGTGCATGCATTCCCGGTGTCTCTTCTTCCCATCATGGTATCAATCCTATTATATTAGGCCCTACTTTTATGAACTCATTTTACTTTTAACTTATCAATGGCTATAACTCCAAATAAAGACATGTTAGAGTGAGGGCTTATGTGTTTCAGAGGTATAGTACCATCCATAACTTTGTGAATCAGTATTGACAATGAGTTTTTCTCTTCAAGCTTGCCTGCATGTGCTTTCTATGATCATGTAAGCATGGCATCATTGTCTAAACACACACACACACACACACATCTCTTTCCCCTCTTTTCCACCCTTAAGTATGTTGTAGCCACTTATTTTTTCTTTTTATAAAGCAACCAAAGCATCGCAGTTTATGTTTTATCTACAATCTAGTTAATGTGTAACATGAAGTAGGACCATTAGTAATATAAGGGAGCATAAATATAAAGCTGTATGTTGGTCTGTAAGTACTAACTACAGTCATATCTCACTTAGCAATGGTGCTTGGTTTCAAGAAATGTATCTTTAGGCAATTTTTGTAGGCAGGTGTATATCATTGAATCTATTTACACAAACCTGGGGGGCACAGCTGACTATACACCTAGACTATGTGGTATAGACTATAGGGACCTATATGTGGTCTGCTGTTGAATAAAACATTGTATGCAATGCATGACACTATTTTTGTGGTAATGAAATAACTCTTCAAGTAGATTTATTCTTCTCAAATAAAAAGTTATGCAAATAATATCAATTCTATTCTTCAAATGTGATATTAAATATTTTGAATGGCATGGTTGTGGCCAATTCTTAAGAAGTAAAAGATACTTTAATTAGGGAAATATGAATGTAATAAAGTACAAGAAAAGTCAACTTCCTAACTCATGGCTGTCATTGCTTTGAACTTTCTGGCTTTAATCTATATTTGCTTATCTAACCTCTGGAAACTTCCACCTGCTAAGTCTAGCATGAGGACTTAGGTTTATGTATTTATGTATTGTTAATATGATGTCTTGGTTCAAGATATGTATTATCATTTTATTCTTCATATATTGACATGAAGTATTTTATCCCCTGAATTGATTATGTAAATTCAAACTTCAAATAAAGTCTCCCCAAATCTCAAGTTACTAAGCAGAGTCTGCTCGGTGGTATTATTTCACAAAAAAAATCACTGTTAATATTCCTTAGCAAATAAAACTCAACAGAATTGATTTTTTTTTGAAAGGTGTAGGTCTGGAAGAAAACATAAAATTACATTGAAATATAGCTTCTATGTAACTGCAAGGTGGAAGTGTAGAATTTCAGAATTCAAAATGTTTATAAATATTGAATCTGATCTTAAACCTTTCTCACACACAGTTTCTCTTCTCTCATAAAAATAAAACCTGTGGAAAAAAGACTCTTGCCTCATTAGCACTATGAACCAAAGGTCAAGGACTGGAGAGTAGAGAATGTTCCATTTTGTTTCCTTACTACTCTATCTGGATACTTGACAGGACTAGATATATGGGGAGGTTTTGTATTTTGGGATTTTTTTAAGCAAAGCCCTATAAAATAAGAATAAATAGATACTGTTGAGTTAAATTGAAGGTTGAATCACCTAGATTAAATGACATATGAAATGATACATAAGAGTCATTTTGTATCAAAATGAAAATGATTCTCTACTTGCTGAAGTGAATCTTCAGCCATTGAGGACTTGCACATTTAACAAATTGCTCTGTTGAGCAATACTGTCAAAAAGGACAGTAATGTCAGACCAAACTATATAGGCTCCCTGATTAATGGAAGTCCCCATATGATGGAGTAAGTTACAACCTTAATGTACAAATAATGAAGCTCTATTAAAAGGAAGGGTATCATAAATCAAAATACTGTAGAAAAACCATAAACCTGTGGCAACATAATGGCCACCAGGGCCCAAGCTATATTAATCTTGTATGGTGCAATATCATTTCTCTAGGAGAGACAACTAAATATATCCCCTACGAAAGTGAATTATGAGTGTGATAAAGGTTCTGGACTATTCATTTAGGTTAATGGCAAGGTTCATATTGAGATACCCCCTGGTTAACTCCTCCTCTAGATATGCCTTGAACTCTGCTTCAGCTAAGACAAACATCCGCTTCTTCAATTTTCACCCTAAGTTTTCCAGTTGTCTGAAATAGTCTTAGAAAGAAAATAAAACACCAAAAGCAAATATAAATTATCTCTTCTTCAAAATATTTAGCTTGCTTTTCCCTCAGCTAATGCACCTACTAATTTATTTAAATCTCTATTCTATCACTAGTAAATAACATGACATAGTACAACATGTTATGAAGTAGTATGTATGGCATTGACATGTATGCCTTTTGATATGATGCTTGCATTTTTCTCTATCACCAATCACATACTGTAGATGAACCTTCCATTTGAATTAAACTGTAAAAGTAAAGAAAATATGTAATCCAGATTTAAACTTTAAGGCAGCACAGCATTTGTTTTGGATAGCTTTTTCATTTACAGTTTAATATAACAAAAGTAGTCTCTCATTAGAAAAGCTTGATTTGTCCTGACCTATATCTACTTCCTATGGATAAGATAGATTTTAATAAGATAGAAAATCCAAGCTAATTGTCTAAATATTTCATGCTTGTTAAGAAAGACTTTCGCTCAACCTATTTTATTGAGAAACTCCCCATGGTGTGATAAGAGTGCTTCAGCATCATGGAGAGCAAGATCCAGGATTCTCTGCTGCTTTTCAGTGTACAGTTGCTCTTAGTTGTAGAAGGACATACATTTTAATTATTCCAGGTTTAGCCCCTATTAAATAATTAATTAATTTTTTAAAAAGATTTATTTATTCATGCATACAAGAACTGGGGTGTAAGACAGATGTGTGGTGTGGTGAGAGGATTCCCCAGAGACAGAGTAGGGAGCAGAACAAGCAAATCTACTGAAGTACACTGCTGAGGGGAGCAGCAGGTGAGGCAGGAGAGGTCTGCTGCGCCTTGTGGGAATCGCCCTGGTCGGGGATCGAACTCATGCTGCAATGGCTGTGGATAGCTTCATAGGCTGAGACTCAACCTGTTGCACCACCAGGGAGGCCCCCTACTAAATTTACAACTAGCTCTGGAACCTTGTCTGCATCTATACTGATATTTTATATTATCAATTCAAATATAACTCAGTCATTGACAGCTTTTTTTTTTTTCCATTTTCATGTCCTTGGCTAACTCAATCAATTCAGGGTGCCACATTTTGTCTCCTTCCACTTAAGAGTACAGGGATCTATTTTCTGGGTTCAGGTTTTCTGAATTTATTCACCCAGAATTCCATAGTCATGCTGGAATCCCAGAAAGCCTTTGATTGTAAAAAATGGTCTGCTTTAACATCTATGAAGTAGGATTCTACCATAATCCCAAAATAATAAATTTTACCTATCATATCTAAATTTTGAAGTCATAAATCCTTAGTTCTCTCAAGTGGGGATCAAGATGGTGGATAGGTGAAGAAACTTCTATTTTCCCACTTGACTTTGTGACATAAGGAGACTTAAGGAGGCGAGGCATATTTCAGGCTCTAAAATTGTTGGGATGAATTCTGTTATCTCTAATCTCTAAATAAAAGAACAACATATAGTGAGAAGAACACAAAGAAGTGGAAATAATGTGGTCATACATAGTGGGAAAGTGATTCAGTGAATCATTTTCCAGCATCATAAGAAGTTCATCATAAAGATAGGACATCTGTGTTGGCACTTCAATAAAGAGAAAGTGTCAGGTGTATGGATATTTGAGAGAAACTTTCAGGTCAGAAAAATGAATGAAAATGCCCTGGAAGAAATGGCCATTTTGTATTTTTGAGGAACAGAAGGAAATCCATTAAGACTTGGGCATTGTTTATCAGGTAGAAAATATAGACATATGTAGACAAAAATTCAGGAGCCACATTTGTAGGTTATCTTGAAGAATCTGTTTTAAGCCTTATAAGCTTTACTATGGAAAGAGGATTGGAGGAAAACAAGATTAGAAGTGTATTAATTTGAAGGCAAAGGTTTGAGTTTTCAAGAGAATAAGCAATCCTAGCTTAGAGTAGCATTGCAGCACCAGAGAAAATGAGAACTTCTAAATTGATTTGGGTCTGAGTATATCTGAAAATTTCTATGTGTTCAAGGTATGACCGCTGTGATAATTCCCTTTAAAGGAATGGATTTGTTGTTGGGGGCGTAGGCACCTTCATTTTGTTTTAGTCATGTTTACTTTGAGCTAGAATGTCATGCTGCCTTGTGGTAAGTATTCAATAATTATATTTGAATGCAGCGAAGATGGGATAAATAAATGATATGCATATAAAAGTCTAGTAAGAGAAAATGTGTGTGTGTGTGTATATATATATGTATAATTGTGCTATGTTTTATATGTTGTTGTCAGGATTCAGTGACAAGACTGAATGTTAAATTATGCCTTGCCATGGAATCTGAAGGGTCCCAACAACATTTTCAATGTTATTTATATGACTTATGACACTATCTAAGAAAAACAATGTAATGTAAGGTCAAAGTGAAAAAAAAAGAAAATGTGAATATATCATTATGTAATTTGGGTGAGATTTTAAATGACAATGTTAGTATATGCATGTTCTATGAAACAATGGTGATGAAATAAATGGTTTCATATAGAAATAAACGTCGTTTGTCAAGTTAAGCTTCCTTTTGAGCCACTCATCTGACATGTAAGAGTGATGGAAGCCAAAGAACCCAACAGACTCTATTTATTTTTTAGAATACTGACTGTGGCTTTCTGCCAAAAACCAATAATCCAATTCAGGGTATATAGTCTAAAAAATTACAGATTCTGTCATTACAATTTTAAAGAAAGACTTATTTAATTTAGTATACTTATGAAAACTGAAATTATTTATGTTTACACTAGAAAATCATGTTGAAATATTGTCATAATATTTTAGATACTACTCCCACACATATGGAAAATATTTAAATATGCAGGTGAAGTTAAAATCACTCCTTGCTTATCAAAAAATACTGACAGATATTATTATACAAAACTCTTACTAAATGACATGAGAATGAACTGATTTCAATTAATAAGTAATCAGTGTATGCATACCTAAATTTATTTACTCTCCTATTGTATAGTTAAGCTGTTCTAATATTTATTTGTTTGTTTAACAATGTGTCTGAATTTGATTAAAATATCAGAATGTGTTGGCAAAAGTTAGACATATGCCCTTATTTTCCTCTTTCCTTTGTGTTTCTTTAATTACATTTTTCTTATATTATTTCAAAATCAAAGTCAATTTGCTGAAATGTTCTGCATTACGTAGGACTTGTTGCATTAGTTGGGTCAGTGAAATGAGAAAAGATTAGGCTTAATTCCAGATCAGTGTAATTTCTGTTGCTCTCACATCGGAGGTTGTATTTAATTTATTGTTTCACTTTAGGAGACATACAATTTGGAGACAAACAATCTGTGCACAAGACCAAGTCACATCATCTGAGGGACTGTGAAACATAACAGAGTTAGACAAACTTTGAATTCTCTTTCCACAGCCTATTAGAATTTAAACACTCCCTATGTTTCAATTTCCTCATGTGCACCATAAATATAACCATACTACTCCTTTTAGAGTGTCAGAGAAAAAAAAAACACATATAAATGGTAATACATTACATAAAATGTAATAAAACAAATTCTGGTACATAAAACAAATTCAAAAAATTATTTATCGGCTCCCACAATTTCCTCCCAGAATTTGGAGAAGTTTTAAAATCACCTTCAGAAATAATAGAGACTAAAATCAACCTAAAATAAATATATACATTTATTCTTTAATAAACACAAACTCTTTTTTATCATAAACAGATTATGATATGATAGAAATGTTACAATTTCAGAAGACCAATACTTCTTGCCAAGCTAATCAAAATTAGTTTTTATTTAGAGATTGCCTTGGGTTATAGGAAAATGTGAAGAAAGATAATTAAGTGATAACAAATATTCATATAATATTATAAATGAAATAAAAAGGACTATGTAAGTTTATTAAATGAATTTTATATAAACCCATATTATAAAAGTTCTAGTATTTTTTTCTTTGCTCTTCAACCTAAAATCAATATAGCCATTTATGCAATAACATCTTAAGTTTATTTATGAAAAGAGACTGACTACACAGACAATGGCCAAACAATATACAGAGACAAAATTCTGACTCACAATCTGCAGCAAGCAACCCAGGGAGTCAACCCATTACCTGTAGTAACAAGCCCAGGAAGCAAATCTACTATGCACAAGACAAACTTGTAAGAAGTCTAACTATCTCTACCAAATATCCCAGTAAGCCAAACAGTCAACCCTGTAACAATCAGCTTAAGATGACCAAGACTTGATTAATAACTTTCTGTTCCAACACAAAGATCAAAAAGAAACCAAATATATACCCATAACTAATCAGAGGATGCCCAGTTTCTAGGTACACAACTACAGCTTCCTTTTGCTAAAAGCCTCCACTCGAGGCATGGCAGAGGCCTTCCTTTTTTCCACTGTAAAGATTTCCCATTCTTCTTCTGCCCTTGCATTTCTGCAAAGGTACAACTGAGAATGTTGTTTCCTTTGCAATAGCATGTTCTGAAAATTAGCCTTTGCCTAATCTCATTTGGTTGATCTTTATTTTCACAAAATAAAAAACAAAATCATTAATGCTTAATATGAACTAACCCTAAAAAATGGTCATATTGCTTTGTTCAACAAACGAACAAATTACTTTGGGATATATACCTTGTAAAATGGGGGGAAAATACCCTACCATCTTTTTATTTATGTAATTCTATACCAAAGATGTGACATTTTCAAGAAAGAAGTAAATAGTTAATAGGCGCTATTCAGAGTTACTATCAACCTTAGTCGAAATGATTGATGCTTAATGTAGTTGAGGAGTACAGAAATACATGCTGGTATTTAATTTGTTACTGTGCTATGAGTAACATGAGAAAACAGATAGAAATGAAAAACGATAAATCCCACTATACTTCTGTTTTCAAAAATGGTAACTGTTGAATACATTCATTCATACATTCATTCTTTTAGATCTTTTCAGGTAATTGTAATATGACATTAAGTCAAATGGCTCAATTTTAGTCATTGGGGCCTCCCCGGTGGCGCAGCAGTTAAGTGCTGCGCTGTGGAGCTGTCGGCAGCGGCGACGTGAGTTTGACACCCGGCCAGGGAGAGTCCCACATGGCGCGGCAGACCTCTCCTGCCTCACCCGCTGCTCCCCTCAGCAGTGTATTTCTGATCTGCCTGTTCTGCTCCCCGCTCTGGCTCTGGTGAACCCTCTCACCGCCCCATGCCTCTGGCCTGTACCCCAGCTTGTATGTAAAAAAAAACAAAAAAAAATTAGTCATTGTATTTTTTAGATGTGATATCTAAAATAAATGCAAAACAAAATAAATGTTCTATAATCATATAATTGATATTTAAACATTGTGCATGATCAACAGCAGAGGACATTTTGGGGTCTCTATTTCCATTTTCCTAATGTGAAAGTGGCATACAAATTATTTAAACACGATTAAATATGCAAGCTTGGCTATTTCTAGTTGTGTAAAATAAGCTGCAACAACTCACCTTGAAAGACTAGCATTTATGCCTATCTATAGGATTCCTATAGCCTATTTCACAATATGATATATGGTTCTATTTAGAAAAGAATCAAATGAAAATACTCAAAGTGTAAAGAAACCCAGAAAACTAAATTATAACTGCAAAAATAAAAAGAACCCAAAAGGGGGAAAACTTCAGAGTTATGAAGAGTAGGTAATAAACTATTATTTAGTAATGGTTTCTATACCAATATCAGAGTTTTAGTTAATCCAATTCATCTTTTCGGGCCATCTCAAGCCTGTGGGAATTCTATTACTGAGACTTCATTGTGCTTGCTAATGTCCCACTTGTCTATAATGGAGTCACCACTCTTATATAAATAGCCTTGGCAAATTGTATGGGCACAGAAATACAGGTAACAAACCATTACCTCTTCCAATATTTTTTAAAAACCACACCAGTATACACAAGGGTAACAACTACAGCATTCACTGTAGCAAATGTATAAAATGTGAACGTTTTCTAGTGACATCCTCAAATAACAGATAGTCTATAGACTGGATCCTATGTCAGTGTAGAAAAATTGCTTTTGTCGAGCATGGTATTGAAAATGACATCATCACATCTTACGTGTCTCTGATTGATGGTACAGTCAAATAAATGTAATAGAGACAACGTAATATTTGATATCAAGTAACTTATTATCAACCTGCTTTTAAATGTTAGTTATTTTTTTTTAACTTTACTTTGTGGTGGTTTAGGATTTAAAAAAGAACATTTAATGGTGCAGCAGACTTCTGCCTCACCTGCTGCTCCACTCAGCAGTGTATTTTGGGCGATCTGCCTGTTCTGCTCCCCACTCTGTCTCTGGTGAACCCTCTCACTGCCCCACACCTTTGGCCTGCACCCCAGCTTGTATGCAAAAAATAAATAAATCTTTAAAAAAAAGAATATTTAAGAGATAGACGACTATTTCATTGTTTTTCCTCTTAAATATAAAATGTCACAATGGGATGTTCTTAGGTACCCTTAATTATTCAGTATTAATCTACCTAAACATTTAAATTTCCTGAGCCAATGAAATGAAACACAAAAAATTTATTTTACCCTTCATTCTAATTTTGAAGTTTGTTGTATTTCACCCAGAAAATATTTTATTTAAATATTTTATACTTTTTTCAATATTTCTAACATAGTTCAGCAATTTGTCCAAAATGGTTGTACAATGCTATTCTAGTCTGTCATGCAACAAAATATTATCATGGCAAGTATCAACATAAACAAAAATATTCAGAAACCAGTGATGTAAATCTTGATATGACTTTCATAAACAGTTTGGTTGATTGTCCCTGTTTCCCCTTTTGTGATAATATTTGCTTTTTGCAATAAAACAAATCAAAAGCATTTGGTGCCCTTTAAACTCAAAGCTGCTAGATGGTAAAATAGGGGAGAAAACAGCTACCATATTTTATTACTATTTTTATTATTAGTATCACTATGTTTATTTCATGGATACATAAAGGAAATTCAGTGTATGGTAGATGACTAAGATATCTACCATAATTTATTCATATTATCAATGAGAAAATGCACATTGTCACAATGTGTTCAAAGATGATAGATTTGGAGTGTGTGTGCGCGTGCAAGCTTGTTTGTTTGTAGTTATATTAAAATACTTACCAAACAAGCCCATCTGCTTTAAGTGATAATTTGACAGAATTTTCAAACCAAGTCATTACAAAACTCCTTGATTATTAAACAAAATAATTTTTTTCAACATGCATGTTAAAATCCAAAACTAAATTTTACTTAGAGCAACATATTTTTATGATGAAGAATATATTTTTCTTTCTTTTTTTCTTTCTATAGATATTATTCAAACACTTTGCAAAGACATCTTCTCCATCATCCCCCCCTCTTTTTTAGTTGCCATTGCAACTTTATCTAATCAGATGGAGTAGAATAGGGAAATAATTGGACGAGTTTGCAAAACACAAAATATTCTAAACTCACTAACTCACATAATTTTATCAAATACTGTAAATTTTTAAAATATCGAGTCTAAGCTGTCAAGAAATCACCTCTAGTATCCTGATGCCTTAATGCTTGTTTTAGAAGAAAGTTGGTTGAGAGCAAATTCGAGTTATTATTTGAAAGAAAACTTTATAGTCCTGCAAGCTATAATAGGATTTACTCTTATAAGAATTCTTAATACAGCTTTTTTTTTTAACAAATTGGCTATTATCATGGCAAATATCAAAAAAGTTATCATAGTTGCACACATCAAAATAATTTGTTGCTTAGTTAAGAGGAATTAGAAACATTTTACTTTGTCTTGTAATTTCCCACTATATTGCACAAATAATTCTACTTGTCCTAAAAGTTTGTGAAGCCACGGTTCTGAGGCGATACAGATTTAGTCAAAGTCAAATTGCATATTTTATGTGACAAGGAATTAGAAACATTTTACTTTGTCTTGTAATTTCCCACTATATTGCACAAATAATTCTACTTGTCCTAAAAGTTTGTGAAGCCACGGTTCTGAGGCAATACAGATTTAGTCAAAGTCAAATTGCATATTTTATGTGACAACTCAAGGTTTACTAAAATGTATATTTAACCATTTAGCCGTGGATTCAGCTTTCCTGGCAGCTGGTATCGCCAGCCGCCTGGGGTCGGCAGCAGGCACACATTTGACTGCTCACTAGCACCAGTTTTAGAGGCCCAGTGGCCCCAGGCTACTGGCAGAAGCCAGAAGTGCAACAGGTGGCAGTGGTTCCCCTACCCAGAAACGTTGCCCCAGGGCATACAGCCCCATGGGGGCTACAGTGGCAAAACCTTGGCTCCTGGGCTCCCCTGGGCCAGCTCTAGTTTCCTGGAGCTGCAGGAAGTAAAGGCCCAGAGAGTGCTGGGCCAACCAGGACCCCCAGAGAGCCTACACTACAGCAGCAGGGAGTGGAGGCCCAGCAGTGCTACACAGGTTTCCCTCTTCCCATTTTTTCCCCCAAAGATTTATTTATTTATGCACATAAGAGCTGAGGTGTAGGCCAGAGATGTGGGGGTGGGGAGGGTGAGAGGATTCACCAGAGACAGACTGGGGAGCAGAACAGGCAGATCTACTGAAATACACTGCTGAGGGGAGCAGCGGCGAGACAGGAGAGGTCTGCTGTGCCATGTGGGAAGTTCCCTGGATGGGGATCGAACTCCGCTGCAGTGGCTCTGGATAGCTTCACAGTGCTGAGACAACCCCTTGCGCCACCAGGGAGGCCCACCACTTCCCTTTTTTTATCATTACACCTGGCTCTGCTGAAGGGCCACCAGGTGAGTATGCCTCCAGTCCCACTGAGCCTGGTTCCAGCCAGGAGCTGGTGCTGGCCTCAGGGAAGCTGGAGTCTGCGGTGAAACAGGTTTTCCCTTTTATATTTGGAGCCTGGATAATAAACTGGACCAGTCAGATGTGAGCTAAATGGACCAATGTGTTTGTTCAAGCCTAGCTCATTAGTTAATTATTCAACAGGGTGGGCTTATAAAAATGAAAAAATGGACATAAACAACACCACTCATTTTTAAACAAGGGAAACAGATTTTTCCTAAAATTGACAAGTTGTGTTTTGGAAGACAGACCCAAAAAGTGTTTCTGTCCTTGAGGTGACTTCTCATTGTCAAAACAGGAAAATATCACAGAAAAGATTCATGTTCAAGAACATTCTTAAAAGGAGG
Organism: Scalopus aquaticus; assembly: GCA_004024925.1. Taxonomy (NCBI): domain Eukaryota; kingdom Metazoa; phylum Chordata; class Mammalia; order Eulipotyphla; family Talpidae; genus Scalopus; species Scalopus aquaticus. Next base: position 88,779 of record PVIJ01001660.1, read on the forward strand.
CAAATTTTAGAATAAACCAGAGTCCTAACTGAATCCTTACTTAAACGACTTATAACCTTCTTAACAGTATCAGGAATTTAAGTAGAGTGATAGACATGAGTTCTCCAAAATTCAGGAAGAGAGGGAATACATGAAAATTAAAGTAGCAAAGTCTGTGTCATTATTTTACTTTTTAAAATAGTTTATTATTTTGGAAAATCAAGTAAAGTTTCCCTGTGTAACATTTAGAATGTTTTGGCATTCAATGCATTCTAAAAATCATTGCCCACAATTAATTTGTACTTAATCATTCTGTGAACAGATGGCAAAATTAAATAGCTTTTATATATTCAGATTTTAAAAAAGTAGTCTTGTTATGGAAAATTCATAGTGAAATATTTTAATAGGATAAACACTTTTCTAGACTAAAAAATCATTTGAACTCTTTTTACATTTCTCAGATATACATTTGTCCTCAATAATTAAAAAAATTCAGGAATGTTTAACCTTGCTTCTGTTATAGTCATCTAATTCATCTAATTATCCATTCAATCTGTCTTTTAGTGTGTTCCAATATTCCAATTATTACACATGGTTATAAATGGTGTAAGTGTTTGAAAGGACTCTGTTGCAGATGGTTAATCTCTTATTAATGAGTAGCAACATGCCTGTCATAAATCTATATCTTGAGAAGTAAAGTCAGTTATTTTGCCTTAACAGCATAATTTACTTACTCAGATATATTTTTTGTTCTGTTTTGACCTGAGCATAAAGCCTGTGAGCTTCAATTTCTAATAAGCTTTCAAGCTATTGCATTTGCCCATTGTAGGCAGAATCGCAATCCCCTAAAGATACCCACATCCTTGTTCCCCAAACCTGTGAATATCTTATGTACATGGAAGGAGAAATTAAGGTTGCAGATGGAATTATAGTTGTTTATTAGCTGACTTGGAGGTGGAGATTTTCCTAGATTATCCAGTCTGGTTCTACATAATCATAGTAGGTCTTAAAAGTGAAAGAGGAAGACAAAGTCTGGAAGGACTTTCCTTGAGGCAAGTCATGTGAAGAACCTAGAAGTTATAAAATGGCAGGAAACCAATTCTCCCCTAGAAATTCTAGAATTAATGGGTTCCTGATATCCATTTCAACTTCTGACTTCCATATTATAAGATAATAAGTGTCTATTTATAAGACACTAAGTAAATGGTGAATTATAGCAGCGACAGAAAACTAGTACATCACCAAATCTGAGAATTCTTACTGTCTTGATTCTTCTAAGCACTCATTGTTATGTACCTCACTGGATATAGTTAACACTCATTCTACTGTGAAGTGAATGTTCAAATCATGTGCCAATTGCCTATGCAAAGCAGTTTTCACTTATCTGATGGATTAATATTTCTACAAACTACTATTCTACTTTAATTTTCACTTCAGCCAATATCACCAGCAATCAATATGTGATTGTGTGCAGGTATTGTGCCAAAAATTTATGTGTGCTTGTGTGTACATACACAAATACAATGTTACCCATTGAAGAAATCTATGATGTAGCAAATATTATTATTTCATTTTTTGTTATTCAGTAAGCTGAAAATGAACAGTAAATAGCTTGACTATAGACATAGAATTATAGAATAACCTAGCAAATATTTAATTTGGAGTGTGCCTTGTTTTATCCCTGCTATAGATACTATGTTCTACTGTCTCCAAATACAAATATAAATATATTTGAAACATTTCACCCACTGATATCACCCATGTCCCGTTGATATTGCCAACATTATATTGATAGCATATGAGGAAGGGCTAAGGGAGTTGACTAAGCTAAGGGTTCACCTGAGATTCTGCCTAATTATATGAAAAAAATTAAACACATTTGGAGTGTATTTTTCAGTCACGGTGATCATCTTTTCGTCGTTTTTAAATAGTGTCAATCTCAAACCCACATGGTTGTCTTCCTTGCAGTTATATTTCTAAATTACGAAGCTGTGCATATTGTCTGCAAAAGTCATTGTCAAGTTTACCACCAGCCAAGCACAGTCAGATCCTCTCTGATGGGAATTTGGAATTTAGAATAACCACAGACACTGTGGGTAGATTCATAAAGAGATTTTAGATACATGAGCTTGTAAATTGAATATGCACATGGAAAACGAATGGAAAGTTTATCTGCAGAACACACACACACGCAACTGATACTCTAAGGCAAAAATAAAAAATGGGTTTGTATTATTTGTAAGACTCATAAGTATACCAGAACATTTTGGAAAGGAGAAATTAAATGTATACTATTCTAAGGTTTTCTTTTTTAAAAGATTTATTTATTTATGCATATAAGAGCTGGGGTGTAGGCCAGAGGTATATGTTAGTGGTGGTGAGAGGATTCACCAGAGGCAGAGTGTGGAGCAGAACAGGCAGATTGACTGAAATACACTGCTGGGGGGAGCAGCGGGCGAGGCAGGAGAGGTCTGCTGCACCATGTGGGAAGCCTCCCTGACCGGAGTTCAAACTTTGCAGTGGCTGAGGATAGCTTCATAGTGCTGAGACGTAACCCCTTGTGCTACCAGGGAGGCCTTATTCTAAGGTTTTAAAACTATACTTGAAGGAGCTTTATATTATTGGAAGTTACTCTATGATTAAAGATGTTTAGTATGCCTTCCAAGTTAACTACAAAAATTATTAAAAGGAAATTGATATAATTGATAAACCAATAAAGGAGTTATAACAGCATTATTAAAAAAATATACGCAATTCAAAGCAAGGAGGATAAAAAAGGGTAAAAATGAAAGAAATTAGATGTGAAGTGAACACACAACTAATATTCGAAATATAAAGTAAACCATAGCTGTAATTATAATGAATAAAAGCTGGTCTAAAACAATGATTCAAAATAGTGATTGCAGATGGTGTGATAAAGAAAGATACATGTGTTTTACAAAATGTCTGCTTTTAATAATAATTGCAAAGAGTAATAGTAAAAGAATGGAGAATGATATATCATATTAATAATAATAAAATAAATTTGGGTGACATATGTTAATATCAGTCAAATCTTACTTCAGAGAAATGAATATTATTATAAAGAAATTCATTAAATAATAATGAAGGAATAAGTTTCCCAAGACTACATATACATGAGATATATATATATACACACACACACACACACACACCTAGATGTATATATTTATAAAAGCAATTATAAATGCATGAAACAAACAGAACTGAAGAAATAGAAAATAATCTCATTGATTTTTCTATAATATGTATACATAAATAAAAAAATAGTAAGGATAAAGAAAAGATGAACAATGTTGCAAATCAAACTGATCATTTTGACATTAGAGAATACTCCAAATTATAGCACAAAACATTGTTTTGTCATAGAATATTCACCATGATAAATCAGTTTCTGAGTCATAAAGCATGAAATTTAAAAATATAAAAATAAATTCCAGTGGCAACACTGGAATGAAACTAGTAATTAATTAATTAATTACATAAAGATATTTGGAAAATTCCCAAAGCTGAAAAATTAAAAATATTCTCTACCCAACCTATACACCAAGGAAGATATAATACAAGGAATAGAAAGAAATAGAAATAAATAATTCAAAGAAAATGAAAATAACACATGAAATACTGTGAGATACAATTAAAATAGTGCATAATGGAAAATATATAGCATTAAATATTTAGATTGGAAAATAAATATCTCAAACTTATGTTCTAATATTCAAAGTGCAAATTAAACTCAAAACAAGCATATGGACAGAGGAAGTGAAATATTAGGATAAATCAATGAAATTGGTAAAGAAAAACAGAAGAAAATCTCAATTAAAAAACTGATTTGAACTATCAATAAAACTATTGACCATCTAGTTCACTGAGCCATGAAGAGACAAATCACCAATATATCACTTTCAGCTTACAAACACTATAATGAAAATAAGGTAATGTTATCCCTTTATGCTCAAATATTTGACACTTTAGATAAAGTGGACATATCACTTGAAAAATCAAACAACAATCATAGCCATTCCCTCATGAAGGTATAATGTGAATGGTTCTGTAGTAAATAAAAAAGAAATTAAAATAGAGATCACTTCTATAATTGGCTCAGTTACTCATTTATGCCATCGAAAGCACACGATTCTTATGTATTTCCCCTCTATCATCCTGAGACTATTAGCTTGTGATTTTCATGTATATGTCATAGTAGTTCAATGACTGCCCCAGTTTGGCATATATAATTGCAATAGGAAAAAAAAAAAAAAGGCTGAAGGGAGGTGAACATGTTTATCGATTTCAAAAGAAAATCAAAAATTTTTCCTAAAGACCCCAACCACCCAACTGTTTGTTTTTTTTTTTATGTGTCTTTGGCAAGAGCAGTAATTTTAACAGCCACCATTGAATACAAGTGAAAAGGGGGAACAGAAATCCACTAGTGGTTTAGTTCACTCACCATTTATTGTTATTGGCTGGACTCATTTTTCCTTCAAACAAGATTGGGCCATTTATTAAGCTGGAGGACGGGGAAGATGGATATGTGTAAGGAGTCAGCATGTGACACTTCATTATTCTGCAATCCCACTGACCTACTGATTTTTGATAAATAACACTTCATAAACTAGGAAGCAAAGACAAAAAAAACGTGCCTTCATGACAGATGAAAATGAATATTGAAGCAGCATTATCAGTGTTCTAATACACTCTTATTCATTAAAAATTCTTTGTAACTTGAAATGATTTTAAATTTGCTTTAATTAATTTTTATTTTTAAAATCAGGTTTTCTCTGCCTGTGGGTAGAATCCATCTGTCAGACCACAGATGAACAAGCCATACTGAGGAGGGACGGACTTAGTGGGTAATATGCATGAATGTGGTAATTTTGCATATTTGGATACTTAAAAATCTGTGAATCCCTATAAGCAAGTTATGAACCCAAGCCAAAATCGTTAGGAAGAAAAAATTTAAATTGTTGTGTTAAAAAGTCCTTTTTATAGGCAGAGGACTCTGTGATGGTTTGGAACCAAATTGCAGGATTTAGAATGTGCTCTTCTCTCGGAGGTGCAGATAATTCACGGACAGTTTGTTGTTAGTCTTTCAGCTACTATCCATAATGAAGCTATATAATGTTTGAGTTCTTGTCAATATGATGATTGGTCAATATCAATAAGATATAAATCAATCTAATATAATAGCAGAACAATTTTAGATTAAGTGGGAGTAGAAACTTTTGCTTCAAAACTTGGCAGCCACTCATAAGTGTTTCATGTACAGATCTCCAAAATATAAACAAAAGCATAGTGTTTCAATAAATGCAAATTTTTTCTCTTTTTTTAGACTTGGTTTGATGATAAGCAAAATTTCCATAGCAACACTTCTTTTCTTCAAAGTTTGATAAATGATCTGGAAATAACTAAGTTCCAAACATGCAAGTTACATATAAAAACTTTTTCATGTATTGAAAGCATAAGCTATTTAGACTTATGTCCATATATAATCATAAAAGTATCCATTCATTTTTATACCCCACATGATGTATTACTTTTACATATTTTTAATGATTCGTCCTGTTTTGTTATGGAACATTTCCAGATTGTATGTATTACTTCAGGGGAATACACATATACAAATAAATGTTTAACTATGGTTGTGTAATAGAAATTATGCACATTTTATATTTAAATTATTCTATGCAAAAACTTATGCATTTCAATATCTTGTAGACTTGCACTAAAGTCTATCAAAGCAGTGTTCACTCTTCATTTTTGAAAATTTGCTGTGCAAGATTTATTTAAGACAAATAAAAAGGAGTAAATAAAGAGTGTCATCATGAATAGTGATGCATCAACAGTACAGTTTAAACCATAACATTTTGACAAGAGACTTAAGGAACCACCACCCACATCTGAGTGCATTTACCTTACTTTTCTTTCACCAGGAGTAACTACTATATTTACTTTCCATTATTCCTGTGAATTTCTAAGTCATTTTACTACAGATGTATTCATCACTAATGACATATATAGCCTTCTTTATCGTGAGCTTAAATTTTGTATTTCCTACTGAAACAACTTTTCTCAATATTACATGTTAGAATCTTGGGTAATGATATATATAATGAATAAATTTTGGGGGGGATAGTCATCTATTCTGTTGAAGGACAATGATGTCTCATGAAAATTTTCACAATTACAAATAACAAAACCATCAACATTCTAAAATATTTTTGGTACCTTTGCAAAAGTAATTGCTGTTTTTAAACTTCAGGCCAAAAATGGAGTCTTCCCTGATTTTCGATGACATGCATTTTTCACTTTTATTTATAATTTCAGTTGCATATTCTCTGGCAGACAACATAGCACAAAACAGTGAGAAGACATTTCATCATGAAGAATACTGATTATCAAGTAACTTTCTAGAATTCTTAACCTTAAACCTATTATGTAATATATTAAGAAATTTAAAATGTTATGCTACCCTGGTTTTCTTATTCTAAATTCATTTTTTCTGATATACTGAATTGGATATTAAATATAAATTACATTATTGTATTTTTCATATGTTCCTTTCTCATATTTACTTTTTCATGCCAATATTATAACTCTTAAGTGAATTAAAGAAATATTACTTAGTATTTATTCATTAGAAAAATCTGTATTAAGTTGAAAGTATGTGTTATTTTTAAATAATGTGTTAAAATAGCTAAGCCTAGATAATTTTGTGGATATGTGGGATATGGAGAGGGGGTAAATGTTTAATGTTGAATAATTTTCAGTATTTAAGATGAGTTCAGATTTCCTGTTATAACATGAGTACACTTTGGTAAATTATATTTCTTTAGGAAACTGAATATTACATTAAGCTTTCTAAATTATCAAGAAAACATTGTGACATTAAAGTGACATTTTAAGGATCTAAGACTTAGTTTGCTAATCAACAGACATAAGCTTTGGAAATGTGCAATTGTGGCTTCTTTGTTAAACGAATGCATTCATAAACCTAAAATAACTATCATTTTGTTTCTTATAAACTCCATGATGAAGAAGCAATAGTTGCTCTATAGCTGACATAACTTTGATTTTTTTCTTATTGCAGTAACATTGATTTACAACACTATATATAATTTAAGGATATAGGATCATACCATTCAGTTGTCTGTTATCAGACCCACCAATAAGACACTCATATTCTCCCGTCATAATCTATTTTTAGAAGTCAAACCTGTGGTCTTTATCTACTAGCTTCTATGGCCTTCCAGACTTCTCTCTCAATGTATAATACCTTTCTTGAGGATATCTGTAAAACATGGATGTCTTTGGAAAAGCAATAGCTTTAATATCCCTTTCCTAAGTTTTTCCAGAATTTGATTAACTGTATCAAAAACTGGCAATATGAAATCATAGTCTGTTACTGGGATCAAAACCCAGGGTCAAAAAAAAATTTTTTTGAGTTCTTCAACTGTCTATGGATTGTTGGCAGGGAATTTTGGACTAGACTTTGAGAACCACTGCTGGGTGTATATAGACATGGTTTGAGAAATTCTGTTGCATTGGTCCTTATGACAAGTATCTAATATAATGCAACATTCAACTGTTTCTATCATTAATACTACTCTAAACTTATTCAGCATACTGAATAATATTCAGAATATATCAATTAAAATGCTATAAAAATAAGCCATTAGGATGAAGCAGTGTTTTCTAATTTATCTAAAATTCTATATAAATATTAATAAATCAAACTGAAATTACACTTAGCTTATAATTTGTTACTATTAATCAATACCATCTATCTCATAAGTATGTGACCACGTACTTGGTTACATATAGAGATAGTTGCAAAGAAAGTATTAAGAAAGTGATAATTAAATCCAAGATATCAGGTAGAGATTTCCATGTTCCACTTTGCCTGGATACATAAAATTAATCTTCTCTAATTAAAAAAAAAGAAAACTAAAATAGAGTGGATCATCAACCAATACAAATTTGAATAACAGGGGCCCACATTTATGTGAACTTTTTTCAATAAATATATTGGAAAAAGGTTTAGAGACTTGTAACCATCTGAAAAAACTTGCAGACAAACTGTCTAGAAAAAGAAAAAAGGAAGAAAAAGCTGGCCTCCCTAGTGGTATAGGGGTTAAATCTCAGAGCACTTAAGCCACTGTGGCAGGAGTTCAATCCCCAGCCAGGGAGCTAATCCACATGGCGCAGCAGACCTCTCCTGTCTCTCCCGCTGCTCCCCTCAGCAGTGTGTTTTAGTAGATCACCTGTTCTGCTCTCCACTCTGTCACTGGTGAATCGTCTCATTCCCCATACCTCTGGCCTACACCCCAGTTCTTTTATGAATAAGTAAATAAAAATAAATCTTAAAAAAGGGATATCATGAAAGTATAACATCTATGTAAATAATAGTCTATTTTATCACTTACACCATAACATAAACACACATATTGGGTTTTTCTTCTTTTATAAGATTTATTTATTTATGCATACAAGAGCTGGGGTGTAAGCAGAGGCATGGCTGTGGTGAGAGGATTCACCAGAGATAGAGTGGGGAGCAGAACAGGCAGATCCACTGAAGTACACTGCTGAGGGGAGCAGCAGGTGAGGCAGGAGAGGTCTCCTGCACCATGTGGGAAGCTCTCTGGTAGGGGATTGAACTGGTGCTGCAGTGGCTGCTGATAGCTTCATATGTTGAGACTTAACCCACTGGGCCACTAGGGAGGCACTGTACACAAGTATATTAAAAGTTAAAATTGTAGTACATAACCACTTTCAGACCATTCAGGGCAACTACCATTCAGTCCAGAGAAATGTAAACACATGCAAAGTTGCAGGGTTAGATCACAGTTCCATAAAACTAACTAGTGTATATTGTACTGCTATAGTAATTTTGTAGCTACCTCCTGTTGCTGGTGCAGTGAACTCGAGTATTGTATCTACTTAAAACCTTTGTGACATCTCTGTGTGAGCAGTTCAAAATTGCGTATCACAGTAAAAAGTGATCTCTCACAGTTCTTGAGTATTTTTGATCGTGTTTAGTGCCATACCATAAACCTTGAATAACACCATGGGACCCACCTCAAGTGCCATTAGTGATGCTGGAAATGCTCCCAAGAAACAGAAAAGTCATGACATTACAAGAAAAAGTTGAATTTCTTGATGTGTTCCACAGATTGAGGTCTGCATCTATGGTGCTTGCCATTTCAAGATAAATGAATCCAGACTAAGGGCCATTGTTAAAAAAGGAAAGAAAATCTGTGAAGTTATTGCTGGAGCTATGCCAGCAGGCATGAAAACCTTGCACTTTTTGTGAAATTACTTTTTATCTTGTATTGTAAATGCATTTCATGTAGGTGTAGGATTGCAGTAAGAAAGGCATACCTATAGACTCTAATGAGTTGGGAAAAAAAAAGCAAATTGGCTATATGACAACTTAAAGCAAAAGGAAGGGAGGGAGCTAAAACTGGAGAATTTAATGCCAGCAAAGATGGTTTGATAATTTTAGACAGAGTTTTGCCTTAAAAATGGCGAGATAACAAGAAAAGACACTTAGAATTTCCAGACACCTTGAAGAAAGCCACTAAGGAAAAATTGTATGTGCTGGACAGGATTTAAATGCAGATGAAATGACTCTCTTCTGGAATATAAATGCCACAGAGGACTATTATTAGTAATGAAGCTATGGATATCAGTACTTTAGGAATGAAAAGATGAATTCATTCTAATATTTTGTATGATTTTAGTTGAGTTTATGCTCAGAACTGCACTTATTTATAAAGCTGCTGATCTTTTGGCCTTGAAGGGAAAAGATAAACACCATTCCACCTGTCACTTGGTTGTACAACAAGAAGACCTGGACAACAAGAACCATTTTTCTGAACTGATTTCCTTCATGTTTTCACTTGATGTCCAAACTGACAGAAGATTCATCTTACAAACAGATGACATAAATGTACGGTTTGCATAAATATAAGACAGGAATTGTATTTTCTCTTCCTTATGATTTTTCTTAACAACATTTTCGTTAGCTAACTTTATTGTCAGAATGCAGTAACACACATGATACACAAAATGAGTTAATGAACTATTTATTTAAGACTTTTAATCAACAGCAGGCTTTTAATACTTAAAAGTTTTGGAGAATTAAACATTATAAATGAATTTTTTATTATATAGGTAGTCAGCAGTGTTCAAGGGTCACTATATTGTATTCTTATGGTGACCCTTTAAGTGACCTTTTTTTTTTTGTTATTTTGACCATGCCATGATATTGTACATGAAAATTATGTGCTATGTTAATACATATAAATTCATTATTTTCTTTATAAGGTTTATGTTTAAATGTGGAAATAAGTGCTAATTATGAGACTCTACTGTGGGCTCATTTGGCTGACTGAGTTGATTTTTTGACCCAGAGAAATCTTCTGAAATCATTAAACTATGAGTCCATAATTAAGTTCACAAAGACTACAATAAGGAATATCTTAAAATAAAAACAGAAAGGGAGAAATGAGAAAATTCAAGGGAGTCAGAGGCAGCAGTAGGTATTATTAGAATTCTCTCCAAGGAGAATTAACTTCTTACAGAAGTTTGCTTTATATTTTTCATTGTATGCAATTGGAATATAGAATTAGGATTTTTATTTAGATTGCATTAAATCTATAAATTGCTTTTGGTAGGATGGCTATTTTTTACATATACACAATGAAATACTACTCAGCAATTAAAAGTGATAAACATGCTATTTGTGGCAACATGGATGAATTAGAAGGGATTGTTCTAAGTGAAGTAAGTTAGAAGGAGAAATACGAATGCCAGATGGTTTTACTTTTATGGGAAACCTAGGGAAATCAAACAAAGAATCAGACAAAGACAAGCTATAAGACTTACCCTTGAAAGCAGACTGTAGATATAAAGGCAGTGGGGTGGGGAGGGAAGATACAGAGAAGGGGGAGGAGAAGGATAGTGCAGTGCAATGTGGTGGAGGACTGTGGGCCCTTTGGTGGTGGGAAATATGTGATGATCACTCCTATATTGTGAAAAAGCAAACATGGATGTTTATCATTTTTTAAATTCAAATATTAACTAAAGTAAAATGTAGAATTGTCCCCAATACTAATATTATACCTTTGTTTGTATTTTCTGTTTATGTTCTGTAGTAATTTCTAGTTCTATTAGATCCTTGATGAGAACATGTAAATATCTACCTTTTTTTAATATTTGGAAAACATTAATTTAATTATATATAAGTTACTTTTGAATATTCCAATTTTTACATTAGTATATTGTCTAACTTTGATATCTCCTATTTTATGTTTATCTCATAAATACATGCATATTAATTTTTTTTCTTTGTGATATATTTAGCCACATTTTCTTCCCAGTGTGCAAATTATATATTTTTTCCTTCAGATACAAAAGCTTAGAAAACCATTTTTAGATGTATCTGGTAATAATTTATCAACTGTCATGTTCTAACACACTCTAGAAATTCTGCAACTGCCTGGGGCCTGTTTGGGTGTCTATTATTGAGGGTTGGAATGGCCATACCCAGGTGTTCTGTACTGTGTTTACCATCGCTCCCTGGAGTCTGACAACCTCCATTACACCACAGAGGTGCATCCAAGAAGCAGTTCAGAGCTACTAGTCCCTGCCAAATTTCACATTGACTGGACTGATTTTTCATAAAAGTAATTAAATTTTAGATAAAATAAGGACTTCCTAGTTATCAAAATTGTTCAAACAGGAAGAAGTGGAAAAAGGAGTTTTAAACCATGTTTCTTTTAAACAATTAGAAGTGTTTTAAAAAAATCTTCCCTCTTTCCTGTTTTCTGCTGTACACAGGATTTTTGTCTCATAGACAGGACATGGTGAAAACAATATCATTATTCTTACTGTTGATTACTGTTAAAATTACAATGCATTTTGCTCACTCACCATCATACAAATGTTTAAATATTTTACTCAATGATACTAAATTATAACAGTCTCCCACAATACATCTTGCATTTGTAATTATATTCCATAAGGTAACCTTTAAAAAAATATGATCACAAAAAGTCATAAACATATTTCTGCTTTACTTAACAAAACACTGTCCTACTAAAATTACTGCTTTTACTTTAGCCAGTAATTAACCTTGGATAGTTGCATTTTCAAAACCTTCACCTAGAAAAGAATATAAACCATTTTATATACCATTAATGTAGTATAGCATTTAAATGCATAACCTTGTACCAACAGGGGCTCAATAAAAATTAATTTAGTAAATCAATGTCTTCATATATTCAAATAATGTAGAATAAAAGAAGTTTGCTTGTAGGAGTTGAGTCTTGGAGAAGAAACTTGTGTGCATACATTTAGTTTAGAAACTTCCTGGAGGCACAGAATCCACATGTCACTTGATAGAAGTCAGAACTACAGAATGTATGAGAAACAGGAAGGACTAAAGATTTCTGAAGAATAACAGTTTCACAAAGAGCCTCCAAATCTCTAATTACTACTGAATCCATTGCTTTGTTACTATTGTTGGCATGTCTTGTTTTGACTGCTTAAGAACAAAAGCTTCTATAGTTTTCTTTGCTTCTGTTCCCATGAATAATGAGGGTAGTACTGAGCTTTCATTGGGTGATGGTTAAAATGAATTCAAAAGAGCCCAAGGAGAAGAAAAAAAGAAAAGAATGAAGTACAAATATTTAACCATAGATTAAATAAATCTCAAATATTTACTCAGAACATTCATTTACATTTTCACATTAATTTGAATGAAAATATCCACTATTTAATTATAATAATTTTAATAGATTCTGAATCATATATGATTTCTTTAAAAAACAAAAAAGGTAGAACTTCTTAGTCAATACAGTAAATATGTGATACGATCAAATTCTCAGTGAGTGTGAATATACACTGACTTAAATATGACCTTATATGGTTGAGAAAAAGCTCTGAAATAGTTTGTCAGTTTTTTTTTTTTCATTATACCTATTATATGTTCTCTAAATGCATTCTCCATTTAAAAGTAAAAATCATGGGGTTTTTTTGGTACAAACTTTTAAAAAATTTCATGTTTAGTTAATTTGAATACATTAATTCATGGAATACTTATTTTCCTTTTTAGGACTGCAAGGGTGAATTCCCACATCTGTTGGGTTCTCCTTGGGTTAGTTGAGCAAACCAAACTGACATCAGAGAGATTAGTTGGAGAAAACACCCAAATTTAGTTATATACATAATGAAATGTACATGGCTGTAAGTGGGACAAGCTGAGAGTTTATATCCTTAACTAAGAAATGGAATAGGGACCTCTCAAGAGGAGATATGGGACAAAACCTGTCTCTAGCTATTTCTCCTGCCTTGAGATATGTAACTAATAAAAAAGCTATTTCTGGAGATGACATTACATCTTCATTCTCTAAGGGGATGCTAACAGTTACTCTTTGAAAACACAGGGCATTAGTTGCCCATACTACGTGCGCCAAGGTGACATTGGAATAGCCTGCCCCGGATATCTTGGGGAAAAACCTATTTGACTGTTTTGGGGGAGGCTGATTCAGTACCTTATTCTCTTTATTTGGATGTGACCTCACCTTCCTTTGAGAATTTGGTTGTAGGAACTGTTACAGGGCAACCCCCGTGTGAAGTGGGTTGGCCTGACTGTGGATCCTCACCTGTACACTTAAAAGGGACTTACAATGAGACTCAGCTGCAGGTGCACAAATAAAAGATCAATAAAGGGGTGGGGGATGAAAAAATGAATCACTCAGGGAGAAAGAGAGATAAATCGGTGAATGCATCCTACCAGTTCCTCTGAGCTGGGACTCCAGTAGCATGCTGAAAGTCGGCAAAAATCCAAGTACCCCCAAGGCCCACATGTGTGGCTATATACCAACCCTGGCTGCCTAACTTCACCCTCAGTTCCCAGCAATCCTCCCTTTGGTGGTGATGACATTATGGGGTTTGTAGTTCTTGGTGTCTTGGATGTCTTTGGTCTGGGGTGGGAGTGGGATCCCGTTTGTGGAGTTTGTTAAGGACATCCTTTCCCCCCAAAGGAATTAGCCTATTATGGGAGAACACCGAGATAAGTATTGTTAAAATTTCTCAAGACAATTTCAAAATATCCTGCTACATTACTAAATGAGAAACTGTCTCCATCTCTCCCCTGTCTTTCTCTCTTGATTATAGCCATCTCAGTTGGTGATATGTTATCTCATGGTTTTTATTGGCATTTTCCGAATGGCTAATGATGTTGAGCATATTTTTTTGTACCTTTTAGTCATTTGTGTATCTTCTTTGGAATGTCAATATATATTATCTAATTTTAATTGTTTGCTTGTCTTTGTTATTAAGATATTAGCCTGGGGCCTCCCTGGTGGCGCAGCGGTTAAGCGCTGCACTGTGGAGTTGTCAGCAGCGGCGACGCGAGTTCGATGCCCGGCCGGGGAGATTCCCACATGGCGCAGCAGACCTCTCCTGCCTCGCCTGCTGCTCCCCTCAGCAGTGTATTTCCGTCGATCTGCCTGTTCTGCTCCCCACTCTGTCTCTGGTGAACACTCTCGTCACCCCACGCCTCTGGCCTGTACCCCAGCTTGTATGCATAAATAAATAAATCTTTAAAAAAAAAGATATTAGCCTGTATCTTTATCGTATGTAGTCTCTGAAGTTTTGTTTTCCCTTTCGTTTGTTTAGTAAGTACTTTGTAAACTTTAAAAAAATTTTATTGAAGTAACTTCACATTTTAACAGTATATACATTCAAATGTGCATCATTATATGTATGTACTACCAATAAATGAACGAAATAGAACAAAAATACTCTTTTGGACTGTATGATTGTTTTATCAGGTTCCAGATATTTAGATTCAGAGTGCTAACTTTCTAGATGCAGGAAGGCTTCACTTAGGACTCAATCCAAACACATAACCACAATATGAATCTGTTGGGGGAAACTATGTTGCAATAATATAAGCATATAATAAAATTGGTCATAAAAAAAGGGGGAAGGAAATAAATCTCTTGGGAAAATTTGGGTACTGGCAACAGAGTGGGTAAGATACAGTACAGTAAACTGTCCGGGAAATTCAGGAGTCTGTCCTCTGCAAGAAGAAAGGAATGCCTCTTCTAAGGGGGAGAGTCCCCCAGATTCACCAACCTCTAAGGAAGTTTCCAAGATCAGTTATGTAGTTCATTAGCATTTCAAATTGCCTCCAATTGGGTGGCGATATTTATGTCACTTATCAGAGGCATTTCATCTGGATCACTTGATAATTTTTATTCAAGTGGAGCCTTTCTGCACAGCCAGGTTTTTATCTGACTTGCTTTCTGCAGCGTTTACCAGTGTCTTCAGAAACACTGGTTACTATCGTAAGTCCTTCTGCCCCCAGTGCCCCACATTTTGATCAGTCAGGATCATCACCATATCAATATATATGACAAAGACCAAATTAATGGTTACCAGGAGGAAAGCCAAGTAAACACATAGGGTAAAAGGGATGTGTTGCATGGGGAAGGAGAGACAGAATTAGATTTTTAGTGGTGAACTTAATTAATGTAGTATGTACACAATTCAGTTAGTGTTTTAGCAGTTAATTCCTTAAAAGTTCGACTTGAGAGTGAGAGTGGGAGGGAAGAAAATAAAAGGGAAAAAATTCTTTCCCAGTCTTAGTAGATTGTCTCTGTGATGTGGAAATCCTTCCACAATAATCAGATTACTAAAAGTCTGCCAGTGCCCTCACATCCCACCAGTCTTTGCAGAGGCAGTCAGAAGGGAAAACCAAGGTATACAGTATTTTCTGAGCATGTGTCCTGCCCCAGGCATACATGTGATTTCCAAAATTCCTCAGTATACACAGGCTATTTGGAGTGTTTACTACCTAAAGAAACTCTCTTAAGCTTTTCCTCCCACTCTTGGTACGCTATTGTTTGCTTCAATTGTAGTCTTTTTCTCCTAGTGGCCATGAAATTTTTTATTTACCTTATCATGTTTTGAGGCAATCCCAGACATTTTCAGACCTGTGTGAGCTCCAAGTTAGGCTACACAAACACACTTTGTATCATATTTCAAAGAATCTCTCAGAGGTTTTGCAGGACACGTTCTATTCTGATCCTTTGGAACCAGGGACCAGTATTCAGAGACAAGAAGGGTCCCTCGACAGGACAGGACTCAAGGACTGAACTTTGCTCTTCCCACAGGCTGGTAAACGAGGTTAAGCAAATCTGAAAACTCTAGGCCCAGACACCTGCCGCATAAATTTCCTTGGCCAATTGTGTTTTCTTTTTTCTTTCACTAATTTTCCCTTACTCTGCACATTCTGGAACTATCTCTTTACAACTTATCAAGTTAGCTGTTGAAGAAGGGAGTTGCAGGCCTGAGAACAGACTGTTCCAAACTGGAGCTGGAGCAGAGACACCAGGAGATCTTCACCCATGAGTTGACCAAGATAGTCATGCAAGACCACAGGGTTGCAGATGAATGGTGCTCACAACCAGCAACAGTAAATTGAACACACTCTGATAGACAAATAGACTTTAGTCGAGCAGACGTTCTTGCTTTCTCAGCCAATAAAGTTTAATCCCTTTGTCCTCAGACCCCAGCCCTAAATCCTACACAAATCCCTAGCCTTGGCACTTGGTTGAATGTTTCATGCCCAGAAGATTCTCCCCAGATTTCTTCTTGCTTTTTCACTAATCAATAAATGCTGACTCTGTTAGGCAGTTAGGGCAGGGAGAGGAATGCCTGAAGAAAATTAATGGCCAGCTCTATCTAGGATGCCAGAAAAGACCTGGCAGACACCCACTCAGGCCTGCTGGGGCTGATAAAACTACACCCTGGGTGCAGAGTCGAAGCAATGACTTAGAAACTCCGACTGGGACCCATAAGCCAACACTCCAGGAGTGACTGTGAGTTAAACCCCAGAAACGGCATAGCGAGCAGCCCTCCTGCACCCGAGGGAAGCCAGGAATCCTCACTGCTTGGCACAATTGTTCTCTCATGGCGTCTACCCACAAGGGCCCCGTCCATGTACAATACTGCTGAGTAAAGCTTTGTTCTGCTTTGATTGGACATGACTTTGAATTTTTTTCTTGGCTATAATCAAGGACCAAGGACTCCTTTCCAATTGGGTAACAACTTGCCTGTCCTAACTGATGTCAAATACATTCCTCTTTCCACTCTTGACCAGAGGATTTCAAGGGCCCTTCTCCAGACCTGGGAACAGGGCTCCTTGGTCCTTCCAGATTTCTAGCAGGGAGAGCAGTAGATATGGCTGGTTCGTGCCCAGCTTATCCACCTGTGCATTTGGAATGTGGGATTGGGCTGAAGAGTCCAGCCCACTCCCTTGTCAGCTGACATATTGGGAGCATGGGTTGTCATCTTCAAATCTTTTCTGAACTTGGAAGAAGGGTATGACTAGGACAAGTGAAAATGCCAAAAAGCATTCTGAACATCATCTATTTCATTTTTCTTAGTTCATCATTTTTGGGGTTGTTATAAACTTTCCTTGTTTTACAGAATACAGACTAGATTGATTCTGATAGATTCTGATTGAGTTTTCAATGTTGCTGTGGAATATTGGGGCCAGTGCAGGTATCTGTTACACCATTTTCACTGGTATCACTCATTCCATTGTTTCAAATCATAGAATCCCCCCCCCAAGTCTCATCTCGATGTACCTTCTAGAGACTGAACAAAATCTTGCTGCTTCTGCCTCTACCTTTGGAGATCAAGAAGGTGATATCATTGAGATGCTAAAGATGTTCTTAGCATCCCAGATGCTATATCCAAACACCACCTCAATTAAAAATAAATTAATTCATTTAAAAAAATAAAATAGATTGTCAAAAAAATAAAATTCCTCCAAGACATCATGAGTTAACATTTGAAAGCATGTTTAAGTCATATATAAGTAAGCAGATGTTCTTTATTAGTCTGTACTCAAAATGAAACTAACCTAGTGTTTGTTTGTTTTTTTTTAACACTGTAGTTCTCCTACAGATACATAGTACCCTAGGTTTAGTTTCACTGAAATTGATACACCACAAAATAAATGCTGTTTTAATTTAATTAAAGCACAAACTTAGAAACGCTCAACACTTTTGTAATGACTCTAAGTATGTGGACTATTGAGGCACTTGAGATGAAAATGTAAAATTCTATCTTTGATATCTACAACCTGACATGCAAAGCAGGCAGCCAGGCTACCCCGCAGTGTGGGCAATGAGGTGTTGCACTGCAAGAAAGCTGTCTAAATATGAGAGCTCAGTTTTTGAAAATTATTCATGAGCATATAGGAGATGAAATCACAAGAAGAGACATCCCTCAGCAGTAAGAATACAGTGACAAAATGAATCCAAACTGTTATATAATATATATTCATTAAAGTAAATGGAAAACAAAAACTAAAGTTGCAATTTGTATGACAGATTGTTTAAAAATCCTTTTAAAACCTTAATAAAATAACTTTATTTCTAAATTTCAAAAATAATAAGATAAATAAATCTAGTTATTTGAATTAAGTAGTTTTATTTTATTCTGTGTATTAACTTTAGTCCACAGTCCTGTACTCAGAAATTTGAAAAGAAAGCATAATGTGAATGGAATCAATATTTCTATCTATATACCAAGTATATGTCTCTTCTCTCCTTCTGATGATTGCTTAAGGGAAAAAAAAAGTAAAATAATGCATAGAGATAGAAGGAGAGGAAATAATTGTTAGTATAGAGATTTTGACACATGTTGGAATATAAAAAGGCAGATGGAAACTTACAGTAACATCAACGATAGTGCAGAGAGCTATGGTCCAATACACACATAGGAAAAAGCTGCAATAGCACTCACTGCTCACCCCAGTAATGGCATAGGGAAGCACAAAACTAAGAATGGAGAGAAGAGAGTGATGTTGGATAGCAGCGAGGGCTGTTGACTGAAGGTTATGCCAGTGACTGAAATGTTTGCCAGTTGTGCTTTCCTACCTTGTAGTTTCACCCACACTTGACAGTTATCAATAGGGCAGCGTTGGCTTGTAGAGCTATGTTTTTTACATGTGCAATGACCTTCCAGAAAGAACAAGACATCTTAGCATCGATTTAATCAGGCCAAAATAAAAACATTGTCTGTATTTTCCTAAAGTCAGTTGATTTTGAAAATCCGGCTTTTATATTAAACTTGCTAAATTTAACTTTAAATTTAACTTTAACTTGCTAAATTAAACTTGCACCATTCCTAAAAACACCATTCCTACAAACTTGCCACTCAAGTTCAGAAAAAACAACTATTGTGAAGAACACACAAGTGTGTGCACACACACACACACATCCAATAAACCTATAATCATCCAGGGAACATTTAGAATGTGATTAAAAAGTCCTTGTTTCCACAATTCTAATCTCACTGGTCTGGCATAAGGTCCTTTACTTCATTAACAACTTTCCTGATGAAAGATTTTAATGAACAGTTATAGTTAAGAACAACATCTATAATTATGAACAGATAACTAATAACTAGAACTATAATGCATATTTAAAAAAATACAACATAAAGCATATGTGTGTAGTATTTTTCAAAATTTATTTATGCATACAAGAACTTGGGTGTAAGCCAGGGGTGCAGGGAGTGAGAAGATTCACCAAAGACAGAGCAGGGAGAAGAACAGGTAGATCTACTGAAATACATGGCTAAAGGGAGCAGCAAATGAGAAAAGAAAATCTGATGTGCCATGTGGGTCAGCTCCCTGACCAGGGATTAAATTCAGGCTGCAGTCACTGGTGATAGCTTGCTAGCACTGAGGCTTAACCCCTGCGCCACCATGGAGGCCCTGTGTGTAGTATTTTTATTAAACGAGCATCAAATTTTGTTCATCAATAATAATGTGTTAGAAAGCAATAGGACAACATTATGAAACATGAAATAGAACATAGATTTCATACTCAAAAGAAACTGAAAATTTTTTGAGTCATTACCACTCATTATCAGGGAAATCCCAACCAAAACCATAATGAGACCTCTCACCTTTGAGAATGGTCTATATCAAAAGAGACAAGAGTTGGCCAGGAGAGAGCACAATTGACTATGGTGGAGGAACAGGGGTACATTAGTGGCGGGTGTGTTGTGGTAACATAAACCACAAGGGGATGATCCTATACCCCTGAGTCATGTACAGGATTGTAAAACAATGTTACCTCAATTAAAAAAAAATAATACACAGGTAAAGTTAAGATAAAGATATATTACCTCTTCATTTATCTTTATGTAAAGATATAAAATAGAAATTTCTGGAAAAATATTAGCTGCAGGTATATGTTCCCAACATGAAAATTGATACCAATGAATAGATATGATAGAAACTATAAGGCATGGGACAAAATCAGGAACATATTGAAAAAAATAAATTAAAAGTGACTGTACCACAATTTTAGTCTACACAGAAAATTGAAGCTACTCACACTGTTTATCTATGCATCTATTTGCTAGGACTACTATAACAAATACCATCCACTCATTTGGTGGTTTAACAACAAAATTTGGTAGGAAAACTAGGTCAGAATTTATTGAGAAGTGCTGGAGTCCAGGAGTCTGAGATAAAGGTGTCAACAGGATTGGTTTGATTCTGAGGTGTCTCTCTGTGGGTTGTAGAAAACTGTCTTATCCTTTTGTGTTCATGTAGTCTTTATTCTGTGCCTCATCATGTCTGTCTAATTGCATGTTTTTATAAGACACCATTCACACAGTATTAGAATCCTCCCAGATGACTTCATTTTACCTTCATTAGCTCTTTATAGCCCCCATCTCCAAATACTATTACAATCAAGATAATGGGGGTTAGTACATTAATATATGAATTTTAGTGGCTCACAATTCAGCCCACAACACTCTACTAGTATGACTTTGCTATACCACTTTCATTTATATCTCCTAGGAATTTCTAGTCCAAGCAAATGGTTCATTATGAAGACCTCCAGTATCTTATCATGGAAGACCTCCATCATGCCTATAACAAATTAATGACTGTGTCCTAAAACTTCTTGCATCCAATGCTTCAAAATACCCACCTGGCTTTTTCTATCAATCTATGACTATTACATCATGACTCTTACCCAATTCTAGTTAAACATATTAGTATTGAAAGCTCTGTATTAAATCAAGCCTCTTATTCTCAACAGATTTTGATTTTGCCTCTCATTCCAAGACACTGTCAAGCTCTACAGAAAACATTGTTCTGCTTTGTTCTGATGAGTAAAAAGGCAGTTTTTTTTCTTATCCCTTCAATTATGTTCTGGATATTTGCAGATTGCAGGGTGAGAAAAGCTCCTTTCCTTTACCCTCCTAGGTTTTTTTTGGCTTGGGCTTTTCAAATTAGATGACAGACAGTAGCACAAGACCAGAGTTTAACACATGAATCACATGTCACATGGAGGAATTAGGACTTGTGTTTATACAGCATCTTAAAAAAGACCAATACATTTGTAAAAACTTGCTGAGTTAAGGAAAAGGAGTTCAGGCTTTTCAGAGTGGTAAGTTGTGAGGTAGTATATATATATATGGGGGACACAAATGGAATGAGGTTTGCTAGTGCATGTGTATCTCAGCACTGACTTTCTGTCATGGCCATAAAACTTCTTCAGAAGAGAATATTTATAGCAGTCCACATTTTTCAGAAATTTCTTCTTCTGATGAAATAAAAGAGCTTCTAAAAGTTTCTTTTTCCTTCAGTTGATTCTTAGTTGCCTCCAGCTCAAAATAATCTTCATGCCAAAGTGCCATACTCTGAACCCTTTCAGTATTTAACTTCCTACATGAACTAGGATTCATGGATTCATTTATCTATACACATGATATGATATAAGACATTCACTTAGTATGCTTATTAAAAGTCCAGTCATAAATACCTGCTATAAATCGAAAAAAAAAGACTACTAAATATGCCAGATTAAAAAAATCCATCAAAGTCATTTCCCAATTATGATGCAATTTGTGGCATAAATTTTCAAAAGCAACTGTGCACTATGTAAAGAGAATCCATTTCATACTAATGCCTCTAACATTCTTATTCAAATTGGACAGATTTAATGAATTTAAAATATATCATCCATCCTTTCCTATCAATCTTTCTGCTGGATAAAATTTATACAATCATAAATTTGCAAGGACTCTGCATTGGATTTTAATTTTTAGAATTAATTTATATACAAGTGCAAAGGAAATAAAAAAAAATCCTACCAACACAAAGAATCTTTCATACCAGTATTGAAAGGAGAGAACACAATTTATAATTGAGTATGAAATCAGATTACAAGCTTGTAGGTAACCATTGATAGACTGTACAGAATTTCATGCATATTTATATACTAATGGAGAAAGATTAAAACTTTTCTTATTTCTCTTAGCTTCAACTTTTGATAGTCTCCTATAAGCCTAATGACAGATTCTTAAGTTAATTTTAGAATATGTGTTTACAATTTTAATAGTCAGAAGACCTGAGATGTTTAGGGTAAAATAAAAAATAATTGAGCCTATTATATTTTCAAGAAACATCGAAGTAAGGAGAGGCCAATAGTATCTTCTTTATTAGACACATATCTTTTTTTATTTACCCTTATACAACTCATCAAAACTTAAAAATGTGTTATGGATTTTAATAAACTCTTGGGGATAAAATCATCATTGCTGGAAGTTAGAGAACGAAACTACTTGGAAATAGATAAATGTCGAAGCACTTAATTTCTTATGTAACAAGACATTGTCTAAAATCAATAAATTAAGAAATAAATGAATAAGGATATATGAAATATTTGAAGAAATTAAATAATACCATTTTTAATAAAAGCATTTGAATGGATATTGTTTAAATTTGATAAACTGAGGTATAAGCATATTGTCAAGCTTGAAAAGGTGACATCAACAAAACCAAGAAACAGTAATAGCATAACAGATCTGGTAGTATATGGAGAACTGGGAAACAGTGTTGGAGAAACCAGATAAAGAGATAACTCGTAATCTCACTTAACATATTTATGTAAGATTTTGTTAAGACAAAGTCTGCACATAATTGGAGAAAGAAAACATACAGAATCTTTGAGATTCAGAGATTCTTCTTGGCTTTCCAAAGTCCCTTCTCTAGATATGCAGAAATAACTTTGCTGCTTGAGAAGAACCACCAATATATGTACAAAGAATCTTGCTTTGGGAAAATGTCCCATTCAAATTTCCTACTGGGAATTTTATACTCTTAGTCATGTAATCAAACCAGCCTCTCTAACCAGTTATATCTTGTATAAAGAAAAGTGCCCTGAGAACCACAGGAAATTTTGCATTTGATATAACATATTAAAAATCATGAGTTAATGGACTTGTTCTTACCCTCACCAACAGTCAGGACCAAACATCCAGGTTCACCAGGAGATAAATAGATGACTATTCCTATCCAATTGTAAAGTAACTCTGATATGCAGGGGTAGTGTAAAACTTAAAGTGAAATATTTTTGCTTTCAACTCCTTACCTACCTGTTTCAATTTGGCCAATAACAATGATAAAGCATTAATATTTGAACATGTCTACCAAAAAATAAAATATGTTAACTTACTTTTTATATGTGAATGTTATCTTTGTTCTTACACTTGAATAACTATGAAAAAGCTATCAGAACCCCATGAAATGCCTACCCATAAAATACTGGTTTTAAAAATAAAACACTATAATAAAATCCTTGCATAAATATGACAGTTCTCTTAATATTTGTCAAAGAAGTATTTTTATTGTTGTCATAACGACACTACTACATTTGTTATCATTATACATTTAATTTCTATTGCTTCCTCTTTGAGAATAAAAATGAAAAATTTTAAATCAATAGATATCTGATTTGGTTTTTCTATTTGCCTAGAATAGCTGAAATAATTGTGTACATGTTCAAGTAGAATTTTATAAATTCTATTTTGTTCAAAGTTCAACAGTCATGAGATGGATATAGTTCCAATTTATTTAGTAATGTGTAATTCTGAAGCTGTAGAAAATTTAATTAATAAATTGAATCAGTGGCAGCTGAACTAATTTGGTAAAAAGAAAAAAAAACTTTCAATGTTTATGCAAGAAACTATTTCTGCAAAGGTTGGTAAGTTTTTTGTTTTCTCATTTTGGCTTCATACATATTTATTACAGTGTATAGATTTATACAAAGATCACAATGTTAACACCTTAAAAATTCTTGTAGCATTTTTATTCCCTCCATATAAAGACTATAAAGACTACTCTTTATTAAAATAAAGAAGTACAAGGAGTTTTTAGAAAAGTTCCCCTGTATTTTCCTTTCTGGGTCATGTGGACTCCTCCCATTCATCAAGCGAATAATGATTTGCCAGAATAACAGAGAAAGAATGGATTTGTATCGGAAAAAAATGAGATGATCCTTCTAGTACTGAGTGAAACAGAAGGAAGGAATAGAAGGCAAGATATAAATCTCTTCATTGCCCCAGATCATTCTTTTCTTCAAACACACACACACACACACACACATACACACACACACACACACTTCTATCAAACCTCAGATTTGAGGTGTTGGGATGTGTTTTAGAAACATTTGGTGGAAGCTGTGTAAGCCTCACAGTAGGGACTCTTATTCCTTGATTACAAGAATATAACCTTTGAAATCTTTCAATGTCTTAAGAGACATTTGGTATCCAACATGTCATTATTATCCTGCTTAGAGTCTGCATTGGGGAAAAAAAAAAGTATTGAGAGTATTTAGACAGGTGATCCAAAGGGCAACAGAATCCCACAAACACCAACTCATACTATTTTTCAAAAGTTAGAGAAACCTAACAAAATCACACATATATTTTGTTCATACAGAAACATTATTATATTTACGTATTATATCTGATATAAATATACCTTAAATAGCACTGTAGGTATATATGTTTATATGTTATTGTTGACTATTGATACATATATGTACACACACACACACACACACACACAGACTTGTGATTGATAAAGAAACCATACTGTGGTTTTAGGACAATAACAGATGGAATGCCAACTTAAGAAGAGGAAATCATTTAAATACCTAATGTTTAGTAACATCTTCTGACTTTTTAATATAGATAACACAAGCCCAGAATCTGTGTTTAATATCACATCTTTTGCAATAGTTATATCCATGTTTCTGCTTAATAATCACTGTGTTCAGTTCACATAACCAGCATTTGTATGTATTTCATTCTTTTCATCATTAGAAGTGATCTTTCCTGAATTGAAGCCCGTGATTCTTTTCAGCCATCTTAAAATACCCATGAGGGAATTACCCCCAAATTATGAAAACATGACACTTGCACTTACTCCTTAAGAATCTTCAAGGAGGTTGCTTCCTCCCTAAAGATTATGTTCTTGGATACATTCCCTAAGTCATATATCTCAGAATATTATGTCATTTCTGGCTTTCTATTCCTCAGGCCTATTCATTAATCACTGAGAATTATGTCTACCTCCTCCAACATTCTATACAACCAGGTCCTCTAAGGTTTCTAATGACTTCTTAATCATAAAGACATTTCCTTTACCACTATCCTGCTTGACTTCTCTTGTTTGATGAAGTAGAAAATGTATAGATTCTTGAATGAATCATACAGAGATTTCAATACAAACTGTGTCCCTGTGTCACTTTCAGTGTCTTTTTCCTTCTATATACAGAATTTAGTTAAAGTCATCTGCAAGGTTTTGTTTGATTGAAAATAATTTATAAAAAATATGTTTGAGAAGTTTATATACTGCTTTCTATAGCATCTACATATTCCAACGAGTTTTCTCACTAACACATGGTTGACTTTCATTATTATTATTTTTTCAATAGCAGCTCCTCCACTCAATGATATCATGTCACCGACAAAACAAAAAATAAAATTACAGGTCAAAATCCCTGATGAATACAGACACAATGATCTTCAACAAAACTGAATCCAACAGTACATTAAAAAAATTATATCTCATTACCAAGTGGGATTTATCCATGAGATGCAAGGATGGCTCAGCATACAAAAATCAGTTGTGATATTGCATATTAACAGAATAAAGAATAAAATGATACCAATCATCTCAATAAAAACAGAAACAGAACTTCACAAAATTCAACACCTTTTTTTTTCATGATAAAATCTCTCTACACACTAGGAATAGAAAGAACCTAAGAAAGTAGATATGCGAGAAGTCCATGGCCAAAATATTCAATGGTGAAAACTGAAGATTTTTCCCTCTAAGGTCAGAAACAAAACAAGGATGCCCACCCTCACCACTTCTATTCAACAGACTATTGAAAACCCTAGCCAGAACAAATAATGGGTATCCAAGTTAGAAAGGGAGAAGTAAAATTGCCTCTGTTTGTATATACCATGATCCTATATATCCAATTAGTCTTATGAGCACATGTTTCAAAACAACCCATTAGATTATAAATTAATTCCTATTAATCAAAAAGAAACCATATTTTCTATAAATACTTACACCAGTTCCCATTATATCCCTTAGTTCAAAATGTCGATAGGCACCACCTATACCAATCTTATATCTAGAGGCCAAGACAATTCTATATAGAGGGGAAGACACACAGACATACAACATAGTGGTACAGACAGTTCTCTTAGTTATCATTTATCCCACATGGACTATCTTACACAACTGCAAAAATAATTATGAAGTATTGCTGGTAGAAATCATGTTTCATATATCATCCTACATACCTAAGACCTTAGGAACAGGAAGAAAAAGTTCTTTAGGGCAATTACAAAGGCATCCCATGTTCTTGATTTCAGTGTACAAGCCTTCATATTAGAAATCAAGCTTGGGATATATCCTGCATAGAAGCTGAAAGAGAATATTTAAAATAAATTGCAATCAAAAGGAGACTTCTCCTTCTGTTGGCTACCAAGCATGCAACCCATGGGTTTACAGAACCTGAAAGAGCAAAATCAAAATATCAACAGTTAACTTTCAATTAACAGGAGTCATCTTACTTCAGTTAGCCACCCTGAAACAGAAGCTGAAAGAGCAACATTAAAATGTAAATCACATCCCCCAAATTAGGGAGAAACAGCAAAATGAAGGTATCAAAACCTGGTACAATTACCTCAGGCCTCAAAAAGAGTGCCTTTTAGAACAGACATTCCTCAGTAGGAAGCAGAGTCTTAGAAACCTGTCTTCCACCAGTAATCAAACAAATCCAAGAATTAGAATGGCAACTATGCCCAAAACAAATGGTGTAGACAAAAATTCCCATCAGCAAACCATTTCAAAATCAGACTTTGCAAAACTGAAGTTATTTCCAAGAATCCTTAAGTCTACTAGCAATACCAGTTACTACTCAAGGCTTCTACCACCTTAGCATTCAGGCATACATTTGCAAATTTAAATAAACAGTGCTCCATTGTTGGTTTGTGAAAATCCTTTGAGGCAGAGAATGGGAAGTAGTCACAGTAAAACAAAACAAACAAACAAACAAACAAACAAAAAAAAGACAACCCAAAACCAAAAGTCACAACAACTTATTACTGAATTGCCATCATTGCCTTTAGAATTGCTATTCAGGCCTATAAGCCAGCAGAGATCACAAACAAATATCCAAAGTCCAGCAACTTACCATCGTCTTTTGACTGAAACTGCTTACTTAGTTCCAGCGAATCCCACCAAGAGGCTTCAAATGCCATTTTGAAACAGATTCCATCTTTGACTTATACGCGATCGCAACACTAGGCATCTCGATTAAAGTTGCTTGCCGCCACACAAAAAAATTTCTGCAAGACCAAATCTCTAAACAAATGACTAGAAACAAATTTCACACACACACAAAGTTTCCACAAGGTCAGAGTCAGCAGCAAACCTACACATATCTGAAACACGACACACTAGAATGGCAAAAAACACTTACGGTAGCCAGTGCTATGGGGAGTTCACCCTTTTCCATAGGCCTGACTAACCACAGATGGCTGAAGTCCCGACCTGCCATGGTTGCCAAATATGTTATAGGGCAGGGTGAAGGGTACTCTGGGATCCCCAAATCTGCCCACTCTAAGTGGGTTCTGCCAATCCCTGTATCAAGAAAAATCATACGCTAGTATATAAGACCTTCAGTGGAAAATGAATTTAATACAACTACTACATAAAGAGAGAGGGGAAATGATAGATAAAATAATTTCCACATGAAGCACCCAAAGTTGTCTATCCCCTCATAGGTACATGCCCAGCCAAATAGGGTTGGCCCAAATTGGGACTGTGAGGCCCAAAAAGGCTGCCACAAGCCTAAGTCACCCTCTGGAGGAACCATAGGAAAGGGGCAGAAGGGGTCAGGCAAGTTGGAAGAAAAAAGCAAACTCAAAATCAAGATAAAAGCTGCCATTGTCAGCCTCCACACAGGTCTCTCACCCACGTCTCTGTCTCTTTCAAGTGTCTCCTGCCATGTCCTCCAAGACTGTGTGACCAGTCCAGGGCTGAGAAGCAACACAGCTACTTCTTGTGTCTCTCTTCTCCAGGTGCCTCTTTCCAGTCTCCTTGCTCTCTCCTTTTCCTGCCTTCTCCTCTCTCCTCCCAGCTCAGCTCCACCCTTCCTCAGGGTGGGGCAGGGAACCTGGACCCTCCTCTCATGGGTATTACACTGTTACATTTCCTCTTAACTTTTTACTTTTTGAATATTTTTCTCACATTCTTGTCACCTCTGGTATATGTCTATATGCATGTACTTATTGTTATTTCTTATATTTGATGACAAAGCATACATTTTATTAAAAAGTATTCTCTTTCCTATACTAAATTTTCAGAGGTATTTTAATCACAAAATTTTCAGGTGATTCTTCCTGTTCTTACAATGCAACACATCCCTTTCAATTTATTACTTATCTTTTTTTTTTTTTTGAACAAGGAGTGTGCAGTCACACAAAGTCAATTACTTTCCCATTAGCCACTTGTTTACTGCTGGTTTATCCCTTTCAGACTTAATTCTAGAAGACAGAATCTTATTCACAACCGTCAGTTCAAATTCACATGGTTGGAATTCATCTAGCATATCTCCAGTGTGTGAAGAGATATGCAACTACCTATAAGGCTGGGACAATAAATGCAAATAATTCCAGAATATCCTGATCTTCACTGCCTTTATTTATTTATTTTTTTTAATTTACACATGCCTTGCCTAACTCAACTTACTTTCGACCAGTAGACTGATATCCCAACTTAATTTTAAAATGCTATTTATTTGAATGTGGGGCGAGCTAATGATTTTTCTTTATCTCTCTATCTATCTATGATCTGTCTATGTATCTATCTATCTATCTATCTATCCATCCATCCATCATCTATTGCTTTACTTTATCCTATTCAAATATTAAAATTAAAAATGCTTAAACTCTTTATGAAACAACAGTTTTTTGCTGAATCCAAACTACTCTCTCTTTCTCTCTGTACACACACACACACACACACACACATATAAACACCTTTATACTTGGGCTATTTTTTTTTTTTTGTACAGCTGGTAGATTTCACTGCAGCTGTCAGATGTAGTACTTAATTCCCAATTATTTATTTTAGAAGCTCATAGTCATGACCATGTTTAAACATTTTCCTGGTGATCCTGCAATCCCATTGCAGTGGCAGAGAGCATCGTCACAAGCAGTTACACCAAGTTTTTGAATTGTCACTGGAGAAACAACGGCCCCCTTACATTTCCCTTGTCTCTTCTTGCTTAGCTGAGCCCTATAGATTAGAAGTCCTGGTAAGGTGGTTCTATAACGTTAATTCATTGGAGAATTATTTCTCCTATTATCCTTTCACTTCTCATAGGCTATAAATTTACTGAACCAAAAAGAGATTAAAAAGCTAAAATTTAGCTTTAAATTATGCCCTGCAAGTCACAGAGCAATAAAATATACTTAAAACTGTGACACCACTAAGGGAGTCATCATAATTGATGTTGTTAAGAGCAACTGGGACATTTAAATAAGAGAATTTAGGGTAGTATACCTAATATGGATAAAAAATAAACTTATAACAAAGGAAACAGAATTATTGCAAAAATAAAAAGAAGACATCTTGGTGGGTTTGCCCTCTTTATACTTAGTTTAATGGCATCGGACCTTAATGTAGGGATATTTATTTCTTAGCTTTGATGTAATGATATTATTATATATGCATACATATATATATATGAAACTTCTTTATTGCAAAGTTTATTTTTTCAGCTATCCTGATAAAACCCATACTAATAAAAAGTAGTTTAGATTCAGCAAAACTTCATTGTTTCATAAAGAGTTTAAGCCTTTTTGATTATAATATCTGAATAAGATAAACTAAGACAATGAATTCCAAAATTTCAATGCCAAATTATGTAGACGTTGTTGCTTTATCATGACTTTCCATATTGGTACAGAAAGAAAATCAATCATGCTGAGTTAATGTACCGTTGCCTCCTCTGAAACAAATTTCCTGGTTACAAACTCTATGCTCCTTCACTCAGTGCAGGTCAACTCTATTCTCCCTTCATCCTGCTCTCTTATTTATTATCTAATCACTTTGTCGCAACTTAACATAGCTTCAGCTTAATTTAGATCTGTTTTAGTTTTGCTGAAGATAAATTTTTTTGCAGCTCTTATTCTATTTCTTTGTTTCAGGTATCCAACTATATTTTTAAAAATGCAGCGGAGTATAGTGGGAAAATTACAGGTTTTGAACTCAGGTATATATGGAGTTACACATTAATTCTTCATGGTCTTCTATAGTTTTGTTAATTTCACTAAGCATCAGTTTATTAGGTTTCATTATTGTTCTGAAGTGAAGTATATGAAATGACTAGCATAAGAAAGGTCTCATAAGTAGGAACAAGGATTTGTGTTTTACTCTTCATTCCTTTTAAAACTACACTCAGTAACTAAATTGACTCATTAGTTGTTTATCTTATATGGCTTTGCTCAAAGCAATTGGACAATAATTAGACATGCTCCTTGTATTTTCAATTGGAAATCTGGTTCATTCACAGATCCCACTACTAATAACTGAATATTTATGAACTAATTAAATATCATCACATAGAGATACCAAGTTAAATTAAAATGATTCATTTAAAAATATATAAATCAGATTTTTAATGCAAGTAAGTTACATTACAAATATAATTTTGAATCTAAAAAAGACATTCAGTGAGGGAGGGGAAGGATAAGTGTTCAGAATAGGGGAGAAAAGAGCACAAATCACTAAGGTGAAGGTTCATGGGTGAATTGGTGGTGGGAAACCTATGGGGAATACACAAAATGTATAAGATATAAAATAAAATAAAATAAAGAAAAGAAAAGAATAAAATAAAATAAAATTTGTGAACCTACAATTGTTACCAAACTGAAAAAAAAAATTAACTGATTGTATCTCTTTGGTTTCAAGAACAAAGTTCTAATGCTATTGTAAATAATGATCCCTTTAGCCTAAGGATCTATATAAGGCATTTAGGGATTCGAAGATTAGTCATTAATTTTTTTAAGATTTATTTTAATTATTTGTGCATATTTAATCTATATAAGGCATTTAGGGATTCAAAGATTGTTCATTAATTTTTTAAAGATTTATTTTAATTATTTGTGTAGGACAGAGGTGTCGGGGCGGGGGATGAGATGATTCACCAGAGACAGAGTGGGGAGCAGAACAGGCAGCTCTACTGAAGTACACTGCTGAGGGGAGCAGCGGGCGAGACAGGAGGGATCAGCTGCACCATGTGGGTCAGCTTCCTGGCTAAGGATTGAATTCATGCCACAGTGGCTAGTGATAGCTTGATAGCACTGAGATTTAACCCTCATGCCACCAGAGAGGCCCAAATTGCTCCTTAATTTATAAAAAGTAATCTTAGCATAGCGCTTTCTTAGAAGGACTGGCACTGGCTCCAGGAATCTCAGAAACAATACTTTCTGACCTTGACTCTAAGATACTACAATTCATATGACAGTTTCCTTTTTCAGTTTTAGCAATATTCTCTTATTTCTATAAAACATTACATAATATACTGCTACAAGATGAAGATTTTGTTTTGTATCCCATTGCTTCTACCAAAAAAGAGAGAATTTTCCAAGGTGCAGTATAAATCCTCATTCTGCCATTTATCAGTGTGCTGGGAATATAACAAACTCGGTGTACCTCAGTTTTCTCACTGTTACAAGTGAGGTAATACTAGTGTCTCTCTCATAGAAATACTGGGATGATCAAATGAGTTACTGTGAATAAAGTACTTATTCCATTAACTTAAGGAAAATAAAAATGGAAGGTAACTCTTAGATGGAATTTTGGGATAACTTACACTATTAGAAGGATGAATTGTAAAGACTAGAATGTCATCACTGACTTCAAATATCTTTGACAACTATTCAAAATAAGAAATTGAGGTTGCATCATAGTCCTGGAATACCACATGTGTATATATAGACACATAAATAGAAGTATCATCATATAATACTTTAATTCTATATCATGCACATTGACTTTAAATTATTCTACTCTATTCTGTTTTGTTTAAAAAAATTCTTGGCCTTTCCTTAAGTTTATAGCCCACAAATGTGTTGCTGCAACTATAATAGATTGAAAACAACAGTCAACAGTCTCCTTACTCCAGGGCACTTTCTCTTTGTTTTCTCTCTCTTCTACCTCTACCTCCCTTTTCTCTCCTTTATCTACATGTGGCAGGAAATAAGCTGGATCTGAACTCCGGAGACATATTCTTTTAGGTTTATGGGTCCCATAAGAATGACACATCTCTACCAGCTCCTAGAGAAAGACTGATGGTTTTGATGTGAGTCAAGTAAATCAAGTGGTTGTTTCTAACCTGATTCATGGTAAAAAGGTTGTTTCCCTTCTGGTTACTACCACGTAGGGTAATTGGATGCTGACCACACATATATAACGGATGCTATCACCCATCCCTTGAGAGCCCAGACCTCACACACACACTTGATATAAACAGTAACTGTACTCACTTCTTTATGCACATCCCAAATTTTCTAACCCACTGAGACTGCCCCATAGACCAACTATGTAGATAAACATGTAATAACTATGCTTATGTTTACATTTATATAGACATATCTTACTCCAGAATATAAACAAGGATACATATAACTTTAAAATGTCCAGATGTTTCTCTTTAAAAATTCTCTTAAAAAATTGAGCTATCGGATTATTCCAATGACTTCACAAATTATAAAAGCAAAGGTATAAACAACATCTTGCAATAAACTTTCTTATATAGAAAACACTGCATGTAAAAAGAATATGCAATGATTGTTGATAGTTTCTATGCCACATTCCACTGACAAGAACAATAAGTAAATTCATTATTGATATGTTTCCAAGCCTGACTCTCTGCTGTTTTCCCATTTACTGTTAATTTACCATAAATACGCATGGAAGGAATAATCATACATTCCCAGTCACTTTGATATCAGAGTTTTAATTTTCTTAAAATCTCAGACTAATGCCCAATGATTTAATTGGGGAATAGGGGGCATCTTATTAATACCAGAAAGAGAAATACTTTAAATAATGACATTGAATGTGAATGCACTCTTGGATTTTCTGTCTTTTAGCCATAGATTTGTAGACCTCAGTTTGTCACATCAGTCATGGCATTTAACTTTGACCAATGAGGAATAAAAGGTACAATTAGTCACTTCTGTTCCTGTCTGCCATCTGATAAATTGTAGCTATGTGTGAGAATACTATTATGTTTGCCTAACATAGCATCCATTATAGTTTTCTGGGAGTGGATAAAGAGCTAAGCTCTCTATTACTTCTTTTAGTGGTTGTTTTAACTTCCCAGTAGATACTAAGCTAGATTCTGCTTTTTCTGGACTTCATTTCTTAGCTGTCCAGAACTTCAGCAGGAGACGAAGTCACTTTGACAGTTTCAAATTACGGACACTTAGCCCTGTTGGATATCTAGCAAAAAGTAGAAAGGTTCTCTTTTCTCCCAATTGTATATATGTGTCTGTTCTTCTTTTAGACAGGTCAACTTAAATCGAAGCTTCTCTTTTTAGTAGCATTGACATTTGTCTCTTTTAGTACCTTATTTTAGAGTGAACATAACTCATCAACACATACCAATAACTTGCTTTTTTTTGAAGAGTCTTATTTTTCTAAATGTCCTATATACTCCCAGAGTCTTGATTGTAAATTTGAAGCAATGAAAGTCAATATTTTAAACAACTGGTTTGGGCTACCAAGTAATAAAAATATATCTCACAACCATGAGATTACTCAGGAAAATAAAGGATGCCAGTTAGCTCTGAATTTCAGACAAGAAACAAATAATTTTAAGTATTCACACTTATAATATACACTTATAATAAAAACACACTTATAATAAAAAATCATTTATTGAAAATTTAAATTTAACTTGATGCTGTTTGTGTTATATGCTATGAAAGTACAGTGCTCATGATACCCTTAAGGTTCCTATATTCAAGATTTATCATTTGCAACTTCTAATATTTTCTGTTAGTTACTGGACCATTATAAATGGTGGGCACATATTCTCATAGAGCCTGAGGACTGGATTCAAAGAGGTCCTAGGATTTTTAAGGACTGGGGTATTTGGAAACAGTGCTCAAATAGAGGCAGAACACGTATCACAGTTATTCTTTTAAGACTTTTAGAAGTTATTAGATTACCTATAAATAAACTCCATAACTAAGAAGACTTTAGTAAATCTAGTACTTCAGTAGAGGAATATAGATTGCCTTTTCTTTGAGTTTCTGCAAATATGAATATTGGACCATATAATTGTAACATGGTGGTCCCCAGGGAAAGGGGAGGGTCTAAGTTCCCTGTTCTAGCTGAACAGGGAGGAGAAAAAGCTAGAGAGGAGACTGAGGAAGGAAGTACGAAGGATGGAGAGCAAGAAGGAGACCTGGAAGAGGCACATGGAGCAGAGAGACATGTGAAAAATTGCACTGGCTTCTTGGTCTTAGATTGATTGAAACAGATGTAGGTAAGAGACATGTGGCATCTTTCAATGACAGGGTTTATCTTGATTTTGATTTTGCTCTTTTCCTTG
This sequence comes from Scalopus aquaticus, assembly GCA_004024925.1. Taxonomy (NCBI): domain Eukaryota; kingdom Metazoa; phylum Chordata; class Mammalia; order Eulipotyphla; family Talpidae; genus Scalopus; species Scalopus aquaticus. The sequence goes on from PVIJ01001660.1 coordinate 123,839, forward strand.
CAGACTTGTCTGGCTGTTTCTGACCATTTTCTATGGGTCCCCATCAGAAGGTACTTTAGACTTGTGGCAGGCTTTTGGGCCTCAGTGGCCCTGCTCTGGAGCAACCAACCTTTTTTTGGCTGGGCATTTACCCACGAGGGGATGGGTGACTTTGGGTGCTTAGTTTGGAAACTATATTATTTTCCTTTTCTTTCTTATATGCTAACTGTGTTAAAGATCCTTTCCATTAAAGGTCTTACTCACTAGAGAATGTTTTGTCTTGATGCTGCTGATGGCAGAACTATTTAGAGCAGGCAGGTTTGGGGGTTCTTGGGCACCCTTCTCCCTGCTCTGTAACACAATCTTTGTGACTATGATGTTATATTGTTTGCAGTAAAGCATAATATCTGAAGAAACAAACAGATCAATTTGTTACCCAAAATAAATCCTGCTAGAAGTTGAATCTTTAGGACATCATCAAATCCTTCTAGCTTTGTTCATATATTTTCTTATATATAATACCTTTTTTTAATCATCTCACCACAATTTAGTTAAATTATTTTCAATAGCTATAAATGGTGCCATAGCCTCTTTACAAGGTTTCTTGACTAATAGTCTATTTAATGTATATTAAATAAGAAGTAATAGTCAGCTAAGGCAAGTGTCCTTTTGATCCCATTACTCAGCTCTTATTGCACTATCATGTTGCCAAATGGCCACTTATATCAAATGAAAATTACTGACCATGTCTTTTAAAATATTACACTAATTAACACACAGAGACCCTGCAATACACAGATATACTTTACTGGAATGATCTCATTTCATTTTATTTCAGTCTGTGTTATATTGCAGTCCCAAATATCATTTTATGTTTTAATGTGTTAACTATTAGCCTTAATAAAATATGCAACTGGGATTTATTTCTTTTCTTTAAGGTATATATAATATGAGCATTAACACCAGAAATATTAAAATCCTGTATTCTCTATGATCAGCTGTGAAGGAAATCAAAAGGCTTTTAAATTTTCTGTTTTGTAGTTATCATATGTGTTTTAATTATAGATATTATGACTTTCCTCAGGTACAGAAAGCTACTAATTAATATAGCATATTTTCCCTAAAAATAATACTAAATGGATTAGAGAAAAGGTAGCTCATAGAGTATGTATGGTGAATTAAGAAAACAAAGAATAGGAAAAATGTACCAAAGTTAACAAAAGACAAACACATGTGAATTCTGGAAGTAAATGTGAATGATATTAAAACCTATATTCCTAAAAATTTAATTTTCATTTTGGAGTACAAGCAAAGAAACAAAAAAAGAAACTAAAACCATAAAGGAAAACAAATAAGAAAAATTACTCCTTTAATAGTATATTTACTAAAGATTATGCACTACAAAACCAAAACCAAAATGAACAAAATATCTTGAAGTAAAATGGTTCTCAGGCTAATTAATAATGAAACATTATCAAAATCACCAGGGATCAGTATGCTTACATCAACATGTAGAGATCAGGAAAATATTATTAAACACAGTTACTCAAAAGACTAGTTAATGGCTATAGACTTTAATGCAAAGGAGACAAGAGCATAAATATACCTTTTACAATATCTTATGAATACAGAACAGCAACAACAAAAAGCACTGGAACAGCTGTTTCAAAAACCCCTTGAGCGATCAAGTGGACAAAAGTAAATGATGCAATAATACGCAATGTGATGAATGCTGTAGAATTATTAAATAATTAGAACTGTAAACCATATAGAAGACAAATGTCACTTTATCATTAGGAGTTAAAATACAAACACATACAAACACACACACATATGCTTTGTAGAAAGTCAACAATGGAGAAATTTTATAGGCTCCATTTTCTAATGATGTTTCAAAGTAATGGAAATAAAAATCTTTAAGAAAGTTCTCATTGTGGTGTTTGTCTCCCTTAAAACATCAGATAGGATTTTTTCCATATTCCCAAAGTAGACCTCATTTCCTTTATATGGGAACTGGAGGCCAGTGGTGACTGTGTGTATTTGGGAGGTCTGTTACCAGTTTATTTTATTTATTTTTTTTAAAGATTTATTTATTTATGTCACAAAAACTGGGGTGTAGGCCAGAGGTGTGGGGTGGTGAGAGGATTCATCACAGACAGAGTAGGGAGCAGAACAGGTAGATCGACTGAATTACACTGCTGAGGGGAGCAGCGGGCTACACAGGAGAGGTCTGCTGCGCCCTGTGGGAAGCTCCCTGGTCAGGGATTGAACTGGTGCTGCAGTGACTGCTGATAGCTTCATATGCTGAGACTGAACCCCTTGCGCCACCAGGGAGGCCCTTGTTACCAGTTTATAAAGAATGTAGACTGTTTAAAGATGAGGAGAGTGAAGGCACCAAAGACTGAGGAGACACTTTTAGTCTCTGCCTGAATCCTATTCTTTGTCCTTCCCTATTCTTAGCAAACTGAACCAGAAGGAGAATGATAAAGAACAGATGGTTTAAGTTATATGTGGAATCTAGAGAAATCAAAGGATCAGATGAAGATATACTGTAAGACTGACCCTTGGAAATGGATAATAAACCTGAAACACTCAGGAGGGAATGAGGATGGGGAGAGAAGGGGGAGAGTACAGAACAGGGTGGAGGAAAGTGGTAGAGTGTGGTGGAGGGCTGTGGGCACGTTTGTGATGAGAAAACTTTTATGAAAAAATAAACAAGAGTGTTTAAAAAAAGAAAAATAAAGGGCCTCCCTGGTGGCGCAATGGATTGGGCGCAGCACTATGGAGCTGTCAGCAGCTGTTAGCAGCTGCAGCGCTAGTTCGATGCCTGAGCTGGGGAGATTCCCACATGGTGCGGCAGATCTCTCCTGCCTCGCCCATTGCTCCCTCGACAGTGTATTTCGGTCCATCGCCTGTTTTGCTCTCCACTCTGTCTCTGGTGAATCCTCTCACCACCCTGAAACTCTGACCTGCACCCAGCTTGTATGCAAAAATAAATAAATCCTTAAAAAAATAAATAAAAATAAATAAAAGTGTTTATCCTTTTAGTAAATGTGAAAACACACTCATTTCTACTTTCCATTTCCATTTGGAGACAAATTTGCTAATAAAATAAATTTAAAGGAACAAGGAATAATATTATAACAAAAAAAAATTAAATGACCTCCATTACACCAACTTACCACATAAAACAATACTGTTCTTAAGTCAGTCTAGTAAACATACTTACTGACGCCTCTGGCTTGCTGAATACTTTTGGCTGGCATAGCTTTTGTCTCCCACACTTCTCTTTGTTTCAGTAGCATGTGTACCAAGTATCAGATGTGTTTATCCCTAAATCTGTTTGTACCAGTTGTTTTATTTTTTCTCTTACATAATGTATTTAAATGTCACTTAAACTTATAAAATAGGAATGTGAAAATAGAGTTGTTTCTATGAAAACTAAGTTGCATTCCTTGAAAACAACTCTATAAAGGTGAGCTGCTTGAAATATGCTTTCAATGTTAAGTGTGGGCTGGACAAATATAAAAATACTAGGAAAGAAATCAATGAGCGCTAAAAGGATTCTGCACACAAATGCCTACAAGTGTTTGTAATTGCCTAATGTGCTTAAAAGAGATGAAAGTGGAAACCTGAAGAGGATGAATTATGAGTAAGTTTATGTCAAAAAAAAAGAGGGGTAAATTGAATAGAACTGCCCATCAGCTTAAAAAAAAATCACATTTCTATTTTTAAAGTCAATACTTTAACTTGAAGTGAATAAATTATATACCCCTTTAATTATTTTTATGCTTTCTGTCAAGATGTTGTTTGGATAAAAGTAGTTCTTCTGTATTTTGCATGTGTTAGTCGCAGAGGCTGACTGGCCCTCCTTTATTTTGATGGACAATACCACAGTATAACCACTAATGTCCCTCTGTGTTTTATGCCTTGGGACTTACTTTCTCTCTCTGCCCCATAGACACAACTAATTGGAACAGTGGTGGATAGCCTAATTAAAGAAAATCAATATGTAGTGGTCAATGACCACTGGCTTGTTCCATGGAATGGAAAAAATAATCAAAATTGGGTGTTTTTTTATTTGTATCTCAATTGATGAAAGACAATAGCTATTAATAGTGGGCATGGCTATTATTTTTAAAAACCATGGCACTGTTACCAGTTTTACCTCTAGTGAGACAAATACTCAACATTTGTGTAACATATAAACTATTAGTGTTTAATAATATTAGGTTGAATCACTGGTTTAGGTAAGTTAACCTTTGACAGTTTCCTATGATTTGATATTCTAGAGCACATATTAAATATATTTATCAAGCTGAATTCATTAAATTTACCAAACTTTTTAAACAGAAAATTTCATCATCTTAGTCTTAATATCTAGTGAGCCCTTTTTGATAGCAGGCTTCAATTAAAATCCTATCTATCTGTTTTGGGGTACTATTATCATTTATTAGAGTTGAAATCTGACATAAAAATAACAGTATAATTTGTAGTCAATATTATAATCCCATTTTGGGGCCTCCCTGGTGGTCAGCGGTTAAGCGCTGCGCTGTGGAGCTGGCGACGCAAGTTCAACGCCCAGCCAGGGAGAATCCCACATGGAAGGGCAGACCTCTCCTGCCTCGCCTGCTGCTCCCCTCAGCAGTGTATTTCTGATCTGCCTGTTCTGCTCCCCACTCTGTCTCTGGTGAACCCTCTCGCCGCCCCACGCCTCTGGCCTGTACCCCAACTTGTATGCATAAATAAATAAATCTTTAAAAAAAATTATAATCCTTTTTATGTCAACGCATTCTTATTGTCATTTCCTTAACATTTATTAAAAGAAGGAATTCTGAAGTAAATGTAGAAGTAACTACCACTTTTTCAATCTTGAATGTTGATTTAAACTTTATAAGGACCAAGATAAATACACGTGTACACACACACACACACACACACACACACACACACACACACACTTAGTTGTCTTTTTGATTACATAAAGTCAAGCATTTTAAGACTCTTCAAATAAGAGCTAAGTTATGAATAAAAGTAGGAACTCATATTCCACTGAATCATAATTTTAAGGCAGAGTGATTGCTAAGATATGCAAATGATTTTCAACCGTTATCATATCAGATGCTTAACTCAGAAATTCCCATTTCTCAGTATAGATTCTTTCAAGTGTTTGGTCACTATTTACAGATGTCTATTTAGTTATAATGATGAACAAAATATTATTAGTATGCTTCTATTTACTATTATGAATATATTTCATCTTAATAACATATAAATCTAATCAAATATGTATTTGGACAATAACGAGTGAGAAATAGATGGCTCCAAAAACAAAGAAGGAAGAATTCAAACAGAAACAACAAATCAATATTGATAGCAAAATGGAAGACATAACTAAAACTTTCATAAAAATGACGTTGCCTCAATGCAATGCATAGGTTATAATTATTTTTAGGGCATTTTCACATACTGATGTTCAAGCAATGTGCCTTCCCAAATATGTCACTTAACCCAATATTTGTTATTTGTTTTGATATGTTTATATAATGTGATGACTAGATATTGAATCCATTATTGTTTTCCTTTTTTTTTTGGGGGGGGCAGGAATTTACAAAATCCAACTGATAGGCCTGGGCCTTGAGCATTGGTTTTTGGGTCCTGGAGGCTGTTTGACTTTGGACTTGAAACTGCGGGGCCCAAGACCCTGTTTTTGGTACATCGATCTGACCAACTCTTTACCCATGGACTTAGGCCTGGGGACTCAGACCAGTGCCCTGCTCTGGCTGACTGGTCAACCTTCCACTGAGCGGTGTGGTCCGAGGCCTTGGTATGAGTTCTTAGTCATGGATCTTGGGTCCAGCCTATTTACCTCTTTTCCCATTATTTTATTTGAGCTAACATTTGAATATGAACTTATAAGATCAAAGACTGGGTTAGACTGTTTATAAAGATACCTCCTCCAATATTCTCTGCATTAAAGATTATGTTTAAAAATGTCAAAATCTTATTGATTCATAATTGACCTATTAGAAATTCATCTTGTACATATTTTAGTATCTTATTCATAATAAAGACATTTATATAACAATACATAACCCTATAATTTATATTATGGGATGTGGTGTTAGCAAGTTGTCAGGTTAAGAAATCCCAACGCTCCTCTCTACAACAAAAACTGAAGAAACAACTACAGATTGAAGCAACTACATATTTTGAATACAAAAACCAATGATGACAGCCGAGCAAAATTTAAGAAGCATATTATTATTTTACCTATATTATTTCACTCCACCAGTCTTTAGCTTCTTGATGCCAGGAAGGCTTCCTTTAGAGATTATTAATTCCAATGAGAAAAAGAGTAGGAGGACCCTGCTATCTTCATCACCACTGTAGAAATCTTCAGCCTTTGCTACTGAGGATCCTCACAGGATTTTCTGATGTTCCCCTTAGCAGGGGAAGCTGCTTATTGGGCATTTTCTTCCTGGGGCTAGAGCTGTGGTTGTAGTGATGCTGGCTCTCAGGGCCCAAGTTACTGCTGAGTCCCCCTTTCCAAATGCTGGAAATGGGTCTTTAGGACTATAGGAGAAGACATTTTGCTGTCCAGTACATTTCCCATTTTGATGGATGACTGACAAACTAGTACCAAAAAAAGGGGGGGGGTTTATTTGCAAAATTAAAATTTGAATACACATTTAAATGAGCTAATATCAATAACATAACTTTATTGAAGAGCTAAAAAGATGGGACTTCTAAAGTACAGATAAATCAATGGACCCCAGGTAAGATGAATGTGGGGTTCTGAATATGCTTTATTTTTGGTAGTAGTATGAAAAAATGTGTAGCCTAATCATGATTCTCACTTTGTTTGACAAGTAGCAAAGGCATCAGTTAGGGTCAAGGAGATATGTGGTTGTCAAAATTAGAAGAAAGGATGGGCCTCCCTGGTGGCGCAGCGGTTAAGTGCTGCACTGTGGAGCTGTCAGCAGCTGCGATGCGAGTTTGACGCCCGGCTGGGGAGAATCCCACATGGTGCTGCAGACCTCTTCTGCCTCGCCCGCTGCTCCCCTCAGCAGTGTATTTCTGATCTGCCTGTTCTGTCTCTGGTGAACCCTCTCGCCGCCCCACACCTCTGGTCTGTACCCCAGCTTGTATGTATAAATAAATAAATCTTAAAAAAAAATTAGAAGAAAGGACAGAAGATTAAAACATTTTGTGGATAATAAGATAAATGGTCAGTTCCAAGAACTGGGGCTTGTGAGGGATAATAATTATTTTAGGAGGACAGTAGACCTCATGTGTGAAATTATCTAGCACTGATCATTTTCTGGAGTAAGGGGTAAAGTTTCTGCATTATGAAGGTTAAGTCACCCAAGATTACTGTTTTGCTTGATAGGCTCAATAAGAAAGGAAAACCAGAAACATTTACAATATTTGCAGGAATGTCCTTGAAAGCATGGTTCATGAAAACCAAGCTGAAAAATGATAAAGTGAAAAAAATATAGAAAGAGGTAGATGGGGAGAAATTTATAGAGGCTTCAGCTCCTAATCAAGAGCTTTTGCCAGGCAGCAGGATTATAAATGAGTTTGTGGTCACAACTGGATATCACTGAATTAATGATATGTAGTGATGGAATCCTTGCGGTATAGTTAATAACATGGTCAAAGTTGAAATTGTGCAAGTGGACTGCTGAGTGGGAGTGCAGATGGGCATAAAAAAACCCCATAAAACAGAGAATTTGGTTATTATCTGAATAGTCTTTATGGATATCTATATTCACTAAAAGTGATGGAAATGACATCTAGGTGTGGCGAACATTACTGTGAAACAGGTACCAAAGTGTTCAAAGAAACTGAAGTTGATAAAATAATACAGGGAATTAGAAGAGAAAAAAATGGTCTTGAATAGGAGAATATCAACCTCTACTTCTTGGTCTTGAGATCAGAGAAAAAACAAGCATAAAAGATCGTTCAACTATTTTGGAATAAGAATTGTAATATTCCCAGAGAGAGGGAAATTAATTTAGTCTAGTTAATGTAACTATTAGTGAATAACAATAAAGATACAAAAAATTTTTGCAATTTCAATTCTACCTTAGAGGACCGAGAGGAGAAGAGAACCGAAGGCTGAGACAGTGACTATAAAGTAGAAATTATTATAGTGAAAAATAACATGTTGGAGAACTCTTAGGTAATGGCTTTGTATCTAGTATTGACAGATGGAAACAAAGATGATAGACATGGAAAAAATGTATTTTGTCTCAATCATGTTTTTGACTTGGATAGATGGTGTACCAATGGATTAAACATGTATTTCAATCTGCTGGGAGATAGCTGGCTCAGAAGATGTAAATCTGCCATCTCTTTGGTCTGAATAAAAATAGTTCTCCCAGAACATGCACTCTCCTGTGTTATTCAAACTATATACAATTATGTTATATATAATATGTATGACTAAGTTAGTATCTATGATATCAAATACATAGTATATAAAGTGATGTTAAAATTGGTTTAATTTTGTGATGTTTTTAGTTAAGCGCCTAGAGACCAAGAATTAGACCATAATTAGATGATATCCCAAAATCTTAAAAAAAAAAAAAGTGACTGAAAAAAATATGAAGGCCATCCTCAGATGCTGAGATTTTAGAAATGTAAGATGTTAAACTTACATTAACCAGCAGTAATCCACTGCAAAATTTCATGTCTCTTGGTTTTAACAGAAGACTTAAATGTATAATAAATAATAAAATATTTTAAAAGTATCAATCTATTGAAGACCTGAGAGATACCATGCAGATGCCAATCAAAAGATCAAAAATGACAACCAATCACCTTGACGTCTTCTGCTTCTGACAAGTGTCCATAGGCTGAAAATATTATTATATTGGGTCAAATGTCCCCATATAGTAAAAGATTCTTGACCACATATGAAGAACATACTAGTCGATATTAAAACTGAATCAGTCAGTAATAAACTACCACTGACTTTGAAGCAATGGAGGAAAGATTTATTTGAAGAAAGTTCTTTGTATGTTGAATATGTCCACTACCTAGGATCTCCTCAGGGCTGGTTAAAAACTCTTCAAAGGCCGTGACATTTGGGGACCATGGAGAATGAGAGTTGCCTCTAAGCAAGCTTCAATGATACTGACGTAAGTGAAAAGATGTTAAATTTATCTATAAAAGTGATGCTGCCAGGGGTGTATTTCAAAACAACTTTTCCAGAGAATTGACTAGAGCAAACAAACAAAAAAACTCACCTGAGCGAACAGCTATGAATGGACTCTCAGAAATCTAAGTGCATAAAGGGATTCATAAGAGACCTGTGTCTGAAGGTGCTACAGGCTATGACTCCAATAAGATAACAATATACAAAAAGACATGTAGAGCATATATTGGGAAAAAAATACTAGTTCAATGGACTTCTATAGCTTGGAAGGAGGAGGTGGAATGTGTCTAATGTGTCTATAACTAGACTGTCTTCAAATTAATAAAGATTACAGGAAGCATTGTACCTTGTCCTCCTTCTCTGAATACTATTAAAAATTAAGTTTAAAGTTCAATGTTTAATGATCCTCCAACATGTTTGACAAGATCAACCTCAAACCTATCTGTGCATTTTGTCCAGGCTGTCTTCTCTCCCCCAACACTTTCAGATTGGAAAAATTTGTAGTATTGTCTTAACAAATAATTCTTTGGGAGGTACCTTGTTTTATGTAGGTGCCACATTTGATTCATTATCCTTCCTAATCTGAAATCTTCAGTGTTTTCATTTCTTTCTCGAATATACATCTCATTACAAAGTGATACTTAAATGCCTGGTTTATATTTCTAGACATCGAATGAGTACAAGGTCTTAAACTAATTCTTGCAAGTTGACTATCAGAAATAATAGTTTATATTTCTTGCAAACTATCAATGCCAATCTGAGCTAACTAGCAATGTGTTACCATATTTTATAAATGATCAGTTTGAATGGTATAAAGATATCCTTATTTCCAATTTCTTCTCTCTCATTCTTTTAGTAAAATTGAATATATTATCAGATATTTTCAGGCATTTCTATATATTATTCTGCATGTTACTGATAATTTATTTTCTGTGTTCTTGTTTGGTCTTATACTTTTAATTTCAATGTTTTATTACTCATTTTTCTAAAATATATGAGCCTATTTATGTATTATGCAAATTTTTTCGTTTTCATACAGTCAAATATATTGTTTCCTTTAATATTGGAAAACAGATTACATATTTGGTGATCAATGCCATATTTTGTCATCCTCAAGCAAAAATAAATATTGGAATGAGACAGACATTTAATAAAAGATGAAATGTTTTCCTAGAAAACTGTAAGGAACAGTGAGTCCATAAAATAAACTGACATCTCCTAGTTCCACATGGAGAAAGAAAGTAAATTAAAACAATTAAACAATTTTGAGTAATGGATGTAAAATGAGACATTTAGGCAGTACTGTCTTGTGATCCACACAAAATGGCCTCAGGATTTTAGAGACTGAACGAGGGTTTTGGAGATTTCAACAGGCCCCATCATCTAAGCAGCTCCTGCCCTGGACAGGCCCACACAACGCCTGCACCGCCTCCAACCATCACGTGACTTTGTAATCTCCCGCCAAATGGCAAAATCTTCTCCCTGATCTTCTGTCTAATTTTCTTGAGGACCTCATTGGTGTGCACGTTCCGGGGCCTAAGGAAGGACTAACAAGAGTGGGGAAGGGCAATGTAGGCCTTTCAAAGACCGTGGGGTGGAACCCGGTTACACAGGCTTTATTGTCCACAGACATGGAGGAGGCCAGCGAGAAAGCTGAGTCAAATGTGAGAAGTGAAGAGACCCAATGCTAACAGGAAATCTTCCTTTGTACTTTTGTCAGGACCTAAAACTAATAGCAGTGGGCCTGCATTTATTCTATATTTTCTATGCTGAGATTTGGATTCTGAATAAAATATTCACTTATACTTTGGATCTTAGTTTCAGCGCTTGAAAATACAGGGGTTTAGTCCTTGTTGATGTTCTTTAGTTGGCTTTGCTTCTCCTATGAAATAAAGATTCTTTGGGAAGAAGAGACAAAATAAAAATTTGACAGAATGTACACAAAATAATTGACTTTTATATCTTAAAAGGATTTACATATTTTAATAAAGTGTTAAGAATTTATATTAATTAAGTTTCCCCTGTTGTGCAGAAAATCAATTTTCACCAACTCACAGAATGAAATACATAGCGGGGGTGTGTATATCAGCAAGGTTATCCACTTTCAGCTTTCCGATTTTATATATAGTTTCTGAATATGGAATTTTTAAAAATAGGAATCACTTCTGGCTTATCCAGTCCCATGTATCAGTTCTTAGCAAACTCCTTTATTTTCTAGCATTTTCTTCTTTGGCACACAGGCTGTTTCCCTTTATTTTATGTTAATTTGGAGGGTGGGCTTAAATTGTCGTTAAGATAATTAGGTTAACATGGCAAAATTGGCGATATGTTTGTGGACATTTTTGCTGGAGACTTTTACTTGTTCTTTTGTTTGGGGCCCTTGGAAGCATTTGTAACTGAGAAAGGCAGAGAAAGTAGCAAAATGATGTGCGTGCTGCGTTCCTATTTCTAGCATTAATTATGTCACCCTGGGCAAATCAGTTCAATTATTTTACCTTCACTAAATCGTCACTAAAATAGGGGAAAAATTTACCTTGAATAATGAAAATGTTAATGTTAGCAAGTCAGTCCCCGAAGAGAGATAAATCCTAAAGATGTGTTATTTGAGATTATATTTGCCTCCCAATATCCACTTCCTGCTAATTACAGTTGATCCTCTCTATTCACAGATTTCTTGTTGGCCAATTTGCCTACTTGCAAAAATTTCTTTGTTACTCTGAAATCAATACACACAGTGCTTTACTGGTCTTCTGCAGACAGAAGAGGAGAAAAAAATGAATAGCTGGATGTGCTTGTTCCCAGCAGACTGAGCAAAACAACGCAGGTCTCAGAAGAAAAATTACCCCACCACTCTGAGGAAAAATTACCCCACCCACCCTTCTTAGACTGGTCAGGCAAGAAATTTAACATCAGAAAGCGAAAGGAAAATAGCTAATCACATACATGTGCATAATTTACATAGTTATAAATTATGGAATAAATGGGATAGACTAAGTGCTTTTATTATTGATCTAATAGATGGAATGGAGATCTCTGGTCTCAAGGAGAGCTAAAGGGAGGCCGGGGTCTCACAAGATGAGGAGAGGGTGTCTCATATGATAAAACCCAAAGCTCTAGATGTTGGCCCTGCCATAATTAAGTTTCTCCAAAAAAAAGATATTTCTGGAGATGACACTAAATCTTGGTGATCTTCATTCTTTAATGGTAACAGATTTTCTTTTTTTTTTTTAAGATTTATGTATGCATACAAACTGGGGTACAGGCCAGAGGCATGCGGAGGTGAGAGGGTTCACCAGAGACAGAGTGGGGAGCAGAACAGGCAGATTGATGGAAATACACTGCTGAGGGGAGCAGCAGGCCAGGCAGGAGAGGTCTGCCACACCATGTGGAAATCTCCCCAGCCGGGTGTCGAACTCGCTCGCCACTGCTGACAGTTCCACAGCACAGCACTTAACCGCTGTGCCACCAGGGAGGGCCGGGTAACAGATTTTCTTGAAGTTCGCAGGCATCCGTTGACCTCAGCTTCTCTTGCCCAGTGACACTTGCAGGAAAAAGCCTGATCTGGACATCTTGTGAAAAGTCTATCTGAACTTTTGGTGGGAGGTTTATTCATCGGTACCTCTGCTTTCTTGTTTCTTCTTGCTTACTATAAACAAGAGTCTTTTTTGTTGTCCATTTGGTGCCATTATTTTTACATTGTTGTGCTTTTTGTTAGTTTGGTCCCTATTTAAAATCAAGCCCAGGTGTAGTGCTGAAGTGGTATTTAGTGTTTTTATATGCAAGAAGCAGTGATATGTACTATCCATAGAGCGTGTGTGTTTGATGTGTTTCCTTGAAGTATGAATTATGAGTTCAGTGAGTTCCATGAGTTCAATGTTAATGAATCCACAATACATATGAAATAAGGAGCCTTCAAATGGAAACACACAAACACACACAAACATATTGAATGGATGAAGAAAATGAAACTAGAGGCTTTTAGGAACCCAGCCCTGTTTTTTTTCCCTGGGAGTCATGTTTCCATATTTACCAATGTGTTGACTTTATAGAACATAGTAATGGAAAATAATGAGAGTCTACTGTACATATTTATAAAACCCTATCAGGCCAGCTAAAACACCACCTATTTAAAATTCTCCTAATGTCAGCTGGATTATATTATTAAATCTTAATACAATTTTAGTTAAACATGAGACAATTCCAAGAAACATTTCATAAAGGGAGAGGAAACTATTTATCCTGTGTCCTATGCCTCTAACCTCAAACACAGACGTGTAGTTATAGGCACAGCAGCTTACTGGGAGTGCGGTGACTTGGAATGAAAGCAGCATGCTGAGGACACAAAGCCAGTGTTACCCAAGCAGAATCTTCCATCCCAGCCCTAGAACACCAACTACTTGACACCACACACACACACACACACACACACACACACATACACACACACACACACACACACACACACATACACACACAAGAAATAAGCTTCTATTTTGTCTAATGTACTTTAAACTACCAGCTTAATATGATTTATAAATGTAACTGTTGATATAATAAAATATGTGTATATATATATATATATATATATATATATATTAGTGCCAGTAGAGTACATGCATTAATCTGCTAATCAATATATTATATTGTCTCTACTTGATCGATCTTATTCTTACCTTCTTCTTGCTCTTATTATATATAATTTTGGGTATGGTTTTTGCTCCAGTACCTTTCAAAGTTACTACTCAATAACCTATATTGTCCTATAGTATTTTTTTCTTTGTTTTTAAATGTGAATACCATTTGTGTAGAATAGCCTGAATCAGTATATACGTCTTTCTTCTTCAAGTTTTGTCTACATAATTATATTGTAAAAAAATTAAGTGGGAATACTTTTTAAACTTTCCTTGTACTCAATGATAATAATGATAATAAATTTGTAGGTGCTGGAATATCAGATATTCTTGAAATTATATCAGAGAAAATTAATAAAATGTTATTTAAGTGTTTAAATAATATCTAAAGTTTCAAATCATCAAATCATATGCTTTATATGTATATATTATTTGAAAAAATATGTTTGCATACAGTGATCATCAGAGTTGCAAAATTAAAGATGTGTATTCATTTAGATTCATTTAGATTCATTCATTCATTTCCTAATTGAAATCAATATGTCATTATTTTAGATGCACATTACACATATACGTGTGTATATATGTATATATAATATAACCACTTCTTAACTTTTTGTAATTTTATATGTTTATATCACAAATATTGGTGAGAATACTTTCTAACTCTCCATTAATATTGGGATCTACAAATTATATTACATTTATTAACATCAATATCAAGCAGATATAATGATGAGGAATATGTGTTATTTAGATCAAATGACTAAAATAATTAACATAACAAGTTGTCTCTTCATCCTTTTTCTTATGTTGTTTTGTAATGTTTTTTTTTTCAGGTCACAAGATGGTTCTCCCTATCTGAGTTCATGTGGGAGATTCCTGCTAAGGAAGAGTGTTAGATCTATCAGTAAACACTACATAAAGTTATGATTTTGTAACGATGTAGAAAAACACAAGTTTTTGTATTTTTCATCAGTTTAATTTTTATTTCTCTTATTTGATTTCATTTCAGAATAACTAGTAAATTAGGTAAAGTAGTGATTCAAATAAACCTAATTTGCAATTATTCTGTGCATTTTTTTCCTACTGGAATCCAGGTCCTCAATGTATATATAGCACATGTACTTAGCTGTTTAATTTTGTCTTTCATAGTTATTCTGTATTCTTAATCTAGAATTTCAACTGGCGTTCTTGTTAACAATAAAATCATTTAATCATCAGCACATTTGTATAGGAACCTAAGATATGTTTTTGTTTCTTCATCATTGTCTAGCAACTTGCATTATCTGCTCCTCACAAATGCTTGCCATATGTCAGAAACATATGGCAGAGTTTTATAATTATGTCAAGTATGGGCATACAAGTTTTCTTAGAAGGGTAAATCTCTCTTGGTCTAGGTAAAATATTACACTTAGATTCTTATGTAATTCTTCCTTGTCAGGAAACAACAATACTATTTATAAGTGGCAACAGCCTTTATTATATTAATTAATGGTTTATTTCTATCTTTTTCCTAAAGAAATTGGCACTTGATGGATATCAGTATTTTGTTTTATAACTTTAGGGATTTTTCTTTTAAATTTTATACCAGTTGGGCTGTAAATGGATATTTTCTATCTTGATTACAGAAATTATTTTCATACTATAACTACTAAAGACCACAATAATCATCATCATCAAAAGAACTATGTCTTAGTCCATGAATAACTATCTGTATTGGTATCATAACGTTTTCTTTTTTATTAACAGTCTGCATAAAGATATCTCATTTCTCTCCTAAATAATTTAGTTGTTATTTCACATTATAGATGTGGAGATTATCTAGAGAGCAGGGAAAGAATAAAATTATGATCAGGAGACATACTACATTTCTCTGTTTCTAAAGGATCTCATATATTTCTTTGATGTTATAAAATATGGAATATGTTATTGAAGAAAAAAAAGAAAGGTAATATTAATGAGCATATAAAATTACTCTTCAGGGTCAGTTTTTACTTAACCAAGTACTTTTTCTTGCATTGAATGATCCAAGAATAATAATAAAAAAGCATTCATACATATGTGTATATATTTAAATGCATAAGGCATTTTTTTAATCAATGCAAAGGGCTGCTGAATTGATGTGATTAGTAAATAATCCATGATATTTTCTTTCCT
The DNA here is from genome assembly GCA_004024925.1 of Scalopus aquaticus. Lineage (NCBI taxonomy): Eukaryota > Metazoa > Chordata > Mammalia > Eulipotyphla > Talpidae > Scalopus > Scalopus aquaticus. The sequence continues at coordinate 139,775 of PVIJ01001660.1, forward strand.
TTAGCTCAAACCAAGAGAAGAGTTGACATTTGCTTCTGGATTGTGATCAATTAATAATTTGTTAAGTTTGAGGAAAAAAAGAATGCATCAGATAAGAATTGCTTTGAGTTTTTCCTCTGCCATATAGAATTATGTCTGTTCATTATACAACACCCCAGGTGGAGAACGCGTCTCATCTTACATATGTGTCATCCTTCTGATTCTACTCATTCCTGAAAGTCAAAAGAAGTTTTCCCTTTGTAGATTCATGCTCTCCCCAATTCCTCAAACTTGTACTACATACTGGCACTTTTCTGTCATTGGCTATAGTAAGACCAATAATCAAGCAAACAAGAAACCACACTGTCTTTTACCTCTTCTCTTAATCACCACCTTTTTCTATGTGTTGGTCCGCATGCTTCTATAATACAACATAACTATATTTGTTAAGATTTTCAAAAATCAACTCCTCTAATTTTATTGTACATACTGATGAATTATAGCACCATTTATCCATTCAATAAGGACTTTCCTGTCTACCTGAGCCATTCTCCATAGCCAAATCTATTGGTTATTTTCTCTTAATGCAAACTAATCTCACAAATATCTGGATGTATACTTGTTTTCTCTACCATTTTAGATTATTGTCTCAAAATTACATACTTCCCTATATGAAATTTAAGATTACAGAAAAAGATTGAAATATAAACTCAGAGCACGGAAAAGACCACTGACAGGGGAAAACTTGAGACTGCAAATCAGAAACATGTAGCATCAAAATTTTCCCCCAATATATCTTAGTAGCTCTATTTTCAAGAAAAATTCTGCCCACTGAGATAATTCAATTCTGCTATAATGTGGTATATGGATTCTTAAAAATCAGTATGGTATGCATATTTATTGTAGCATTTATTCATTTCTTTACCATCTGACATATGTAAACCTGGGTTATTTTTATTAAGTGGAAATCTGCATTTGAACAAGTTGTGATGGGAGCTGTGACCTCAGGAGAAAGACATTTTATAGGTAAAGTAAGAAGGTGCAAGTGTCAGGGAGCAAAATCTGCCAAGCCCAAGTCTGTCATTTGATCTTATAGGAGGGGCCTGGAAGGCTACATGGAGGCTGTTTTTGAAAAAAGACATTTATATGTAAATTTCCCTCTGTGAGGTTATCTCCCTTATTTTACTTGGAAGACTTAATCTGTTTGTCTTTCCACTGAAGAAGGTAGTAATTATATCTTAAGACTGTGTAACTTTCTTTACTGTGCTTTCCTTATAAACTCACTAATGAGACTTTGATAGGCATATCTGTAGACTCAGCTGAAGGAAGAGCTTCTGAGCTAGAGGATATATCAATAAAATCCTCAAAAAACTGAAAGACAAAGGGAAAAAAAAAAACTACGTTAAAAAAAATAGAATGTCCAGGGACAATTGGACAAAACAAAATGAGTAACATGTTGGAAATACTAGAATGAGAATAATAAAAAAAGGAGAAATGTGTAAAGAAATAATGATGGAGGATTTCTTCTAAATCAATGTCATACACAAAATCACAGATCCAGGAGCCCCAAAGAACTTCATGTGAGCTAAGTGCTCAAAATTTACAACTAGGTATATCATCTTCAAACTACAAAAAGTTAAAAATAAAGAAAAAAATCATGCAAGATCAGAAGGGGTAAAAAAAAAAAAAAAACAACATTTCAATTAGAAAGGAACAGAGATAAGAATAATAGCCAACTTCTCAGAAATGATGGCCTACAGAAGAGAGTACTGTTTATAGTATTGATAACATAAAAACCTCAACACTGAATTCTTATCCTGTGGAGATAGTGTTCAAAAGAGAAGGAGAAATGAAGATTGAAAAAAGGGACTCAGCCAAAAATTGTAATTTAATGCTAATAGACTTGCTTTAAAAGGTATTTTAAATTTTTTTTTTTTTTTGAAAGATTTATTTATTTATACATACAGCTGGGGTACAGGCCAGAGGTGTGGAGTGGTGAGAGGCTTCACCAGAGACAGAGTGGGGAGCAGAACAGGCAGATCAGAAATACACTGCTGAGGGGAGCAGCGGGCAAGGCAGGAGAGGTCTGCCGCACCATGTGGGATTCTCCCCGGCTGGGCGTCGAACTCGCATCGCTGCTGCCGACAGCTCCACAGCCCAGCACTTAACCGCTGCGCCACCAGGGAGGCCCTAAAAGGTATTTTAGAAGCTCTTTACATAGAAGTAAAATAACATAGGTCAGAAATTTGCATTTACATAGAGAATGGAAGAGCATAAAAGAAGGAATAAGATATAGTGGAAAGCTTCCTTTTCTTAATCTTACAGATTACAGTTTTTTCCAAAATAACAAAACTGTATCTGATTATGTATATATCTATATATGTTTAAATATGTTTATACGCAAGTTAAATGGATTATAACATTGATATAAAAGGTATAAGGAAGGAGTTAGTATTATTTTATTATATTGTATTATTATGAGGAATTCACAGTGCAATTCATGTGAAGTGGTATAGTGTTATTTATGTTGTTTGAAAGAGAACCTGGATTAGTCATAAAAGTTCATTGCAGGGCCTCCCTGGTGGTGCAGTGGTTAAGTGCTGCGCTGTGGAGCTGTCAGCAGCAGTGATGCAACTTCAACACCAGGCCGGGGAGATTCCCACATGGCATGGCAGACCTCTCCTGCCTTGCCCGCTGCTCCCCTCAGCAGTGTATTTCTGTCCATCTGTCTGTTCTGCTCCCCACTCTGTCTCTGGTGAACCCTCTTGCCACCCCACACCTCTGGCCTGTACCCCAGCTTTTATGCATAAATAAATGAATCTTAAAAAAAAAAGTACACTGTAAACTCTACTAATAAATGTGAAAAAAGAGGAATTAATATGCTAACAAAAGGAGAGAAAATGAAATCATATACAATATCGTATTAAAATCACAAAGAGAAGAACAAGAGTGGAAGATGAAAATAGGAAGAATTAAAAAATAGAAAACAATAACATATGATAAATATTATTTCCACTGTATCAATACTACTTTCAACTTAAACATCTTAAGGCACTGACTGATGTCAATAAATATATTTTAAATACAGACATATTTTCTAATACATAAATCATCCTGACCTTTTCCATAAGTTGAACAATTCAGAGAATTTCTTCAGTGAACTTTTTCCCTATTTGGCAAGGAAATAAATGCAGGAAGTGCTACTTTACTCCAGAAAAAAAAAAAATAGAAACTCATATAGATTAAAAGCAAATGAATGAAGAAAAATATAATGCTTCAGCAGTCCTCAAAGCTGGAGTAACTATTAATTTCAAAAAGATCAGACTTCAAAGTAAAGAAAGTCACCAAAAATAAAGAAGAGCATTATATAATGATAAAGTGGTTACTATCTAGGTGATAACCATTCTTAGCATGTATCTGCTTAACAATAATGTCAAATTACTGGAGGCAAAAACATGGATCTACAAAACGGAAAGAATGGGAGGTTTGGTAAAGGAGGTGAGAATGACAAAAATGTTTGTGTATGGATGTTTACATAACTGACAATTTGACCAAAAAAAAAAATACAAAAATCAGTGAACATTAATAAGCCAAGTGAGGCTTCTGAAGTTAAAATTATAGATCAGTTCAGTAAAGTAGCAGGATACAAAATCAACGCACAAAAGTCAGTAGCCTTCCTATATGCAAACACCCAATCTGAAGAAGAAGAAATTAAGAAATCCATCCCCTTCAAAATCGAAACCAAAAAAATCAAATATTTGGGAATAAATCTAACAAAAGACATGAAAGACTTATATAAAGAAAATTATAAAAAACTGTTGAAAGAAATACAGGAAGACCCAAGAAAATGGAAATACATCCTCTGCTCATGGATTGGAAGGATTAACATTATCAAAATGGCAATCCTACCAAAAGCAAATTACAGATTCAGTGCTATTCCAATAAAAATCTCAATGATATTCTTCAAAGAAATAGTTCAAATACTGATGAAATTCATATGGAACCACAAAAAAATCCCGTATAGTTAAACCCTCCTGACTAAAAAGAAAGAAAACAGAGGAATTTCACTCCCTGATTCAATCTATAGTACAAAGCCATAATAACTAAAACAACATGGTACTGGAACAAAAACGACACAAAGACCAATGGAAACAAATAGAATACCCAGAATTAAAGCCGCATATCTATGAAAAACTAATCTTTGACAAAGGAGCAAAGAAAATGCAGTGGAACAAGGACAGTCTATTCAACAAATGGTGCTGGGAAAACTGGACAGCCACATGCAAAAAAAATGAAGTTAGACTACTACCTCACACCCTGCACAAAACCAACTCAAAATGGATGAACTATCTAGACATAAGACCTGAAACCATAAAATTTGTAGAAGAAAATATAGGCAAAACTCTATATGACATACGTCTCAGCAAAATCTTTAAAGACACATCCCCCAAAGTGAAGGAAGTGAAGGACAAGATAAACCGGTGGGATTACATCAAAATAAAAAGCTTCTGTAGAGCAAAAGAGACATTAACCAAAACAGACACCCTACAAACTGGGAAAAGATTTTTGCACACAATACATCTGATAAAGGACTGATGACAAAAATTTACAAGAAACTCACACAACCAACAAAAACAAAGCCAATAACCCAGTCAAAAAATGGGCAGAAGAGCTCAAAAGGCACTTCTCCAAAGAAGAAAAGCAAATGGCCAACAGATACATGAAAAAATGTTCAATATAAGTGATATTGATTATATCTGATATTGATTATATACTTATATTATAAGTATAATCAGGGAAATGCAAATCAAAACCACAATGAGATACCACCTCACACCTGAGAGGATGGCACACATTAAAAATACAGGCAACAACAAATGCTGGAAAGGATGTAGAGAAAAAGGAACTCTTCTACACTGCTGGTGGGAATGTGAACTGGTCCAACCACTATGGAAAGCTGTATGGCGATTCCTCAAACTGCTGAACATGGAGTTCCCATACGACCCAGCAATACCACTTTTGGGAATCTACCCAAAGGACACAAAAACACTAATCCAAAAGGATACATGCACCCGTATGTTCATTGCCGCACTGTTCACAATAGCAAAGGTATGGAAGCAACCCAGATGTCCAAAAATAGATGACTGGATCAAGAAGATGTGGTACATATACACAATGGAATACTATTCAGCATTCAAAGAAGATAAATGCTTGCAATTTGCAGTGACATGGATGGAATTAGAGGGGATCATACTCAGCGAAACAAGCCAGAAAGAAAGAGAAAAATATCGAATGGTTTCATTTATAACAGGATATAGGGAAACCAAATAGGAGAGAGACACTTGGAGGGTGGGGTGGGGGGAGGGGGTGGATAAGGGCACAAAATGGAGTAGGAAAGGTCACAAGGGACCACGGAGATGGATCACAGGTGAATTGATGGTGGGTTACCCAAGGGGAATACAAAATGTAAAAGATAGAAATAACAATAAAAATATGTATTTATATTAAAAAAAAGAAAAAAGAAGGGGATGAGAGGTCGGAAGGGTGTAAGGGATAGTGTTGGTGAAACCCAGTTGCTATGGCACCAGCCCTGGGGTAAAGACAACTCTTTCCTGCCACCTACATGCAGGATGTGCCAGCTTTGTGGGTGTCATCTGCCCTCCCCTTCTCCAATTGAGTACAGCCTCAAGGCTGTCCTTTGTAGACAGCCAAAAACAGCAGGGGTGTTTTCTAGCTTGAGCTTTAATAAAAATAAATTCTTAGAAAATTATTGATTGAACTAACAAACCTGGAAATATGATACCGGAGCCTGTCAATGATGTATTTTAGCCACATTTCAGATAACATTAAGGGTCTGCTGCTGGGAGTTGTGATTGGTCATTTTTGTGCAAGATCTGAAAAGCCAGAACTTCTGCCCTGCATAACAGAAAATAGAATAGAATCAATCCCAGCGACTGTGCTACATGCCACCTCCCACAACTGGAAGAATACTTCATTAGTAATTCCTCGAGTATGGACAAAGATGGAACAACCTTAATAAACAGGGTTTCAGAACTTTTAGAAAATGGAATGTAATGGGAAACACATATAAGGGTGTTACTACTCAAAGGGGCTGAGCTAAGACAATAAATGCTAGAAGGTCAGTTCACTAGCCATCCCTTCTCATTCCAGAGCCCAAGAGAAAATAAAAATAAAAGCAGACTACTTTTAAGAAAGGTAGAGAAACACTTACGACCCTGTTCCTTGACATTTTATGGCTAAGTGCTCTTTCTGGGCACGGATTTCTCATCACCTCTCCAAACACTTCAGTTATATTTACCTTTCCATGAGATTAGAGTTTGGCTAGTGCACTCTGGAGAATAAACTGAGAAAAGCTTAAGAGTGTCTTGACTCACACAAATGGTGTTATATAAAAGGCTTCAAAGCAAGTAGTTCATTGACTTCTTTATAAACCCAACTTTAATTAACGTTTCTATCATAGTTGTCTTGAAGCTCATCTTTAACAAGATTTTTTATAATGAAAGTTTTCATAAATGCTGAAATATAATAATAAAGGAACAACATCGGCAGCAATAAGCTTTTTTACTCTCTAAAAATACATTGTTTTATTTGACAGGGTTGATTTTGTTGGTTTTTGGGGGGAGGTGGCAAATCAACAGACAGTAATTTAGTCAAGATTAGTCATTCCATTGGATAATTAGGGGCATATGGAGTTATTTAAATTTTTTAGTAACACAAGCAAATTTTTGTCTCTGGACAACATCTTTTTAAGAATTTCAAAATTTACCAAAATTATTGCAGCTATTGTATCCTATTTCTTTGACACCATCATAAGCAAGATTCTATCTTCACAACTCAGATGAATCCTCTCTGAATTTATAAAATATGTCCATGTCCCTCAGGGATCATTGGTCTCTTATTTTTCCATAGTTTTTTGTCAATTATGTATCATTTTCTCTTTCACACCCTTTAAGCAACAATGTTCTCCCTTTACACCACTGGCCTGCTGGTATAGTTTAATGCAGTTATCACTAGTATTGTCATTATTTTCATTATTCATATGATGTGTATTCCCCAATATTCCAAATTAATTTTTCTACACTGTTTCATACCTAAGAGAGCTTTCAGAAACATTAGAATACTTTCATATTTTGTGTTCTGCAAAATACATAGCTAAACTATTTGGTCATAAATTTAATAAAAAACACTTTTATTTAAAAAAAAGTCAACGTAACACCGATCATTAATCCTAAATGAGGCTACCAAATTTCATGGATGACCTGATAAATCATATCTACTTTTTTTCTCATAAAGGTAAAATCAACTTTCAGCTTCTTTTCTTTAAAATTTTACAAGACATTTATCAGGAGGAGCACCCTTGTACAGAAATGACCACATGAAATATTCCTTGTGTTAACTAGCTCTAAAGTAATTCAATAACAAATCATTTGGCAAGTATTTCTGTATGTATTAGTGACAGTGGTAGTGAGGGAGGAGTTTGCTAAGTAAAGCTTCCTTCTTTCTAATCAGCAGTCAGGAGGCTTTAGGGAGGGAATGGACGGAGACTCCTGTTCACTGAGGATGAGATTTAGGAAACTGATTAAAGTGGAATTGATTGATCTAACAAACTCTGCAGGAAGAAAGAGCCACAGGAATAAATTTTCTTTTAGGGAGAAATAAGTGAGATGAATGGGGAGACTGATCACTGAATGGGTAGAGTATAATGAATTTCTGGGTTTGTGAGATAGTGGTCCTGATTGGTGACTCCAACCAGTTCTTTTGGGAAAAGATTTAAACCAAGATAAAGGGGATATTTAAGTGAGTCAAAAAATTATGAATTTAAGAACTCTAATGAGTTTAGTGTAGTGCTTTGAAGAATAGAATATTTCTTCCTTAAAGCATCATTACATTTTCTAGCATCAATTCATACCATAAAGGTCATGAGAACATTGAGATGGGAATGTTTTATCCACTGGAGAAAACAAGGCTTTTCTACTCTTTGAGATTCTTGGATGCATGATTTGGGGTCTGATGTTAATTTTGCAGTTATTGACCATTATTACTTTAAATATTCTCCTTCATCCTCTTTTGTCCTGTTATTCAAATTATACATGATATCTCTTTAGATGTCCCACAGATCTTGAATGTTCTGGTCTTTTGTTCCATTATTTTTTCTTTGGATTCTCATTTGCTAAGTTTTTAAGTACCTATTCTCATGTTGACTGATTTCTTTCCTCAGTTTTGTTGGGCATACCAATGAGCCATTCAAAGAAGTCAGAATTTGTCAAAGAACTTTTTCTTTAACTCCAGCATATGCTTTTCAAACTTCGTTTTTTTTAGAATTTACACGTATCAGCTAGAATTACTCATCTCTCCTGCATGTGCTTCGCTTGTTGCATGATAATCCTGAAGACAGCAATCCTAGTTATTTGAACTTCCCTGTCTGATGATTCCAACATCTCTCTCATATCCAAATCAGTGTCTCATGCTTGCTTTGTCTCATCAAGCTGTGATTCTTCATGCCTTTTCGCATGCCAACTAAATCGTGTTTGCTGTTGAATACTAGATATGTTGTATATAAGACTCAGAAAAAAGGACTTCAGTGTGAGGAGTTATGTTATGAATAGGCATTGGCTGTAGCTGTAGTTGCGATATGTCCTAGAAATGTTATTTTCACCACTCCTCTCGGCCTTGGGGCTTCCCAATGTACTGTTCGTCAGACATAGTTGTCTTGTCCTGTCACTCTTTCAGCTATAATTCACTCTCATATTACAGGAGCTGCCCTGAAGGAATAGCTAGGAGAGGGGATTATATTATATTATTCCTATTAATAATCTTAAGGCATCTGTGTAATGACTGACATTCACAATTGTTTCTCAAGAAATATAGCTTATCTTCCCCTTTGCTGCCAGTTCCTTTCCTTCACAATAGTATATCCAAACTATATCTTTGGAATTCTGATGATTCTGTTTGGAGGAGTCGCCTTGAAACAGGAGACTCTTTCATAATAGTATCCCCAATCAATTTCTTGGAATTCTGATGATTCTGGTGGAAAGAGTCCCCCACAAACAGGGGGCACCTTCACAATAGTATCCACAATCTATTACATTGGAATTCTGATGATTCTGCTGGGAGGAGGCCCCAGGAAACAGGGGACCCCTTCACAATAATATTCCCAAAATACGTCTTTAGAATTCTGATGATAATGGTAGAGGAGTCACCCTGAAACAGGAAGCTCTTTCAAAATAGTATCCCAAACCTTTATCTTTAGAATTCTGATGATACTGGTGGGAGGAGTCCCCCTGAAACTGGAGTCTACTGCACAAGAGTATCCCCAACCTTTTTCTTTGGAATTCTGATGATTCTGGTGGAAGGAGTCCCTCTCAAACAGGGGGCCCTTCATAAGAGTATCCTCAATCTATTTCTTAGGAATTCTGTTGCTTCTGGTGGGAGGAGCCCCCCTGAAATAGGACACCCTCCACTAGAGTATCCTCAATCTATGTCTTTGGAGCTCATGATGGGTGGGAGGAGTTCACTTGAAAGGGGACGGGAGCTCCTTCACAAGAGTATCTTCAATCTATGTCTTTGGAATTCTGATGATTGTAGTGGGAGGAGTCCCCTTGAAACAGGAGGATCCTTTACAATAGAATCCCAATCTGTTTCTTTGGAATTTATGATTCTGGTGGGAGGAGTCCCCTTGAAACAGGAGGATCTTTCACAATAGTATCCCCGATATATATCTTTAGAATTCTGATGATTCTGGTGGGAGGAGTCCCCCTGAACCAGAGGATCCTTCACAAGATATCCTCAATCTATTTCTTTAGAATTCTGATCATTCTGGTGGGATGAGTCCCCTAGCAACAGCAGACACCATCAAAATAGTATCCCCAATCTATTATTATTTTTTTAAATTCTTTGATTTTGGTGGGAGGAGTTCCCTTGAAGCAGGAGGCTCCCTCGCAATAGTTTCTCCAATCTTTTTCTCTGGAATTCTGATGATTCTGTTGGGAGCAGTCCCCCTCAAACAGGGGACCCTTCATTATAGTACCCCCATTCTATTTATTTGGAATTCTGAATTCTGGTGGGAGTATTCCACTGACAATATAACATTGTCAATCTGAGAAAAAGCTAAGCAAAATATTATTGAAACAAGGGACACATTCCATGTTACCACAAAAAATTGCAATGCAACTTCTTGTTCATACTGGATGATATAAACAATAGCCACACTCAGTTCTGGATATCTAATTTGTTTATGCAATCTAATTTTATGAAGGTATGTTTATTCTGCCCCTTGATACCATTTCTGTTCTCAGTAGCCAAAGGCACCTTTTAAATATTTATACCAAAATGACCTTGGAAAACCCTTAATTCGAGCAAATATGCTTTTGTTGTTAAAAAATAAGACAAGTATCCAAATTTTGAAATGTGGGGGCAGAAAAGTTTCAGTTTTAGGTAATACAAACATATATTTTGAAAGACTGATCACTTGCTATCTTGTTTTATTTAAATGAAAATCCGACTAAAGAATATGCTAAATAATAAAAATTAACATGTAGTATTTCTTTAAAAAATTTTGAGTTTAATTTGGGAGTAATAGTGAAATAGATTGATAGTGCAATAGAACTAAAAAGCATCGTTCAATGAATAAGTCAACCTGACCTAAACTTACATTTAATTATATGGTATGAGCAACAGAAACTATATATTAAAGAAGTACAAACTATTATATGATTAACTACAAGAGTAATCATTTAAAAATAGCATAATTTGTAGGAAATAAGCACTCTTAAGTTTTGAAGAAAAGTTTTCAAAAATATGTAACAAATTATAGAAAAATTTTAAATGATGGGGGCAGCCCTTATTTTGAAATGTCCAGTTTTAATTGATATGTAAGTAAATTGGACATAATTGTAGATTCACATTCAATTATAGGAAATGAATACAGAAAGATCTCTTGTACATTTTCCCAATTTTTTCTAGTGGAAGCATTTGGCAAAACTCTAGAAAAAAATTACACGTAAGATATTGACATTGATCTTGTAAGATACAAAACAATTCTACCAGGACCCCCTCCACCCCACTCTCTTCCCACCCCTTATATCCACTAATCTATTCTTCATTTCTATAATTTTGCCATTTCAACAATTTTATATATGTATGTATGTATGTGTATATGAAATTATATATTATATAACCTTTTCAGATTGACTTTTCTCATCCATCATAATTCCTTATAGATTGTGTCCAAGTTGTACATACCAAGAAGTAACTCACAGTTATTTCTCAAGGGTATTCTGGGGGCTGAGTGAACTACTTTCCAACTGAAATAATATCTGGTGGTCTCCAATTTTTGCTATAATTAATAAAGCTTCATTTTTATACATGCTGAATGTTCATGTACAGGGATTTATTTCATCATCAGTTTTTGCTTCACTTAGAAAAATATCCAATTACTGGGTTATATAGCAATTGCATGACAAATTTTATAAGAAACTAACAAGTGTCTTATAGATTTTTAGGATTTTCTATGCACAATATATCTGCCAAGAAAGATTTACTTTTTAATTCCAACCAACATGGTTTTGGTTTTTGTCTTAATGTGCCACTTGGATGTACAGTACAAGGCTGTGTGGAAAGTACATCTTTGTCTTTTGCCTAGAACTAATGAAAAAGCTAACAACATTAAAAGATTTTATCAGCTGTAACTTCTTTGTTATAAAATTGAGCAAATTATGTCTAATCTTAGATTTCATCATAAGTGTTTTATTTATGTCAATTTAAATGATCATGATTTTATGTTTTTAATTGGCTAATATGGCAAATTACATTAATTATCATATGTTAAATGAAGTATGCAATCCTAGAATAAAATCTAACTTGATCCCTGAGTATTATCCTCTTAAATATTGTTGGATTATATTTGCTAATGTACTAAGGATTTCCATATATGCCTATATGAGAGATAATCTTCTATAGTGTGTGTTTCTGCGCGTGTGTAGGTGTCTGTGTGCAAAATTCTTGGACTGGGTAGAACGTTTGCTCAATTTTTCCACTTCAGCCTGAGTCTATGGTAGGAGTTATGTATGCAAATTTCAGGGGTGAGGTTTCTTCAGGATGCCTGCCAGTTTGTCAATCAACCTGTCCTCTATCTCGTCTCAGGGCCTGAATCAGCGTTAATTCTTCCCTCAGTGGCAGGTGTGTTCTGCTTTAAGTCAGTGCAGACTCCTGGGTGTCAAAAGGGTCCCTGTCCCTCTCCCAGCAGCAGATGGCTATACCTTATATTAGAGCACTGTCCGGTTACAACATATCTCTTTGTCCCTCTGTGACGGTTAACCAACTCTTTCAACTTAAACAGTTGTGCAGAGAAATTTCTCTAGGTTTTGCAGCTTCTACCTTGGTGATCCCTGCAAATTTGCACTTTGGAGGAGCTTTCTGGAAGGATTCTTGCCCTGCCACTATCTTCCTGTGTGTGCTGGCAAAGGACTGTAGAAATGAGCTATAGGGGGCAACCCTGGTGGCACAAGGGGTTGTCTCAGGACTATGAATCTATCGCCAGCCACTGCTGCATAAGTTAGATCCCCGGCCTGCAAGACCAGGGAGCTTCCAACATGGCACAGCAGACCTCTCCCGCCTCGCCCACTGCTCCTCTCAGCAGTGTACTTCAGTTTATCTGCCTGTTCTGCTCCCCACTCTGTCTCTGGTGAATCCTCTCACCACCCAACACCTCTGGCCTATACCTCAGCTCTTGTATGCATAAATGAATAAATCTTAAAAAAACAATGAGCTATAGAATAGTTGTAGACTTCTCTTGTTTAGAGAACATGCTGGGATTCTAAACTGTCATGTAAGCTGCACCTTTGACTTAGTTAAAGTCTCTTCAATCCCTGCTTCTGTGGCAGGCACCTCTGCTCCTTGCAGAACTGCCTAATGTAAGACAGTTTACGTGGTCTGCTTTTCCAGCTACCTATTTGAATCATCACCCTCACTGTTTGGATTTTATTTCACCAGGTGGCCTTGCAACTTTAGTCTTCTGACGAGCTTTAAAAAAGTATATACTACTGCACTTATTATTTTTGTTAGAGATGAGAAAATGTCCTTCTGTTGCTTTCTACATGATAATAGGAAGGAGAAGACCAAGCATGCGTGCTATTTTTATTACAAGCATTTTCAGAAACAATGTCCTGTATCTTCATAGGAAATATAATGAATCACTTTCAGAGGAAGTGAAACATATTTCAAAAAATTAAATATATTTGTATATATACACACATATTCATATACACACACCCATTCATTTTTGTATTTGCAGCTTATTGAACAGGGTGAGCATTTTCATGGTTGCTACCTGTAAACGTAACAATTTTAAGGTCAATCCAATTTATGCTGAATGCAGTAGAGAATACAATAGAAGAATAAGGAACGTGAAAACTCATTAAGAATAGGGTCAAAAAGAGAATTCACTGGTCCTCATCCTCCCATTATCCCGGAATATCTCCCCTGGCTAAGAAACCCTACTGGATATGTAGTGTGGGTTCATGTTCCTGAACGGTCTTGTTACTTTTCAATTTCCCCTCTTTTCTAGAAAGTATTGAGAAAGCAGCAATTCAGTGGAAGACTCTTCAGATAGTTCAGTTTCAGGCAAGTCTGTATTTATATCTTACCTGAATTCCCTAATAACAAACAAAGTTCTGCTAACTTGATTTGACAACTTTTCCCAACACTACTGATTCTCTCCTCTGAGCAATACTAGTCAATAACAAGCAACAATAAGTATATAATTAGCCTTTTTAAAATTAAGTGCTAACCAACATGTATGTGTGACTGTGGCTGTGGCCCATGAACTAATCGCTCTTAAAAGACACTACGTGCAAACACAGCTTACTAGCACACATATCTGGAAGGTAAATAAGTCAGAAGCTTGTTTAGGTATTACAAAAACTTGGGAGCTTTTGGGAACATTGAGTTTAATAAGATAATTATCTATACCAGAAAGCTATAAATGAGATTTCATGTAAAGAAACTCTGTACATTGCATCAAGATAACCATAGTTGTTATTTAGATGCTTAAATGGAATGGTTTGGAAGAATTTTTTTGCCTTTATCCCATACTCCTGCTTTATTTCTCCATTACGATGATTTTATAGTGAACATGCCTGCTTGTAAAGTAATTTTAGCAAATGTTTAAAAGTATCTTCCGGGCTGAGTGTATTAAGTTTTATATAAGCCGTGTTTTCGATGTTCTGCTTTATTGCAACTATGTCCATGGACCCTATAGTGTTTATGTAAGCTGCAGGCTACAGTCATCATCTTTCAAACATCTAGCCAACTGCTTTTATGTCTTTAAGATACTCTAACAGCTAAAATAACATTGGCAATAAGCACATCAGGAAATAAAGATACATTTCAGGAATGGACCTCCCTAAAATTCTGCCTATCTGATGGTTGAATAGGCCCATAAGTGCTTTTGTAGCTTTTGCAGATAATCAAGAATGGGATTTCTGTTCAGATTTTCATTCTCAGAAGGAGGTTATTTTCACTTCAGAAAGAGAATATGTTCTGATGAAACCATATGTGTGATGGTTTCACTGTATCGGTTTTTATCTAAGTATTTGGACTTTTTTGACTCTTTTTGGAAGTAGGAGAGAAATGCCAGGTAACCATGAAGGGCTTCTACTTGAGCTAACAATTTGATTTTATGATTATTCCTTCTAGAACTCACATAAAATCAAAACAGTAGACATGATCCATTTTTTTTCCTTCCCAAACCTCTGCAAATGACAGTTCAAAATAATGGAAATGTTCTAATTTATAAAATAAAGTTTTAGCATTTAAAGAAGGGCAAAAACAATAGAATTATGTTAATTTCCTGAACCTCACATTAAAATTTAGAAAATTGAAATAGGAGACATTGTGATTTTTTGTGTATTTTTTGTGCATTTTATTTGAATTTATGCTTATTTCATTTTGTAAGTGCAATAGAATTAGGTAGTCAGAAGTAAAATTTTTTATCTCTCCGTTATTCCCCCATGAGATTACATCTAAAGCAACAAAGCTTTTGTTTTATTTGGAAGAACACATTTGTATGTGAGCAATATCCCAGATGTAAACTAAACAACTTATGCTTTTGACTTGATGGGCACTAACAAGAATAATTAGGTAAATGAATAATTAACCTGAGAAAAGTAGGGAGTTATTCTGTTCACAATTATATAGCAATTTTAGTTAATGCACTTGTAAATATTTATAGATTTTAAAAATGGAATATTCTAGTTTTGTCTTCCTGGTCTAACACAAATATGATATTTATTATTTTGGGAGGCCAGGAATGAGGAAATATAATAATAAAAGAAATCAATAAAATTGTTTAAAAGTAAAAGTACATACAATATTATGTCAAAATATTTCTTAAAATTATTGCTATCATACATTTAGAGAAAGCTAGAATATCTTCCAAAATAATATAGTTTTATTTAGCTTTATATACCTCATAGTCTCCTATGATATCCAAAAAATAAAAATATTTTTTCAAGATTCTAAAACAATTTAATTAGGAAATGTCAACAAAAAAGAGATTTTTAACACTTAGGCTGGAAAATAATTTTTATAACTTTCAAATCAGATAATGTAAGCATATAGCAAAAAAATAGCATATGAAGATATTTTAAGGAAAGTAAGCAATGGATTGACCATAAGTAGACGCAAAACCTTTATTTTTCAGTTAGATGTGATAAGAAAAAGGTATAAATATCTGAACATTGCACCATACCCTTTACTCTGATCAGCATTTCTGTGTATTTATATTCAGAATTGTATTGCTTTAAACTTAATTGAAATTTTCTCTTTATGTCAGCTTTGCAAAGTCTTTTAAAAGTCTCTATCACTAGAATCAAGTTCTATAAATAGTTATTACTTAAGGAAATACATATTGAAAGTGCAGTGTTTGCCACACATTATATTATATATTGGAAATAAAGCTACAATTTGCATCTAAGACTTCAAAAAGCTAACAATGACAACAATAATATCAGCAACATTAAAATAAGATGGAAAATTTAATCCTGGGGAGTAAATATGCACATTGCACAAGTTTTATTAACTATCTCTCAAAGTAACCCTGTGTGAAGAGACCAGCAATACAACCATCATACAACCCTTCGTTGTTCAAAGTTAGTAATTTCCAGAGCGGGAATGCATAACTAGTCTGTTCAAATTATCTCCCTAAAGAATTGGGATAACTTACAATACAGCCTAGTTTCTGCGCTAGAGTGTTTATGTATATTTGTACCTGCAATTTTCCTTAATAAACCTCAAAGATGGTTCATTTTCTCTATTTGAAAACATAGAGTCAGGTTGTCCAGACCTTAAGATTTCTGTTTAATAGTGCAATAAAAATTGGGGAGAATACTGTTACAGGAGAAATGAAGGTGCTGGTCAGAGTCCCAGCACCTTCACCCAGGGGTGAAGGAAATCACCAGGGACAGGGTGGGGAGAAGAAACGGCAGATTTATTGAATAACTTGCAAGGGAGCAAGGACTGAGACATGAGAGATCATGTGGAAAAGGACTTGAGGCTCTTACACTCTCTGAGGGTACCAGTTGTGCCAGTTACCTGCTGGGATGTGTGGCTTCGGGGTTAACCTGCTTTTGACACAGAACGTGTCTGCTTCCACATTCTCAGAACTCTGTGGGTCAGGCTCAAGGTGATCTATCTTATGGCCCATCACAGCAACTTTGTGGATTGCTTCATTGATTCAAGGCTCCCAAAACTGCCAGCGAGCAAGGAGTGGGGGTTGAGTTTTTAGCCTTACTGATGATACCCCAACAAATATTACACAAAAACTAAACACCTTGGTGCACAAAAAGATTAAAATTTGCCATCTGTAAGGTAAGTTTAAAGTGTGTGTGTACAAACATGGCAGAGACACACAAAGGTTAAGGTTTATTGGGAAAAGCCTTAAAATAAGGGAATTAGTAGGGTAATTGCCACCCCCAGGAACTACATTATCTGTTATCTGCTAGCTCTGGGGCTGGGTGTGGCTGTCTGACTTCATTCACAGACCACATTTTGTTGGGCCAGAGCTCCATTTCCATAATAAAAATGTTTTAAGACTCAGGAATGCTCTCTCTCTCTCTCTCTCACACACACACACACACACACTCACACGTTTTATTTCTCTGGAGAGAAGCCAAATACATTTAGTACTTTTGGGCATTTCACCCCAGAATGACATATTACTGGTATAATAATGGGTAAAAGATAGTAATAATTTACTTTATAAGTGGGCAATGATAATTATGAAAGAAGGGGTCATAAGACAGACTACAATTATGCCTTGAATTCAGAGTATTTTCAGGCACAATAACTTACCATAAGATGAATGTATACCTTAAGTACCTAAAGGAGGCTTTTGTCCCCTCCTCTTAGTCGTCTCTATACCAGCCTACTTTGTGAAAATCATTAGGTATTCAAAATCATACCTAAATTTTGTATATTATACTGATGCTCTGGTAAGCATGAGAATCATTTGCTCTGCAACATATACATTCTCAAGGTGCTAGCAGAGAGAAACTTATTTAAAAATTCAACAGAATGAATTGCTAGGGGATTACAGTTTATTCATCTGCAGAAGAAAACCTAGATGCATTTCAGGATAAGCAGATTGAGAAGAGAAAAACATATCTCTAGCTCTTCTATAATAAACTTTAATATCTATCAATTTCAGGAACCAATCTATTGGGAAAATACAGTCAAACCTTGAAAAAAAGCATCACAGTGTTGAAAAAAATGTATCTACAATTTAACTTAGGAAAACTTTATTCATTCTCTAAATCAGCACTGCCTTTGAGAGAGGAAAAATAGGTAACAAACAGTAATGAATTTTATTTTAGCAAACAATGTTTTTCACTTAAACTGAGTTACGTAACAGCGTAAGATCCAGGAAAAGGGGAGTATCGGATTCCTTGCCCCACCCAAGGAAGGGTGGAGCTAAGCAGGGAGGGGAAGCTAGAGGAGACTGGGAGAAGGGAGGGGGAGATGAAGGAGACCCAGAGGAGGAACATGAAGCAGAGACATGTGGAGACTCTGTGCTTATTTCTCTACCTTGGACTTGTAGGAGGCACTTGGGGGACATGGAAGGAGACACTTGAAAAAGACATAGGTGAGAAACCCATTGGAAAGTTGACAATGGCAGCCTTCATCTTTATTTTGATTTTGCTCTTTTCCTGCCAGTCTTGCCTGGCCTCTTCTGCCCCTTTCCTATGGTTCCACCAGAATGTGTAGTAGGCTTGTGGCAGGCTTTTGGGCCTCAAGAGTCCTGATTTGAGCCAACCCTGTTTGGCTAGGCATTTACACATGAGGGGATAAGTAATTTGGGATGCTTCATGTGGAAACTATTTTTTAAAAAGATGTATTTATTTGTGCATATAAGAGCTGGGGTGTAGGCCAGAGGTGTGGGGGTGTGTGTGTGAGAGGATTCAACAGACAGAGTGGAGAGCAGAATAGGTAGATTGACTGAGATACACTGCTGAGGGGAGCAGCGGGTGAGATAACAGAGGTCTGCTGTGCCATGTGGGAATCTCCTGGCCGGGGACTGAACTCGTGCTGCAGTGGCTGCTGATAGTTTCATAGTGCTTTCATAGTGCTGAAACTCAACCCCTTGCAGCACCAGTTTTTCGGGAATAAATCCCATTACATTAGTGATCTATCAGGTCTAGTTCATTATTGCAGTTAAGGGGAATATCAGATCATTTTGCATTTATCAAGATGTCAAAATCACCCACTTCCCCTACTTAGTAATACGGCTGGTGTGTCTGTTCTGCTAATTGGGATAGAATAGAGCAGAAGGAACAAGGAGTCCAGGGTCAGCAGAGGAAAGTGGATTGTGGTGAAGTCTGCTCTACTACAATATGAGGCTAAATGGAAACAAACAAACAAACAAACACTGACAAACAGCATCCAAATGCCCAGTTGTTAAAAAGATAGATCCATGCTCTTGCTGGGAGAAGTCACTTACAGAGGACCAAACTGAGTGGGGTCAAAGAGATTGTCACAATGAAAATCCAGTGACTTGGTTGTAATATGTGAAAAGGACTAAAGGGGCTCCATAAAGTGAAAGAGGGAAAGTGGGACATGAAATATGAGTTTTATTAAGAAACATGCAGTGAGCATGTCTTTCTAAATCAGGCACTAAACAACAGATTTGCTGCACATATGCTAACAGACATACTCAGAATCTGTTCTCAAGAAAAGAGAGGAAAGTTGCAAGTATAATTACAAAATTCATTACATAAGTTTTGGGTAAAAGTTCTAGGGCCAAGTATGGAGGACTGAAAAAAAATGCCATATAAACCCACATCCAAAACAATCACAGACCCTTGGTGGTCTGTGTGTTTCTCATGTGTATGGGGTCGTCTGGGATTGTTAACACATCTCTTTATCTTGGCTGGGTTCATTCATGTCTAGGGATCAGATGGTTCTCCACAATTTACGATTGACTTGTTTAAGATTCCACACTTGCCATCCTTCCATAGGATGCACCTGTTAGGTTCTCATGGCAGTCACAGAAGCATAAGAGAGCAAGAAAAAGCACAAAAATCTCCTAAGTCCTGTATTTGGAAAAGACACGCTGAGTTTTCTTCCCTGTTAGTTGTCAAGTCAAGTTGCATGAGCGAACCTGGAGTCAGAAAGAGTATTACAAAGAAACAAAGCAAAGCCTTGGATACTGGGGTGGGGGAAAAATTGGTGTTCAACACAATTTATATTTGATTCCAGTTTTGAGTTTATTTTCCTTGTTCTAATCAGTCAAGTGAACATTCTTTCTGCCTACACATCTCCAAATATACACCACGCTGTAAGTAGCAGGAAATTTGTTTCAGTGTTATTAATATTTTTCAAATTTCAGGTGCACACAAACTCCATAAGAAACTTATTTTCTTCCTATGTGCAATTCCTTTTCTTGTTATCTTGAGGTTTCTGACTATCCCAGTGAGTTACTACATGAATAATGAATGTGTCTATTAATAATGGTTTAGAAGGCTTAGTCAAGCACCTTGGTCATTAGAGAAAGGAAATAATTAAAATATTATTGTGGATCAATTTTTTCTTTCAACACTTTTTCCTTTTTTTAGTTTACCTGGCAATTAAGGATTAGATCACAGACATTTGTAAGTGGCACAGCTGTGAAGTTAGAGCTTTGTGCCTCTTAGAAACCAACAAAATGGCTATTATATTAAATCTCAAGTGTCTATGGAGGAACTGAGCACTGAAGTTAGAACAGAAAATAGGAAAGAATCTTATAAAATGATTCTTAAACCAAGAGATAGTAAACATTGTTTTTCAACAAGAGATAAGGCAAAATTAAGTATAATGTTATTTTTACTATTTTTATTGAAGCCTTATATTATGCACTATAAATAATCTAATTATCACTAAAGGCTTACAACACACACACACACAGCAGAAAATCCTTGATTCACAGTTCCAAGGAGCAACCAATGTATTCTTTTGAGCTATTACTCCTGTTTTTCTCATTTGCTTTTCTACTTGAAAATATCATGCTTGCAAATTTTCTTTTTCAGTTTTTTCTCAATTTTTTTATTCTTCCTCAGGAAAAATAGACATAAACATTTCCTATATTCCCCAAATTCTATACCCTCACTTGTACTTCTCTTTCTCTATTTGATGATATGTCCCTAGTAATTCTTCAGTTAAAGCAATTAATATTCAAGATTTAAATCAATCTGAATACATTTTTATGAGGATGCAAGTTTGTTATATCCTAAATACAACTATGGTATGGTCATACTTTCTTTCCTAAAAATTTTGTTATTTTCCTGGAATAAAAAAATTCCTGACATTTTTTTTGTTTGTTTTCTATGTACATTTCATGGTTCCATCCCCAGATGCTGGAGGACAGCAATTCAGTTTTAGATCACAGGAAATAGGTCATTAATTTCCATTTTTTCTCTATGTTTGGAGGTGATTTTCCTTAGAATTATGAATGCATTGTTTCATGAACCTGAAACTTTGGTTTCACTCTTGAGAAGTTCTACGTTGTTCTATTTACTAATCCTTTGCATACAATCTCCCACTGCCTTGGCATTCTTTTTGCAGGTATGAAATCTCTCCTTAGCAATACTGTTTTGAAATTTCACAATAATATACTTTGGTTTGGCTTTTCAGAGGTTTTTCTGAATTTTCTGTTTGAATATATTTCTCTCTGTATTTTCAGAATAGGAGTTAAAGGTCTAAACGCCTATTTTTAGAGTGTTGTATTTTGTGAATTGTAATAATTGCAGTCTTAGCTTTATGTTGTATTATAAGTTCTCTGTCTTTAATAGAGGGTTTCTTATGAGAAAATTCCTTGATCTTCTAATCCTCATATTGAATTCTTCTTTATTGCATTCTTAATTTCCATGAATTGATTTATCCTTTATTATTCCTTTTTATTTTTGTTACATAGATGAAATATTCTAAATTTTAAAATGAGTCTATTTTATTTGAATATTTTCCTATCCCTGGATTTTCTTAAATTTCTTTGGGTTATTCATTTTTTAATTTATTTTTCATTGCCTTTCAAATTTGGGCCTATTCTTCAAATGTATAGTGAATCCTGAACAATTAATCACATTTTTGAATGAGCCAATAATACACTATAATCTTGAGTAGCATGCAAGAGATTTGTTAAGTATTTAGTCTCAATAAAGGTTAATTATATTGAGAATTTTCAACTATTAAAAGGGAACTACAGCTATTAACATATATTGTTTTATCCCTTTGGCTGTATGGTTTCCTCAAAGAGAAATCTGTCAATTTCTTTTTTTAGGAAAATATATTTGCTTGTAATAATTCTGGTTTTATCTTCAGAAATCTTAGTGGGTGTGCTGGGTATATGTGATGGGCAGAGGGAGTTGAATTGTATTTTTAACTTATCATTTTGTTTTCACCTCCTTTCATATGGTTATATTTCAGGGTAACTTCACTTTCTGAATATTTTTGAATTCTTGGGAAATACATAAACTGCATGAAGATTAGACATAACTATGTTTATACTTTCAAGTCATCAGTTTAGAGAGTTCAAATACTTGTTTTCCTGATTGTAAATATTGGGCATTTCTCCATGTGGGGTGTCCAAATTCCTTGTAACTTTTAGCCTTTTACTTAATCTCCTTAGTAAAAGTTGGAACAAGAAAAAAGTCAGATTAAAATGTATATTTAATTGGCTCCATTGAAATTGTGAAGGATAACACATTATATATTCCTTTTTAATATATTCAATAGTTCTAATTTGTTTCAGCTATTTATCAAGTTGGTTTTAATATATAATATGTAAATGTGGAAAATGTAAATAAATATAAAAAATTGTATGTTAACATATTATGTCCTAGGCACTCTTCTAGGTAACTGAATAATATTAAAGAACAAGAAAATGTTCCCAATCATATATAGTTTACATTTTAGTTGGGAGGGTGGTGAAATTATAAACTATGATAGAAGAAATATAGAGATTAACGTAAGAACAATCAGTAACCAGTTAATTTGGAGTCTTAAAAATGCACAACTTTATATCAAATAAAAGGCTCACATATGGACCTATTAAGGAGATGTCTTCAGTGATGATTTGGTGGTGGTGGAGAGTGTTGGTGATACATTCCAGGGGAAGCATCTGACAATAGAAAATCCATTGTTTGGGGGTATACCTAACATGTCTGAGATAAACAGGGGAACCACAGTGTCTGAATACCATGGGTACTATAATAGTAAAATAGGAAATCAGAAATGAGAATCTATAGAACACATTTTATAGTTTTGACCAAGTTAGGCAAGAAGTTGAATTAAGAGGATTACTCTGGTGCCATTTTTACAGGGGACCTAGTGAAAGATAATAATGATTTAGATCAGGGAACCAGTCATGGACATGGTGAGAAGTGTTGGACTTGGGATATAATTTTTAAAAAGGATTTCATGGTAAATTAAAATTATTAGTTGAGGGAGCAAAAAATGGTAAGGAGAAACTAACAATGTTTTACTGAGAAGTGAGAAAGGAGGGACTATCATTAATGAAATATGAAAATTTTAATAAATGAAATAAATATGTGAATGAAATAATATTTAAGTATGGAGAATTCCAATATTAAGAACAAAAGGGAAGAATCAAAAGAGCCTGAGGAAAAACCACTGGTTAGCGATGAGGAAAAGCAAGACTGTTGGCCAACAAGTCTTCTGAAAACCTACTGGTAAGAAAGAATTTATCTGTTTCATCTGTGTTAAGCAGAGGACTAGAAACAGAATTTCAGATGTCATATTTGACCCAGAAGGACAGAGGTTAAGTGAATTATTGAAAACAAAAGTCTATATGGAGTAGGTTTAAGAAAGAATTAAAAAGAATCTGATGTCTGTGAGTAGAGAGAATTTAAGAAGTTTTGTTAGTTTATTTTAAGACAATTATAGATTCACATTGTTTTATGAAATAAAGATCTTATACATGCCTCATTTATTTTTTTTCAATTACCTCTGTCATAACTATATCAAAATAGCACAATATGTTGACAATGATATTGTTTAGATATAGAATGATTCCTCACAAATCCACTCTAATCTCTAAAAATATATTTTCTTTTTTTTAGGTAACTGTAATAGATTGCTATAATATTTGCTATAATTAGCACCTTAAACCTAACCTAAATACGATATTTTTTAGATTGTAGTGTACATAAAATGTACAACCTGGTACATTTAATATTTTAGAAGTCTTCATTGGGTAAAATAATGTAAATGGGAAAATAAGATGGTATACCTTATATTGGCTACTTTTATTACATATTTTTAAGTTCAAATGTACTTTTGGAAGCAAATATAAAAGCTATTCAAGTCATTTTGGACAGTGATGAAATTTTCACTTATGAAATTATATGATGATTATTAAATTTCTTAAATTTTCATAAGCTAAATGTTACAATGTTTATTTTTGATAAAGTACTTTTTAAACTATTGTTGCTAGGAAATAAATCAAAAGTGAAGTAAAACTTTGAAGATATTTTCAGAAAGTCTCAAAAATCATTCTATCCCAGTCCATACAAACCTTCTAAATATTATAAATAAATACAAGGAACATATCCTTTGATTCATATATTAGAAAATTTGGTGAATAGCTCATTCAAGATCGACGGTTCAAGTTGATTATTAAGAAAATTTATATCTTTTGTAAATCGGTCTAAAGTCATTTTGCCTAGTTGCAATACTGCCTATTGATTGTTACAGTAATCTTATATTTCTTTATTCATGTAAACTTTTATAAAGTATTTTTATCAAAAAAGCATGTCTATCAAACATAAAGCATGTTTGTCAAAAGTAAATGTTTAAATAAAGGCGAAATTAAGATATATTATTTCCTTTTTAAGGTTATAATTTAACGAGAGACAGCACCACAGTTTGTAATAAATTTTATATATATTATAAAAGCAAAACAAAAGTTCAAAAGGGATACAGAACTGAAGTGAGTGGGTAGCTCTGCTTTAGGTCACTGTAGATGATATTATAAGAAAATTATTAGAAAGTATGACATTTGAGAAGCACCTAAGTGTGTATGTCACCTTGTGCTTTAAATACCCGATAGGGGGAATTTTTGTATTGACATCTCTTCGGGCAAGAAATAAAGATCTAGCTTGAGACCAGATAAGAAAAATAGAAGAATTCAAGTGAATTTTTTGATATAGTAGACAGATAATATATTCACAAAAGTCATGAGGGTTGATGGAGTAGGGATAGTTGATTAGAGACAAGACAAGAATGAATCCAATTTTATTCAGTTGTGTGGTTGTTTGATTTTAGGTTTCTAAAGGTGTTGGTTGGTTGATTTGATACAATTAACTATAGATGATATTCAAAGGAAAAGAACCAGTAAATATTGAGTTTGAGAAAGACCAAGTTTGGTTCATGTTGGAATGTCTAGCCATCTGGAAATACTTGCAAGGAGTTTAAGAAATTTACACTGGGAAAATATAAACTCAGTGGTTGATTGATTTTCTATTGCTGGATGACAAATTTCCCATCATATTAATCACATAAAATTAGAGTCATTAATTATCTCAGTTTCTATAGATCAGAACTCTAAGCAAGTCCTAGGTGAGTTCTATGTTTAAGGTCTCAAAAGGATAAAATCAATTTGTCAACTTGCATTTTCATCTGAAGACTTAACTAGAATAAGGACCTAATTCTGAGCTTTCTTAGG
Organism: Scalopus aquaticus; assembly: GCA_004024925.1. Taxonomy (NCBI): domain Eukaryota; kingdom Metazoa; phylum Chordata; class Mammalia; order Eulipotyphla; family Talpidae; genus Scalopus; species Scalopus aquaticus. The sequence goes on from PVIJ01001660.1 coordinate 164,985, forward strand.
TTATTTGCAGAAAATTTTTCCTTGCGCTTATATGTTCATCGAAACTTGCTTCTTCAAAAGTCAGCAATGGTGAAAGTTCTGTGGCTTTGAATTTCTAATTGTGAAGAAAGATTGGACCTTCTTTTAAAAGGCTTACCGGTTATGGTAAGACCTACAGTGGGTATATGTACTGATAAACTTATAGATAACTGATTCAGAACCTTAATGACAGCTGCAAATCACCTTCAACTTTACCATATTCTCTTGGTTAGAATCAAGTCACATGCCTATACTCAGTGGGAAAAGACACCTTAGCATCTATGATTTTACAATAATCATTTAGGGTAATTTACTAGTGGGAATTAGGTGATCCAGGGAAAATACAAAGAGCAAGAGTAGCTAAATGATGTAAATGAAAGTGCTCGGTATAAGAGAGCACTGTCAATATAAGATATACATATGCAATTTTAGAGGAGTTTGTGTTAATCATGTAATACCAAAATATGTATTTTATAAATAAGCAACCATAATAGATAACCACACTTAATTTCATTTTGAAAGTTTAAACTGTGATTACCTTAGAGTCTAATAATATAAATTTTGCCCTTTCATCTGCTAACTAAAATAAATATCAAGGACTGAACAAATTGCCATAGTTTACACAATTCCTTAGAAATATAAATATAGGACATAAATTTGTTTCCTTGACTACATTCCAGTATTTATAATAAAATTTTCAACAAATAGGAAACATTTTAGGAAATCTTCTATGTTGCAGTTTTATAAAAGCTTACCTACCTACATAAAAAACTAGACTGAGGGAAAGAAATGTACTTATTTGGCCTTTGATATTGAGTATTGCTTTAACTCATTGTAAAAACTGTAGAAATGTAGAATACATCATTTTTAATCTGATGGCAAGAACTGAAGACACTAAAGGCAATTTATTCTCCTTTCATAATAAATATCAGAAAACCAACATTTATAATTGAGATTGTATAAAACACTACACTCAATAAAAGATAATCCAAAGCAAATTTATCAATATTTTAGTTGAGAAGTGGAAAACGTTTACATCTAAATTTGATTTTCATTTTTCACAGATATGAAAATCACCAGTCACTGCAACTTAAGTCTAAACAATAACTCATTTCATGGATTTTTAGTAAAGCAATTCAAAGTCAACAGCTGAAGTTTGAACAGTAAAGAATAGGTGATATAGATACTCTGAATTATCAGGTCCAAGACAGAGTAAGGCAAAAGCATAATCTAATTCATTTGCATAGATTTAGAATTCTGTGAAGAGCAGTTTTATCTGATCTAAAACTACTTCTTTTAGAAAAAAAAATAATTATTTTTTTAGTGTATCTGATGCTAGTGTTTTTCTGGAATGGGCCTATGTGTTCTCCCCAGGAAGCTGTGAGTACAACAGAAGTGTAAAACTCTGATATCACTTTATGTAGCAAATACATAAAAATGTTTTTAAGGCTTAGAAGAACAATGAAATTTTTGCATTGTTGATTTGTGGTTAATGAAAAACCATATACATTTACCTTGTTAGAGATCAAAAATTTACTCACTGACCAGTAGGATTTAATTGATAATTTTATATCTAATCATTATTGCATGAAATATTCAATGAATTGCTAAAGATCTACTTTTTATGAAGTAAAAATAAAATATATTTCTTCCTTAAATGCAGTTCCTACAACACTGTCTTCCATGTTCTTGGTTTTCTATTTACTCATTTTTAATTTTTTTTTTCCAAATTGTGTTTATTGTGGTAAATTAGATTTATATCTTTTGTCTGCTCTGTGGGTTATAGGTTCAAACCTCTACAAATGTCTATTTTTACACTCTGCACAACACCAGTGCCCCTACATAGCTACCACAAATAATGTTGTTGAGATATTAAAAGTTTTTGCATTTTAAACAGGTACAGTGATGGAGTTGCTCTGTAGTATCTTACGTAAATAAAAGATGAGTTGGTGGTATAGTGGTTAGCATAACTACTTTCCAGAAAGCTCTGTGAATTTTCCACTCATTTTCACCAATACACCTGAAAGTGTTTATGAAACAGTACAGCCAAATTAATTATACATTATCATAGGCTTCTGCAATTATTTCCTCACTAATTTTCACTTTGAAACAGATGAATCTTATATGCACCAAAGGGGGCATGAGTGGCATAAAAGGGCAATATATGAAACATGTTTAAAAAATAACTTTAGATGTTTTATTTCCTCATATAGCTGTTAAAAATGTCATTAGTATATCCATTAATTTAGCTTGAGGAAGCTTCTCTTATAACAATGATTTTTGCTTGCCACTGAAAATTAAGTTTCTTTAGTAGAACTCTTTTTAACATTTGTTTCTTGCTAAGTTAAACATTATCAGCAGTTTAATTATATTCAGATTTAGGCATTTAAACTTTGAAAATGTCGTGTTGTAGTCTATTCATCACTTTACTTCCCTAGTTCTAATTTTATTTACTATCTTTTTACTATTTATTCACTAAGTTTACTGTGACTCATGTCTGTGGCTTTTAACAGCAGAATTGTAAAGATTGGAAAATCAACAACTTCACTTCTATTAGCTATTATCCAAGTATCCTCATTAGAAATTCTATTTCTCTTAACTGAAAATGTTAAATGGCCCCTTGGTTATCAGAATTGACCAAACATGGCCATCTTCTTTTTTTCTTCTTTGGAATTAAGAAGAGAACTCAAAGGTCATCTTGGCTGTTCCATAACAAAAAGCAATCCCTGTCAGTCTTCTTGTAAATGAGATAAAATTTACTGAGAATGCTCAGGTGAACAGATTGTCAAATAAGCACTTCTGGATTGAATTAGGGCACTTGATCTGTTCTAAATAAAGACTTGCAGTTTGAGTATTGTTCTTCTAGACTTTTATAATATTAGTTTTTAATTGGGTTTCTTCTTAAAGACCTTTTTTAGACAGTCCAAAAATACTTTCACCACTTTGCAATAAATTAATTAAGCATTAACAATGAAAATCATTAACTCTATTCTAACTTATCACAGTAATTAAATAAAAAATGTGTCATGAAAATAGTAATAAATATGAATTGAAACTATCTTAAATTTTATATCATACAGGCAATTATAGTGAAGTATACAGAATTTCCAATGTAATTTCTCTTATTTACTAACTACATATATAATGTGTAATCCTCTAACATTCTTTTGTAGTTCTGTATAATATTTTTTTTCAAAATACATACTTGGGTAATATTATTAGAGATTAAAATATTCATATTATTTGACAATTTTATTTAAATAATTTTGTGCAAATATAATTTGCTCACTATGAGGAAGTAAGAAGTCATAAAAAGCGGACTTTTGTAGGGTAATCCAATCAAAAAGAGAAATATGCCATAACATATATAAAAATTTTTTTGGATATAGACCTTTTATTTTTTAACAATCTTTGAGCTTGTATCTGAACAAACAAAGGTTACACCATCATCTTTATCCATATATACAGGACTTAATCACTCACTTCTAAAAAACATGCAAGGCACCATGTACTAATATCTGCTTATATGTCTTTAGTAATAAATCATAAAATATTGCACAATGCATAAAATGCAAAATATTTTATTTTGTGTATTATAATCTTTAATGGTATAATATTGTAAAAGAGAACACCGTTTTTGAAAGAAGCACTATAACTCAATGTGATTTTTAGCAATATCTGATAGATTTCAATACCATTTCTACTGCTCATGAGTGCACAGAAAAGAACATTTATACTGTACATCAAAGGAGTGTTTGCAATCACAGCAGAGAAGCAAAGAGTCAAAATCAGACAGACATATAGCTGCCCTCTGACTTCAAAGCTGTTCCCTCCAGCTTAACTTTTATATACTATATTGGGAAGGTCAGGAAAATGTGAACTATCTTTGGTTAAGTTGCTAAACTACATGACTAATAAGACAGGCCTTCAGGCTGTCAATATGAGAGTCTTTCTAAAACACAGACTTTGAAGTAGAACCAATGCAATATGCTATATTTAGTCGGAGTTCTCCAGAAAAATAGCCCCCACTCTATGCCAGAATGATATGTCATTGACAGATATTGATTGAAATATGATAGATAGATGATAGATAGGTAGGTAGGTAGATAGATAGATAGATAGATAGATAGATAGATAGATAGATTTCTATATCTAGAGGGAGGGAGGGAGAAAGAGATGAGAGAGCAAGAGAGTAAGAGAGTGACAGAGCAAGAGTGAGAGAGCGAGAGTGAGAGCGAGAAGGACTTGGGAAATTATGGAAGTAGGAGCTGAGAACCAGGAGAATCTGTGATATAAATCACAGTCTTACTGTGAAAGATCAAATGTCAGTTCTGCTGTCTGTGAGACAGAGTGGAAACAAATTCTCCCATCTGCATGTTCTATTAAGGCCCTCAAAGGTTTGAATGATACCACCCACACTGGGAGAGCAGTCTGCATTATTGAGTCCCACCAATTCAAATGCTAATGTCATCCAGAAAAACTCTCACAGATGTACCCAGAAGTAATGTTTGGCCAAATATCTGAGGAGCTTGAGATCCATTCAAGCTGAAAAAATTAACCATGGAATACACCATGAACATATCTTATGCACAGTGGTTAAGACACAAAAATTTGTCATATTCTGCATTACCTCGATAATATTCCAGTGATACCTGATGAATTTCTATTAGAGAACAATTATCTTTGTTCATATTTTATAATAGGAACATTAATTTAGAAATTTTTGACAATTTATTTTTTGGCTATATATTATATAACAGTATATATCAAAATAACATTTTTCTTGATTAAATGATTTTTTTTTCTTAGAGAGGGAAACTGAGACTGGGTTATCCATGGTTAGAAGAGTTAATAAATGGTAGAACTACAATATTCCTTTTTTCCCCTTATAAACTCTGGAGAAAAATAATGCAGCTTTTTAAAAGTAACTACCTGACCGAAAAATAGTATATTTTTGGTGTAGTAACACTTTTTCTATCAATCTGTCCATCTATCTCCTGCAATATTTTAATTATTAATAGTAATTCAAATGGCAAGCAGATTTAAATGGCAAGCTTAGATTTAGTAGAAACAAGTAAATTTCCCAATGCTGGGACTATTGTGTATGCATTAATAAGATCATTTTTAAAATGACATAATCAGTTTACTTGAAGGATCAATGAATGATTGTATTAAAATATTTTTGTCATGCATATTGAAATAATTATATATCCAATGTTGGGCTCTGATTTTTAGATATTTTTATGTGTAAGAATAACTTGTAGAGATTTTCAAAATTCAAATTACTCCAGAGTTTCTGATTTAGTAGGAATCACTAGAAACCAGGAATTTTTTGTTATTAACAAATTCCCAGATGCTTCTGTTGCTACTGCTTAGGAGTCTACACTTAGAGATTCATTGACTTAGCATTCATTTGTAAGGATGGGATTGCTAACCTCTCTAGGTAAAAGGAAAATAGGCTAATAATTGTATTTATCATAACTAGCATTCACTAAGCAATGATAATAGTCACTGTGTTATTCCTTTACCAAGGCTATGTAATAAAATCCTCATTATGATCCAATGAAAGAGGTAATATTATTAAGCCACGATTAGTTTTGAAAATAGTAAAGTTTAGAGCAGTAATTCTCAAAGGTTAGTGTGCATTGGAGTCACTTAGAGGGCTTATTAAAACACTGAATCCTGGCTTCAATCCCAAAGCAAGACACAGACTTTATGTTTCTAGGTGATTTCTAGGTAATGTTGATGCTGCTAGTTCAGGGACCATATTTGAGCACAATGAATTTAAAAAATAATGAATTTCTAAAAATGAGTGTTGGGGCAGGGTGAGTTGAAATTATACTCTTGATTACCTGAAAATGTTCTTACTCTGCAAAATAGCTCTAGTCTATTAAATTGATCAAAACCACATGAATTTATCAATTGCCATCATAATAAAAGAGAGATTAAACTATAGTATGAGTGTATTTTTAATTATGCATGTATAAAACATACTAACAGGGTATAAAAATTTAGTTGAAATGGGGTGAGCTTGTGGTTAACTAGTTAACACCATCAGCCCTTCATGCACTATAGTTCATGTACTAAAGTTCAGTGTAGTCATCTTTTGTAAACACTATGTGTCACTTCATCCAATGTCTACTTAAGTATATTTTTTATTTTTTATTTATTTATTTATTTTTAAATGGACCAGATGAAAGTGAGGAGTTTTTTTATTTATTTATTTTTTTATTATTTTTACATACAAGCTGGGGTACAGGCCAGAGGCGTGGGGCAGCGAGAGGTTCACCAGAGACAGAGTGGGGAGCAGAACAGGCAGATCAGAAATACACTGCTGAGGGGAGCAGCGGGCAAGGCAGGAGAGGTCTGCCGCGCCATGTGGTACTCTCCCAGGCCGGGCGTCGAACTCGCGTCGCCACTGCAGACAGCTCCACAGCGCAGCGCTTAACCGCTGCGCCACCAGGGAGGCCCCATTAAGTATATTTTTTAAAGGTATGAGTTACGTTTTCCTTATCTGAGAAATTTACTATTTGACTTCGCTAATTCAGTAGAGCCCGTTCTTCCTTCTATTTTTTCATAAATAGCCAAGAATAACTTTTAATATATCTTTCATGACATCAACTTCAATGATATAAAAGTGGCATTAAAAATAAAAATTCCCAAACCAGTAAATGTTCATTCCCCACCACCATCGTCTCTACATTTTGATTAAAATTATTTGATATTTGCTTCTTATTGGTCAGCAAAAAGTATGACTCATCATTTTGGTCTGTTAGTATAGGGCATTGCCTATAGTGTTCTTATAGAAAAGAACATGAGAGGCTTTCACTGGTACCAGCATCAGGCGCTCATGCATGCTAATCTCTTTGCCCTCATGGGATCTTAATACAATAAATGATATTTTTACATTTTTTTCTTGTTACTTGGGAGTCATCCACATTTCAGCTCAGTAACATTTTCCCAGGGGATTTTTCTCCATCTCTTTCAATAACATCTCTTCCTTTGACTTATGCACATCAGATTTTTTAAATGCACATAGAACTATTATTTTAGAGTCATTTTATATCTGTAACCAGATATGGTGAGGTCAAGATCTGTTTCATTTAAGAAAACGTTTTGCCTACAGATTTTTGTCATGTTGACTTTTTGAATGAATCTATACAAATTATTAATTTGGAAATAATGGTATACTATTATTTTCTCTAATTTAGCTCTCTGTTAAAATGCTTCTTTTTAAGATTTATTACTGATTTTTCCAATGAGAACAGATGATTAAAATAATACAAACATGCCTTTTAAATATAGCCTTTTATTTTTAAAGTAGAATTTCTTTGTTAATTTATTTGGTTGGCTGTTTAACATTTTCTTGTAGTAACATTGGTTTGTCCCATTATATGTTTCAGGTATACAGTGATATAGTTAGACATGCATATAAAATAGATTATGATCAACACCAAAAGACTAGATTCCATCTACCCCTACTCTACAATTGATCTCTTGATTTACCCAACCACCCTCTCCCTTTTCTTCTGTAACTATTATTTTGTTCTCAGAGTTTGCTTTTGCTTTGGTTTCATTTGGTCTTTGTCAAATTGAACCTTTCCCTGATAAGCAAAATGCATAACAGTGTGTAAGGTGGCGAAGTCAGTGGCCAGTCACAATGCTTGGATTATGAACTTAAAACATTTAAAAGTGGCAAAACACACGTGGGCAAATATTACATAGACTCTAAATTTTAGCTCTTTCCCTTCAAAATGATGTTTGAAACAAATGGTCATACAGCTTTATGAGAACTAGGGAGACAACTGACACAAAATGCTTAACCAGGGGTCTCGCTGGTGGCCTAGGTATTATTCTCAATACTAACACTTCTAAGGACCACCGCAATGGCCTGAGTCGATCCCTGGCCAGGGAGCTTACCCACATGGTGCAGCAGACCTCTCCTGCCTCACCCGCTGCTCCCCTCAGCAGTGTATTTCAGTAGATCCGCCTGTTCTGCTCCCCACTGTCTCTGGTAAATCCTCTCACCCGCCACACCTCTGATCTACATCCCAGCTCTTGTATACAAAAATCATAAAAAAAAACAAAAACAAAAAAATGCTTAACAAGAGATTGAATTTATAGCACTCACTGAATATCTCTTAGGCTATGAAATCATAAATTTTTAAATATATGTATATTTCACATTTATGTCTGCTACCATCACCACAATGTTCTGATCTGAAATTTAAATCAGTCTCTTCGATCTCTTCAAGGGTGTTTTAACCTTTTATGGATTCCCTTTTGTGATATACACACTCACAAAAATTATGCCCCAAAACTAACTCGAATGGAATGAGTAAATTACTTAATGTTATGATTAAACATCAAGTGAAGGATTCAATATTTTACTCTGGGGATAGACTGGATAGACTGCAATTTATTATTTGTAGCTTGAACTTTGGAGAACAAATCTGATGTTACATCGATTGGTTATTAATGACTTGAATTTTCTTATTTGTTTTCTTTTTCCTTAAATTTAATAGTTGCTACATATAGATGTAATTAAGACCCTTCACTGTTGTGGTCTTTGACAGTCTCAAAAGATAACGTCATAAAAGTTCATTTGAGTGTTGTTTTTTTTTCTCCCAGACATTGTACTCTGACTACCAAAAAGATGACTTAATTTCCACCTTTACATAAAATGCTTATAGCATATTACAATTGAAATTAAAGGACGTTTTATAAAAATATTGAGCACTTTTGTATGAAAATATTTGAGTACAAAATGAATTAAGAAAACAAATTTTGTCAGGGAATGTATCAAATGCTTTCTTTTCATATTTCGGGAAATTACTTTGAGATAGATACGCCAAAAAGAACTGGTTGAAGTAGATAAATACTAGGTTATCTCCAATTCATAAAGACTTGGATTCTTCAAGGAAATGTAGTATATTTTATTAAACATATATGAGTTCGCTTTCTACTCAAAATCTATAATTAGCACATAGAAAATATAGTCATATTTTTGAAGAGTTTTCTAATTAAAATAAAATGAGTTATATTTCTTAAAGAATATTATTATATAATTAACATAAGAGTAGCTTATTATAACAATTGCATATTCTACAATACTCTGAAAGTATTTCTATTGTTTGCTAACATAAACACAAGTAAAACCTCAGTATTTGAAGATGTCTATATAAACTTTGTGGGCTTTAATTAATCATCTCATGTTCCAGGTAATTCAGATTTTTATTTGAAATCTATAAATCTAATACTTTGCCAGTACCAAATTCAAGACTTTTTCTTCACTATTTTTCATGAAGTTTCTTAAAAGTAATATTATAAACTATCAGAAATAGTTTCTAACTTATCGATGACAAGCATCGCATGTCATTGGGAAATCAGTTTCATAACTCAATGTGATGAATGAGCTTTAAACAATACTCAATAAAAGTTTCTTTAACCGATGAGTTCATGGTTTTGAAGTCATTCTAACATCATTATCAGGTTCAAATGCAAGGTTTTTGATATGTTTCTTATTTTAGGTAGTTGTAGTCAATTAAATCATTTGGCCCCATTAAAAAGCAATATTTTTATGTTGGACATTTGTTTACCACTCATTTGACATTTCACACTGTGTTATGAAAATTATATTCAATTGCTTTATGGCGATTCTGAAGGTTTTAGACTTCTATATCCATTTTGAATTTTAATTTGTTAGGATGTATAGTAACATTAAATTAAAACACATAATGTGAATTCCTCATATCTAATATTATTTGCTGTTATATATCTGAGAAACAATGGCAAGCACTCTCTTTTATTTTCATTGTTAATTACTTTTTTAAAGATTTATTTATTTATGTATACAAGCTAGGGTACAGGCCAGAGGTGTGGGACAGTGAGAGGGTTCACCAGAAACAGAGTGGGGAGCAGAACAGGTAGATCGACCAAAACACACTGCTGAGGGGAGCAGTGGGAGAGGCAGGAGAGGTCTGCAGCGCCATGTGGAAATCTCCTTGGTCAGCACTGAATTCTGAATTCCCATTGCAGCTGCTGACAACTTCACAGTGCTGTGCTTAACCCCTTGCACCACCAGGGAGGCCCCATTGTTAATTATTTTTGTGTATACTGTCATCTTTGATGCCTGTTAATAGAATTATCTTCTTTACCAATATCATTCTTTTGCCATTGAATGATAGTGATTGCTTACATTATTTAAAAGCTGAACAAATTCCTCCTCTTTATCTTCTTTGTTTGTTCACTTATAATTACAATATTCTTATCTATTATACTCTGCTCACACTAAAGATTTAAGTACAGAGTCTATTAGTTGTTCCTCTATTGTGTTTTGGATTGGAACATATACATTCATATAAACATGCTTATGATATTCTTAGATGATCTTAAATTTATTCAAAATTTAAATTCATATATTGATCTCACTACTAGGAATTACTGACTTAAATAGTACCAATGTAACTTGTTATATTGTTATAAGTATTTGACCAACAAGTGACATGTGTTTTGCTTAAATTTTCTTCAGTGTACTTCATGGTTTTGGGTGTAATACACATGTCTTTAATTTTGAGTTAAATTTTGTGTAAGGTGTGAGATGGTGATCTAGTTTCATTCTTTTGCATGTGACTGTCCAGTTTTCCCAATACTGATTGTTGAAGAGACTCTCCTTTCTCCAGTATATACTTTGACTCAGTTGTCACAGATGAACTGTCCATAGATGTGAAGTTTATTTCTGGGCTCTCAATACAATTCTGTGATTTGTGTGTCTGTTTTGTTCCAAAATTATACTATTTTGATTACTATAACTTTGGATTATAGTTGGAAATCTGGGAATATGATCCCACCACTCTTCTTTTTTGTCAAGATTGTTTTGCTATTCAAGGTCTTTTCTGACTTTATAAGAAGGTAGTAATGCTCATTCTAGTGCTCTGAAGCATGTCATTGAAGCTTCCATAGAAATTAAATTGTGTGTGTATATTACTTTGAATAGATGGCCAGTTAAATAATTCAAATCTTATAATTCAGAGCAGGGAATTTTTTTTTTCTTTATGTCTTCTGTTTTTTTAGCAAAGTTTTAAGGGTTTCATTGTGAAGGTCCTTTATGTGCTATGTGAAGTTTACACCTAGGTATTTATTTTTGTTAAGATTATGAGTGGGGCTGTTTTCTTGATTTATTTCTCTTCTAATTTGTATATAGAAATACAACAGATCGCATAAATTGATTTTGTGTCTTAACATTTAACTGTACTGATTTTATTATGTCAATTATTATTTTTAGTGGAGTTTTAGGATTTTTTTATGTATATTATCATGCCATCTCTTCTTTTCCAATTTGGATTTCTTTAATATCTTTCTCTTGCCTAGTATAGCTAGGACTTCTAATACTATGTTGAATAATAGTTGTAAAAGTGGACATTCTTTGTCTTGTATAAGATTTTAGGGAAATTTTTTCAATGTTCACTGTTAAGTATGATGTTGGCTGTGAGTTATCTTAAATGACATGTTCCATTCATCTATTTTTTAGAATTTTATCATTAAATAATGTTGACAATACAACTATTTTTAATGTTGCATCTTTATTCTTAGGTGACAGGAATTCCTCTAACTCAGAATTCTAAGACTCAACCGGATTAATCATCCAGTCATTCAGGTTTGAGAAAAGAATGTATATTCTTAATGTTAGTTTTAATTCAATATTCTTACACAGAGACATAATGGAGTAAAGAGGAAAAAAAACAATAGCAACTTCTTTATCCATTTAAATGAACGAGCTTTAATTTTTTTATTCCTGTTATTGTTACTCCTAATTTTGTTACAGCTGTTGATGTAAGATACTTGCCTAAGCAAAAATATCTCAACTGAGAAGCAAAGGACTATCAAATGTTCTGTGATGAAACAATGCCCAGAAATACTTTATAACTTGGTTTTTTAAGATTCTTAGGAAGAAGGGAATATAAGGATATCTCAAATTGATAATTATTTAATAAGAATTGCTTGTACTATATTACTTATTCAACAGCTTTCAATCATGAAACTTATTACCCATTGCAAATATTGCCTCATCAATCATTACTCAATGAGGGCAGAAAATATGACAAGTTTTAAATAATTTCCAAGAGCTTCCAATATTAATATCATACTCTATTTACACAAAATAAGTTATAGTTCTTGCTGAGTGATATGCTGATTTCCACAGTGGATATAGGCATCAATCGTGTCCAGGTGGAAAACTGAAAAAAACACTATTTTAGTGGTTGAATATATTTAGAGCAATGGATTTTAAAATGTGATGTTTACCTATAAGATCAAATGTGAAAAAAGTAATCACATTTCCTGTAAGCTAGCACTTATGAATAAGATTAACCGAAACTTCCATTAATACATTTCCTATGAAAACGTTGATCCTGACCCTTATTCAAAGCTTCTTGATTAGTATAAAATATTTTAGATAAATAAGTACTACCTAGAAGTTTTTGCCATTCATTTTATTCAGATCCCCGAAAGTAATTTTATATCTTTAAATAAATTACAGGGCCTCCCTGGTGGCGCAGCAGTTGAGCACTGTGCTGTGGAGCTGTTGGCAGCGCACGATGCGAGTTCGACGCCCAGCCCGGGGAGAATCCCACATGGTGCAGCAGACCTCTCCTGCCTCGCCCGCTGCTCCCCTCAGGAGTGTATTTGTGATCTGCCTGTTCTGCTCCCCACTCTGTCTCTGGTGAGCCCTCTCACTGCCCCGCACCTCTGGCCTGTACCCCAGCTTGTATGTATAAATAAATAAAACTTTAAAAAAAAAATAAAATAAATGAGTAAATTACATATTTTTAGGGCCTCCATGATGGTGTAACGGATTAACTGCAGCACTATGAAGCTATCCAGAGCCACTGCAGAATGAGTTCGATACCTGGCCAGGGAGATTCCTATATGGCGCAGCAGACCTCTCTTGCCTGGCCCGCTGCTCCCCTCAGCAGTGTACTTCAGTCGATGTGCCTGTTCTGCTCCCCATTCTGTCTCTCGTGAATCCTCTCACCACCCCACACTCTGGCTTACATCCCAGCTTGTAAGCATACATAATAAATAAATCTTTAAAACTATTTTTTAAAAAACTACATATTTTTAAAACTTTGTTTTAATTCTAACATCATTTTCATTAGAAAAGTATTTGCTTTAGGTGTTGGCTAACAGGTTCATTACTCATTACTTTTGAATCAAATTTTCCAATTTCCTGTACTTATAGGATTAATTTTTCACTCAAAGGATCTATGGATGAAGACCTTTGAGACCAATCTTTTCATAGAAACTAATTTAGAAACTGAAGTACAGATAACATTTTAAAAATGGGGGCCTCCCCGGTGGCGCAGCGGTTAAGCCCTGCGCTGTGGAGCTGTTGGCAGCGGCGACGTGAGTTCGACGCCCGGCCAGGGAGAATCCCACATGGCGTGGCAGACCTCTCCTGCCTTGCCCGCTGCTCCCCTCAGCAGTGTATTTCTGATCTGCCTGTTCTGCTCCCCACTCTGTCTCTGGTGAACCCTCTCGCCGCCCCGCGCCTCTGGCCTGTACCCCAGCTTGTATATATAAATAAAAAATTAATCTTTAAAAAAAAAAAACATTTTAAAAATGGAATTAATACAAAATTAAAAGGACAGTAGATCAACTGAAAGATATTATATACCAGGTCAGAGTTACAAAATTATATATAAAAACAAGTGGTCTTGAGTCTCAAATATATAAATATCTATTATCCAAAATTACCTTTAAATTCTGAAAATTCTGTTTTTAATGCTGGTCATAATTCAGATATATAATATGCATATATTTAGTTAGTATTGCTCAGTAAGCAAAGCTTATATTTAAGAAGCACCTAGGGATAATATAGATATATAATTTTAAGAAAAGTTATTTTAATCTAAAGAAGTTATAAAAAGAATTCTTAATAACAAATTATGCTTTTAGATAGCCCTGTGTATTATAAATGCAATGTTTATGTTATTGTTTTCAAGGAATATTCACAAGTGATTTAGGTTAGTACTTATAGGAAGTGGACTCAGGAGGGCTAATATTGTTGGTTACATTTTTTTGTCTGAATAAACTTATGTTTAATGGTGTGAATGACTTCTTTTTAAAAGGTGAAATCTAAATACTTATTGAATTTTTTTTTAAATAGTAACTGGATGTCCAAATGAACTATTTATGTCTTCCTGGTTAACATTTTATTCACTAATACAGATGTGTATTTGTCAACTCTCATTCTGTGTGTGTGTGTGTGTGTGTGTGTGTGTAGTCTCTTATAATTTCAGTGATTAAAAATAAAATTCTGGGACAATTTTCTGTTTTGATTAGTATAGATGTCCTCACTGAGAAAATATCTTTATACTGGTAAATATGATGATAATGTTATCTTTCTTCTAGAACACTTAGGGATATTTTAATACACTCAAAAAATATTTAATGATCAACTATTAGAAGCCACAACAGTACAAATATTGGAGATTATTTATTAATTTAGTTGAATGCATACTCACTATAAATATACTATACTACTGGTGTCCTGCAGGTGAAAAATAACATAGCTATTTAATGGACAAACAAGAAACCTAAACTTAAGCAGGTAAGAAATAATTTATAGACCCTGAAACAATTTTAGAGTATGTCTAATATCTTCTAATTTCAATTAAAATCTAAATATTTTAAGTGACTTCTCCGAAGTTAAGAAGTAAATAGTCTCAGAGCAACACTTATTTAGGAACACAGGATAATGATTGCATGTTGAAAGATATTTTGCAATTATTTTGAAATTGCAGTTGACACATAAGTTCAGAGAAACATGAAATGCAGGTTTGACACTTTGTAACTTAAGTAATAACATGTATTTGTTAAAGATATGTTAAAAATAATATTGCAATGATAGATATCCTATTATTGAAATCATTTGGCATTAAAATATGTAGTTTGGGGCACTCCTTGGCGGCACAATGGGTTAAGTCTCAGCCTATGAAGCTATCCAGAGCCACTGCAGCATGAGTTCAATCCCCTACCAAGGAGATTCCCACATGGCACAGCAGACCTCTCCTGTCTCGCCCGCTGCTCCCCTCAGCAGTGTATTTCAGTCCATCTGCCTGTTCTGCTTCTCACTCTGTCTCTGGTGAATCCTTTCATCCCCCTACACCTCTGGTCTGCACCCCAGAATGTATGAATAAATAAAATAAATCTTTAAAAATAAAGATGTACTTTGGAAATTAAGTCTCGCAAATAGTCACAGAAGTTTATTATCTCCTCATTTCAGAAATCATTGCCTTGTATAAATATTTCAAAATTCTACAAAACTTATATGAGTTTAAATTTACCTCTATAAATGAATAAACCAATATCTTAACATTAACCTTGACTTTAAAATGCAATCTGTTGTTATACAAATACAACTTGGTTTGAGTTGTAATATAGTTGAGACAATGTGAAATGAGAGTCTCACTGCCAGATGTTTAATCAATAATGATTTAATTTTACCTTCTTTTTTTCTGCACTGACTTAGAAAAGAAAAACATTTCAATTCACAGAAATGTTATTTATGTGAAACATCATAGTCAAAATAGCTATAGATTTTATATTTCAAAAGCAAATGTTGGGCTAATTTAAAATTCCTCAGTTATTCCTGTATTTAATAAAGAACAGACAGAATATTGGTAAGTCAAGAAGTTCTGCTGGTACATATTACGCTTTTCTAAAATAACATGTCTGATAAAAATCATGTGAAGTTGGAAATGCTATTTCTGTGCTATAAGATACAAGAGTCAACACTAGTCTAATTCACTACTTGTTATCATATTGGAAACTACCCTTCTAGAAATATATTTCTGTTGCACAGCACATTATATTTTCTAAGGAAATAATCTGGAATGTTTTATGGTGTTTAAGATTTTAATATGATTTTAGGTTATTATATATATTATATATATTTATATATATAATATATAATATTATATATTATTTATATTTATATTTATTATATACATTTATATTTATAATATATTATATTATAACATATAATATAATATATAATATATATATATAATATATAATTTTTAAGGAGTTATTTTATTTATTTATGCATACAAGAACTGGGGTAGAGGCCAGCGGTGCGGGGGTTAGGTGTGAGAGAATTCAGCAGAGACAAGAGTGGGGAGCAGAACACGCAGACCCTATGAAATACACTGCTGAGGGGAGCAGTGGGCAAGGTAGGAGAGGTCTGCTGTGCCATGTAGGTCAGCTCCCCGGGTGGGAAGCATTGAATTCAGGCCACAGCAGTGATAGCACTGAGATTTAACCCCTAGGCCACCAGGGAGACCCAGGATATTATTTATTTTACAGCATACTATGTTGTCCCTCTTTTATTAATAGTTATTAACTTTAGACTATAAAATATCATACAGCCAAGAGGGTGGAATAGGGAGGACTTTGTGCTTATTAAGAGGAAAGATTATAGCAACACAGATTTATGTCAAGGAACAAACAAAAAAAATCAAAAAGAACAACTTTTCACTAAAGAAACCAGAAAAAGAACAAATGAAGTCCAAAACCAGTATAAGGAAGAAAATAATAAAAATCAGAGTGGTTATAAATAAATATAATAGAAAGCCAAAAAAAAAAAAAGACCAGTGAAACAAAGAGCTGTTTTTTTTTTAATATAAAATTGACAAACCATTGCCTAGATTCATTGTGAACAAAGCAGATGTAATCAAAAATGAAAGCGGAGACATTATAGTAGATACCACAGAGATACAAATGATCACAAGACTACTACAAACATCAGTTTGCCAAGAAATTGAACAACTTCTAAGAAAAGTAAATTTCTTAAAACATAAAACCTCTCAAGACTGAACCACGAAGAAAGATAAATCTAATCAGAACAATTATAAGCAAATAAATTGAAATAGTAATCAAAAACCTCACAGAAAATAGAAGTCCAGGACTAGCTGGTTTCATTGGTGAATTTCACCAAACATTCAAAGATTTATCACCTATCCTTTTCAAGTTCTTCAAAATTTCTAAAAGGAGAGAATGCTTTTGAATCTTTTTTATGAAAACTGTGTAATAGTGATAGAAATACCAGAGGATGGTGCACACAGATAGGCATGCGCACACACACACTCTCACACATACACACACACACACACACACACACACACACACACACACACACACACACAGAAGATTGCAGACCAATATTTCTGGTGAAAATAGATACAAAAATCCTCAGCAAAAACAAAAACAAACTCTTAGATTCTGACAACAGAATTCTGGTCACCTTAGTGGAGGTGGGATTGCTGGAACAGGTAGAGAGTTCATTTGGCTGGTAGTGGGCAAAGAGTAAACTATATATAGTTACTGAAGTGGGAAACTGCAGACCTGAAACCTGTACAATGTTGTAAAAAAATGTTACCTCAATAAAAACGAGGGGAAAAAAAGACGCAAAAAAACTCATTCTTTTCATATTTATGAGAATAGGTATTGATTTCTCCATCTTTCTTATGGTTATTGTCAGTCTTGATGTTTTATTGAGTAATAAAAATAATTGGTGATTCAAATATGGTTTTATATGACCATTTGAAAAATAAACCAGGGGCTATCAAAACACATATATTTAAATAGTAAACCTTTTATAAATGTAATTGTAAAATGTAACAAATAAACTTTGCATTTTTAATATGATAATAAAATTACTATTCTCAAATTGTTTTCCCATGATGTGTGATTTTATATTAACTATGTTATTCTTTCTGTATGTTATGACTGCATGAGGAGCCTAATGAGAATATGAATGTTAGAAAAAATATAATTAACTACATCCAGCCTGTTGTTAGTAATCATTCATTTACAAATTTAAAACATTTCTTCCATAGAATATGAGTTTGAAAAAGATAAATTCTGATAAAGAATTTTGGAGTTAGTTTCCACATTCATAAATTAGCAACTTGCATGTCTAATGACTTCCTATCATAAACATTTATTTTCAGCAGGCTGAATTATAGAAACCAGCTGCTTAGAGTGATCAATTTCACCCATCTTCCAGTTCTCTTTGCTTCTATTGGCTCAATTCAAAAATTTCATAATTTCCTTTTCACAGTAGAATAACAACAGTGCTCTTTCTCTTAATGCCTTTCTGTGGAAGGCAGATATATATTAGATAACACTGAGATTGGTTCATCTATTCTTATCTCGTTTATATCCATTGCATGATCACCCTTGATAACATAAATATAATTATCATACACCTCAGTCAGTAATAGGAGCAGATTAGCTTTTTATAACAACAATCTTTTCAGCTTTATAATGGCTTTTTGCAAAGTCATAATTGACTATCTCTTTTTATGACCATATTTAATGTGTTTTGGTTCAAGTTTTCCATATTATCTTTCTCATGACTTTGTTACTTGATATATTCTGAGTCAGAACTAGAATTTTACTTAATTTTCAGCAATATTACCAAAACCTAGAACTCTTAGAGTACACTAGAAAAAAATGCAGCAGGTGAAGGACAGTATTTTCCACTGAGGCAATAGCATGAATGCATGCACTAAATTGGCAGTTATTATCCTGAAGAAAGTGGTTGTAAATAGGAGTTGGATTAGTCTCAAGTAGGATAGATCAAAGAATTGAACATTAGTTGAGATCTAACTGATCAACCATTTTCAGAAACCTGGAATACAGTTTGAGGAACTCATTATTTTTTTTTTTTAAAGATTTATTTATACATACAAGCTGGGGTACAGACCAGAGGTGTGGGGCGGCGAGAGGGTTCACCAGAGACAGAGCAGGGAGCAGAACAGGCAGATCAGAAATACACTGCTGAGGGGAGCAGCGGGCAAGGCAGGAGAGGTCTGCCGCACCATGTGGGATTCTCCCCAGCCGGGCGTCGAACTCGCATAGCTGCTGCCGACAGCTCCACAGCGCAGCGCCTAACCGCTGCGCCACCAGGGAGGCCCCGGAACTCATTATTTTATGGAAAACTGTGAGGCCAGTTAGGTAACACTTAGGATTGTTTTCTACTTGAAATGTGAATCATCCAATTATTATTTTTGATTGTATATGTATCACAATGCCTTATTTGAGCTAAGTTGTTCTACTTACTAATAATGTTTTGGAACAAACATAGTTAAAAGATAAAGTTATTTTAATTAAAATAACCAGTAATTTGGAAAGGAGTAACAATATTGTCCGAATCAAGATAATATTTTGGGAATAATATATAAAATAATGAAATAAGATAAAATTACAGATGCTTATTAAATTAACAATGTAAGTAATAATTTGAAGAAAAAACAAATATGTTGAAATAAGTAAAGTATTATGTGGAAAAATGATATGAACACATATATGAATTTTGTAAAGTAAATCTGTAATGTTTTTCCCACACCCTGATGACACATATTAAAAAATCCTGCTGATTTTTTCAAAAATACCTCTATTGGAACATCTTCATTTATTTATTTATTTTTTTTATTTTGAGTAGAAGAATTGGGGTATAAACTGGGGCTGGGGTCGTGCATGAGAGGATTCACCAGAGACAGATTGGGAAGCAGAACAGGCAGACTTACTGAAATACGCTGCTGGGGGGAGCCACCGGCAAGACAGGAGAGGTCTGCCGCCCCGTAGGTGGGTTAGTTCCCTGGCAGGGGATCCAAATCAGGCCACAATAATGACAGCGCTGAGACTTAACCCCTAGGCCATCAGGGAGGCCCAATCCTGCTGATTCTATGCTCAAAACCTATTCTATTGAAACTTATAATTTATGCCTAACAATCATCCTATATTGTCTATACAATATTATTATCTATAAGATATTATCTATAAGAAATTTTCTTTTTGAATTTTGAATATTTGATTTAATTATTGGTTTCTTTATAACAAGTTTATTCTCTTGTGTTTACTGATAGTTTAATGATATATTCTATTTTCAAATTTTTTAGCAGTGCATTTAATTATTGTCCTCATAAGTAAAATTTAACCTGGTCAAATCAATATAATGACAAAGTAAACAATATTCCCTTTTGATTCAGCTAGATATTAAAATAAATTCAAGATTATTTAAATTCACTAGTTTGTTCACTGTTCTCTATTTGAAGCCAACAAAAAATAAAACCATACCATGTCCTTATTTAATCATACTTTAATCAGCTTTAGAGATTCATTTTATAGCTGGAAACTGCTTCATTAATAAAAGGAAATGAGAACAAATTAATATGCTGAATATTTCCTCAAGTAGTGAATTCATCAAGTTGTAGGTTAATTGGACACCAAATCAATTTTAATTTCTACAAACTAAGAACTGTTTATCTTTCATTCTGTATATGTGTTGAGTACCTTGTTTTTCACTTTAACTTTATATTTAAATTAACTAAAGCATACGTAGGTTAAATTTAATTCTATGATATAAATATTAATGTATATATTGCAAAGTTATTTTATGTTTTTTTTAAATTGAGGCAATGTAATTCTACAATATTGCACATGACACGTAGTTACAGGTTCGTTACTCTTCAGATATATGTCACTGCACCATACCCATCATTAAGGCATCCATAGTCCTCTACTATAGTTCATTGTGCCCCATTCCAAACATTATTTTAAATTTAATCATTATTGACCTTACTTTGAGTGATAAGGCAATATTAAGACCTTATTTCTCTTATAAGTAACTAATCTAAAATATTTTAGATTTATTTAATTCTAGGACAGTTTGAACATTTAGTCCTGAAGTTGTGTAGAATTAAATAGAAAATGGTTTAAGGACACACAGTTTATTCTATAAGAAATCTATTCCCCTTAATTATATCTAAACACATTCTATTTGTTGCTATAGCTAGCCACACTTACGATAAAACAAAATATATGGAAAATCATGAGAAAGTGCAGGTATATTACAATAAATATTAAGATTTTATAAATGATTATATGACAAATGCTAACTTTTCTTATTACTGATGAAAATAACAGGATAGTGTTCTATCTGTTTATTCAGATGCGGTTCAGGGAAATGGATATTTAATTATACAGTGAAACTTCAAGAACATAAAATCCTGACTCAGGATATGGGGATCTGAGACATAAAGTCTAACCATTTAATAACAAGTGAATATGCAACATAAGTTTTCAGTATGCTCTATTGCCTTGTTCATAAACTAATTATTGTATTGATATTGATAGGAATAACCAAAGTTGCCAAAAGGATTTTTCTTGGAAGATAGAAAGGGAGAAAACAGTAGAGTTTGTGGTGCCGTAGTATGTTGAAAACAGGTCTAGTTAAATTAGGTAATAATTATATGCATCAAAGGAAATTTAATGGATTTCACTTTCTTACAATTCTAGTCTGTAAATACATATTCGACGAAACATATAAAAACTATGATTAAGCATTGGATTTTCACCATGTGTTTTTAATGAATAGCTCATAATGTTATTTTTTAATATAGAATAAAGTTAATATAAGCATTCATAAAAACACTGCCCATCATTGTACTGGATTATAACATTATTATTTCACATTAAGGTATCTTTGCAAAACACAATTTCGGTAATATTGCTTGCACACATGGGCCTCCCTGGTGGCGCAGCGGTTAAGCGCTGAGCTGTCGACAGCAGCGATGCGAGTTCGAAGCCCAGCCTGGGAGAATCCCACATGGTGCGGCAGACCTCTCCTGCCTTGCCCACTGCTCCCCTCAGCAGTGTATTTCTGATCTGCCTGTTCTGCTCTCCATTCTGTCTCTGGTGAAGCCTCTCACCACTCCACACCTCTGGCCTGTACCCCAGCTGTATGTATAAATAAATAAACCTAAAAAAAAAAATTGCTTGCCCAGAATAAGTAAAAGATGTGTTGTATTTTTATTCTATTTGAAAAACAAATGAAAAAATCCATTGCTCTATGTTAAGACCAAGAAATGTTGGCATTTCCACTTTAAGCAAAGTGTATCATTCTTTTCTCCCTAAAGATAAGCTTCTATTCAGCTGTTTAGGATTGAATTATACATATGTGACACCAGAGTAGAAGTAATGTTGTTTAGTCTCTTCATTATATCATTGAGGAAACTGAAAAAATAGAATGAAAGCTATCTCCCAGTTCATACAGTTAAATTGTGCAGAACTGAGTCAAACGCATTTTCTTTTTTTTTTTTTTTTTTTTTTAAAGATTTATTTTTTATTTATACATACAAGTTGGGATACAGGCCAGAGGCGTGGGGCGGCGAGAGGGTTCACCAGAGACAGAGTGGGGAGCAGAACAGGCAGATCAGAAATACACTGCTGAGGGGAGCAGCGGGCGAGGCAGGAGAGGTCTGCCACGCCATGTGGGATTCTCCCTGGCCGGGCGTCGAACTCGCGTCGCCGCTACCAACAGCTCCACAGCGCAGCGCTTAACCGCTGCGCCACTGGGGAGGCCCTCAAACGCATTTTCTGAGCCTATTTCAACGAACCCTCTCCAACCCATTATATTTCCATGAAAAAAAATAATTTTAATCTATTCTCCTCTAAAATCTTCAAAGTAATATATATATAACAAAGTAATATATATACACACAAAGTAATATATATATACGCAAAGTAATGTGTGTATATATACACAAAGTAATATATATACAAATAAATATAAACAAAGCAATGCATATATATGTATACACATACACACATATGTATATATACACACAGTTTATATATATATATATAACTTTTAAAAATTGATGTATTTCAAAATTGATAATGTTTATTTTCCCTATACAGTGCTAATCAGCATTTTCAGCTAAACATAGCATGAAGTGATTTTTCTTTTAATGCAACGTCTACGATTTTAAAAACTAAATGTATATTCATAATATATTTGTTATTTCCCTATTCTACGTTCAGGGTTGATTAAAACTATGGTTTATCTTTATAGGTATATGAAATATACTTGTTTTGAACATATGGAAGACACACACAAAAGAATTAAGCAATAATGCGCATCATTATGATAATTCACTATAGTTTCGGAAACTAGAAATTCAAAAAGTTACCTCTGCCTAACTTTTGAAGTTTACATATATGGAAGTATGAAGGATTTCTAGAAAGAGTGTATAAAACTTCTTTGCACATGAATATATGGTTTCCCACAAAATATTATTTATTTCTCATTAGAATTCCTTCCTTCCAAGGGAATAATCATTTTAGTCATGAAAATAATTAGAGGCAATTATTTCAATATATACATAAATTCAAGGTGAATATATTGCTATCAATAATTTATGTAATAATTGTACCATAAGGCATATTTTGTGCCATCTGTGTTATTACAGTTTTCCTTCCTGCTTCTGTCACAAAAATATGATGGAGAATTTCTAAAAACATTTATGTCTATTCATTTCCAGAGGAAGAGACCATTATTATATATGAAAGTTAGGAAAGGCATGAAAGTAGAGTGGTGGACATATATTGTCTACAAATAATTTGATTTCCTCCTTCTCGTAGCCTACTCTGTCAGAGGATTGCTTATATTACCATGTTGAATTTGGGATACACAGATGACGTGCATTAGCTTTAACACCGGTTTGTGATTCTCCACGCTTCTTTTCCCGTTTCAAAGATGTCCAGAGTGAAACTGTTTTCTCATGTTCACCCTGGAATGTCAGTGGCATGGAGCAGATTTATAACCAATCTATAATGATGAATTATAATGAATAAGAAATGAAACTTCACTGCTGTGATAAAAAATTTTAAGAATATTTTTTGTTGCAGGAAAACTTACATTTCAACTGATATAGTTAATAAAAGCATAATGATAAATGTGCCAAAGATACTGTATATATTGATATGTAAATGTGAGTATATTCATAATTCTAGATATTTTTACCTAATTAATATAATTCTCTATATTGATTTAAAGTTATCAATTTAAAATAAATCAACAAGAAAGCTGTGATGACTCCTAAGGTATTTTCAGATTCTAGGAATACAGAATACAGTCCTCTATTACGTATGCATTTTTTTTTACTGTTTTTTTTTTATAAATATATATTTTTACTGTTATTTATGTCTTTTACATTTTGTATTCCCCTTGGGTAGAACACCAATTCACCCGTGATCCATCTCCATGGTCCCTTGTGTTCTTTTCTATTCCATTTTGTGCCCTTTTCCTTCCCTCCCTCCGCCTCCCTCCCCCCCCCCCATTGTCTCTCTCCCACCCGGCCTCCCTATAGTCCTGTTATAAGTGAAACCATTCGATATTTTTCTCTTTCTTTCTGGCTTATTTCACTGAGTATGATCCCCTCTAATTCCATCCATGTCGCTGCAAATTGCATGTGTTTATCTTCTTTCCATGCTGAATAGTATTCCATTGTGTATATGTACCACATCTTCT
>PVIJ01001661.1:0-189320 GCA_004024925.1 Scalopus aquaticus
GTCTTGGTTCTTTCAGTATCTTTATCTTCCAGAGTGCTTATTCTTTCCTCCATGTGTTTTAATCTACTTTTATGGCTCTCTACTGATGTTTGTAAATCCTCCATTTCTTTCATTTTCTTCTTTATGGATTCATTCTCGTTTTTCAGTTCTTCATTTATATTCCTCAGTTCTTTGTTCTTCTCATTTAATTCTATTATTTGTTTTATTATGGCAATTCTGAATTCTTTATCTGGTAGGCAGATGTAATCTTCTATGTCCATATTATTGGGTTCTGAAGAAGGGTTTTCTTTCTGTGGTGAATTGTTTTGAGGGTCATTTGTAATTTTTTTTCTTCCTGTTGTTGGTCTTCAGCTTTGCTCTGATCGTTGCATTCCTGTGCTGTTGGTGCCGGCAGGCGTGGTCCTTGGTTCTACTTGCTAGAGGGCAGCAGTGGCTCGGCAGCACGACCAGAGGGGGGGGGTGTGGCTGTGTGCACTCGCAGGGCTGGAGGGCGGGGCCTCGGACAGTGCAGGCAGCTGGAGGGCGGGTGGGGGCCGGGCTGTTTGCCGGCTGGAGGGCGGCTGTTCGCACGCTCACGCGGGGCTGGAGGGCGGGGCCGCAGATGGAGCAGGCAGCTTTTTTTTTTTTTTTCTGGGTTTCCTCAGGTGCCTGTCGTCTTGGTCTCCTGGTCCGGTTTTGTGTTGAGGGGAGGGGTGAGGGGATCGGTGGTTCTTTCTTCTCCTTGATCAGTCTTTTTAGCTTCTTTCCAAGTTCTACTCACCCGTGAGGGTGTTAGATTTAAGTAGCGTTACTGAATCTTCTCTGGGTTTGGCTGATGTCTCTTTATAGGCAGCTTTTCTTTTGGGAGAGTTGATACTAGAGTCCCTTCACCGCCATGTTAATGACGTCACTCCGCAACTGTTAATTTCTCTGGACCATAATTTTATTATCTGATCACTAGATTATATTTTACAGTTGAGTTATTTTGATGAACAGCGATATGCTATATACAAACAGCTTTGCAAATATAAAGTGCTACACAAACAAAATGAATTCATTGTTGAAACCCTCTCCCCATGCCAAACAATCACACTTTGTACAGGTTGCATGAACTCTTCTGTAGTATGACCTGACAAAATATAACTGGAAAGCAAAGTGATTTGAAATTAAAATATAAAAACAAGTGTGTGGTGAGGAAAAAAACAGGATCCCATGAACATGTGATAAATTAATGCACGTTTTGGAAAAAATAATTTACATAATATTCAGATTTTTTAAGGACCTATAAATATATACATATGATTTTTCATTTATCCATAGCAAGTAGTCTTATTTTTTCAATGGAACTAAAAAAAAGTTTGCTTCCATTTCACTAATGCTGACATTTCATAAAACCAACCTTTTAACTCAGTATGTTCATATTATTGTATCACAAAAACAGCTCTTTTAAAATTTGAAAATGCCATTAGGCATTTTGTGTACAATGAGAAATTAGAAATGTGTAATGCTTGCTTTTGTTTCAGAAGGGATAATAAGAGTTTATTTACACCCCAAGCCATGCAATTACTGTCAGTGCAGTAGAATCCGGCCCACCCCCCCATTTTGTCATTGCCCCACTCTGTGACCAATCTCTACATTGAGTCCTTCCTTATTAAAATATAAAGCTTTACAATTTAATATTTACATTAAAATTGCCACCTATTAAACCATGTGGGAGGGACATTTGTGAGTGGAGCATTTGTGAGTGGGACATTTGAATAACTGAGCATATGAGCCAATCACAGTGCTTTACCGATGTGACAATCTATGCCACAAGTTCCTTGTTTTGGTTTTCTTTTCATTTTTTTAAGATTTATTTATTTATGCATACAAGAATGGGGTGTAGGCCAGAGGTGCAGGGTCGGGATGGGGGGGTTTGTGAGGATTCACCAGAGACAGAGTGGGGAACAGAACAGGCAGATTGACTGAAGTACACTGCTGAGGGGAGCAGCGGGCCAGACAGGAGAGGTCTGCTGCGCCATGTGGGTCAGCTCCCTGGCTGGGGATCGAACTCGTGCTGCAGTAGCTGCTGAAAGCTTCATAGTGCAGAGACTTAGCCCCTTGTGCCACCAGGGAGGCCATTTTTGTTTTTTATTTAACAAAGTATAGAAATATGTTGCATTTTCCTCTTTATATATCTTTTTATACAAATAGTTACTGTTGAATTGCATAAAAATATTCTAACTATAACAATGGATCCTAAAGAACATATTAAAATAAAATTTCAATTCAACTGAAAGAAGAAATGATTAAAAAGCACAATGATGATTTAAGAGTTAATGAGTTTGTAGGGGAATTTTCTTTTTTTCTGCCAACTCAACTTGCATACTCTAATAAGTGATTTTGAACTTTTCCAATTTAAGTTTCTTCTCATATTTTCAATTTCATCTTTTTAATATCATTGAAAATGAAATTTCTCATTATTTTTGTTGTTATATTATATAAATCATAATTTCGCATTAGTTTAGTTATATTATGAAAATTTCAAATTATGTCATCTTCGAACAAATTATGCAATGTCAATGTATAACTGAGTTCACTGTATAACATGTAGTTAGGATTAGAAAGTGGGGGAAGGATTTCCTGTACTGTAATTGTTGAGAAAGTTTGTATTTATTTGAAACCTAACCTAAATAAAACTAGAGTAGGTGAATTCACGTGAACCAAAACCTCAAACCCTATGAATTTTTCTCCTGAATTTCACATCACTTTAAATCCTCTCAACATGCATGTGACTTAACAACAAAATGTTATCCTAGATGCTAACAAATTAAAATAATATTTTAGTAGCCTTTAGTGAGAGACAACTATTTTCTTCCTCTTTGCTGCTGATTTTTATTTGCTTTTAGTGAGGGAATCTATTTAATTTCTCTGGATTTAATCATTAATGAAACAGGAATATGGGAAAAATAAACCTGACATTGTCCAAAAATCATGAAATTTTCTTTTTTATAAGTGAAATATAGGAAGATTTTGGACCTAGCTATTTTCTACTAAGCTTTTGTAGTTTCTTTTGTCTTTTTGTTGTCCTGTAGAGGCATAGTAAAAAAAAAAGACATGACTTCTGTGGATGAGTTAGTAATACCTACGTTTAGAATTGGGACTGACTTCAAAAATACATTCTAATAGCAAAGACTGATATTTTTATTAGCAATTCAAACTAGACACTTTGCTTATTTAAAAAACACATCCATTAACATATTTTATTTCAGTCAATCTTGTTTAAAGAATTCTACTTTAAAAACAAAAGAAAGGTAATGCTTTGGAAGCAATGGGAATATTTATTTTATTAAGAAATTGATAACAGACTCAAGGATCCTCTAAGATCAGCTATTTAATTTTACTCATGAGGAGATTTTCTAGCTGTTAGCCTTGAGAACCCGTGTTTGCTGGATCATAAATTTGGTGCTTTTTTGGATTCTATTATGGTTGCTGTTAAGTGCACAGAAACCTATTTTTAAATGCCTGAATTGTACTTAGGAAATGTACTTTAAAATAATTTTCAGTAATTTTATAAGAAAAATATGAAAAGAAATATATATATATAGAAAATCTTTTGAAAAAGACATGTTACTATTAAATATTTAGTTCTTTTTGTTTCCTGAATGGAAAACAATATATGCTGTAGCATCTATGAGTATCTCTGGCATCCCCAGTTCATCTAATAATCACTGAAATCTGATAGGCAAAATCCAGCCCACCATTTGAAGAATGTCCAGTAATCTCTTCTCCCCATTTGTAAGTCTTGGGCAAATATTCCTGACATTGTTTATTTACTATGTAAAGCGATCACATTTTATTATTTAAGTTCTATACTTAAGGTTTATAATGTGTCAGAACTCAAACTTTAAATAGAATAAACAGAATTCTGACTACCTTCAATTATAAACTTATTCTATAGAACTATGTGGGCAGGATGAGAATTCACATATATTTTTTTACAGAACCACAAAGGAACAACAGACTTTTTTCCCTTGACATCTCAGCTACAAAACAGTAGGTTATCAATTATGATGCTCTTAGAGCAAGGCATGAATAAGTATTGCAAAGAAGGCCAGTAAATGCAAAATATTTATCCATAACAGATTTTTTAAGGAAATAATCAGGAGAGGGAGGAAAAAAGCAAAATTCCCCTTCCTCCTTGACAAATACAGGACAGCTGGTCACTTTAATGAACCATATGGATACTAAACATGAGCTGAGTGCTCCTTCTGTTGTTCTTACAGAAACTCAAGAACTCAAGAGACTACAATTTCTTATTTTAAAATAAACAGAAAAAATAAAACAGAATATTTTTCTACTATAAGTTCCATGGTAGGTTGTGGGTACAAATCTCACTTTTAGGGCAAATCTACCATATTTATATGCCTGGAGTTTATATTTCATGACAGGCTTTGATTCTAAGTTATTAGGGTATGGATCCCCAATATGCATAAATATTAGGGCATATGAAAACAAAGAGGACTAATGCATATTCTTTAAGGATAATCAGTATACTATGGGTTAATAGTAAGAGACAAAGGATGCAATAGATAAGGAGCCAAATATTTAAATTTTAAACCTAAAATCGAGCAGTCAACATTTGGTAGAATTTATAGTCAAATGGAGGCTGCATAGAGTTAAAAATAAGGGGAAAATTACTTATTTGATACATAACTTAGGTAAAACCTTAGGAGCTACTGAATAACTAAGGTACGTTCATCCTTCCTACAAGTAACCCCTTGAAAAGAGACATCTGGAGAATCAATAGAGACACTGCGGATATTTAGGATTCTTTGAGTTCTTCTTCACTGATGTGCCAAAGGGGCTTCAGGGGAAATAGTTCAAGACACAGAAAAATAACTAAAAATATCATTTTATTCCAGAAAGCTCTCTCTGTCTTGTCTTCTTTATTAGCTGTTTCTGCCTTTAGAACAGCATCCTGTTTATCGCTTACACATACCTTGAATTATTAGTGGCCTAAATTTAAATGTCACAGTTGACGTGGTCAACTAGCACAGAGAGAAAGCCTGACTAAGGATAACAAGACAAAGAGCAAATACAGGTTTGCCAGAGAGGTGAAATAATAGCAACCCGGTGGGTGTTTTCTCATGTGCTAACTGTTTACCAGAAAAATCTCTCTCCCTCTCTCCCTGTCCCTTCTGTACCCTCTTCCTCACTCTCTCTTTTTCTCCCTTTCTTTCTCTTTCTTTTCTTTCATGTCAAATGATAAAGATGAGAAGGGGCTGTTGTTTTCCCATGGCCAGCTCTCCCTTATTCCCTCTAATGGCTCTAACACAGAGAGAATTTGAAACCTAGGAGTAAGGGCCTCCCTGGTGGTACAGGGGTTAAGTCTCATCACTATGAGGCTATCCACAGCCACTGTAGCACAAGTTCACTCCCAGGCCAGGGAGCTTCCCACATGACCCAGCAGACCTCTCCTGCCTTGCCCACTGTTCCCCTCAGCAGTGTATTTCAGTCAATCTGCATGTTCTGTTCCCCATTCTGTCTCTGGTGAATCCTCTCACCACCCCACACCTCTGGCCTACACCCGAGTTCTTGTATGCATAAATAAATAAATCTTCAAAAACAAATAAACTCTTGGAGCAGACAGACCCTGCCTCACTTATCTAAGCTGTCTTGGACCCCCTCTGAGCTGTTAACAGAGGACTCTTACCAACAGAGTTTAACACCAACTGATCTACCTTTGAGAGCTCAGTTCCAGTCACACAGGTTACTGCAAAGGCTGATAGTTCAAGCTCAAGGACCCTCAGGACAACTCCCAGTCTCAGACTGGCCCAGAGTTACAAATCACCTCCCTTACACTTGAATATCCACACTTTAAAATGCCCCTTCATTTAGTTTGCAGGGAGATTTGAGAAAAATGTTTGTCAATAGTTCCAAGATCTTTAGAGGTAAGTAGTACACGAGTAGAGGTTACAATAATAATTGCTTACTCCTTCCATATTAACAATATAATATCAAAGTTTTTCTACAAAGTAAAATAAAAAGTTTTTGGAAAACTGAAATCTGATCATTTGGAAGTTCATAGACATGAAGTTTTGCTGCTAAATAAATATGAATTTCACCATACATTTTTAAACTAAATTTTCCTGACTATAAAAAATTAATCCCAATGATTTCCCCTCTATAAGTTATGTAAAAACATTTTAACTAAATACCATCATGTAAAATGTAAAAACCATCTGAACTGACAATGCAGACCAAGATCTTATGCATATTTTTTGTAAAGTTGGTGGATTTTTTGCATTTAAATTTACATATTGGTCCTTGGGTCTATTTTTGATAACATTTCTCCTTACCAAGACAGAGTATTATTAATGATTTATTTATTATTAATGATTATTAATGATTAGTGATCATTTAAGAACTCAGAAGTTTTGAGATGAACTCTAATATTGCTTCTTTAAGGAAAGCATTTTTTTTTTTTACAATTTTTCATCCAAGGAAATAGAGTGCAATGTATGCCTCTCATGATTTGTGTTGTGAAAATTAATATCTTAAAGTTAGGTAACACTGAAATACAATTTACTAGATCACAATGAAGGCTAGCTTATTCTAGGAAAAAGCTATTTTTTGCAAGACAATATGTTACCCACACCCTCAGTGTTGACAAAAAGTAAAGAGATGGGGAAATATTCATTGTTAAAAGAAGATCTTTTTAAAAATTCCAGTGTTATGGGTTAATGTCTCTTATGTTTGAGAAAATAAGAATTTACTTTGCAAGATTTACATATCATAAAAGACCAAGGGACATTTTCTAATTTTCATTCTCTTTCCTTTCAATAACTTATCAATGTTCCTCATACTTGGAAAATTAAACTTTAAGATATAATAAATGTCAAGGTACAATGTGGCCAGAATTTATGTTTTCGATAATCCCTTGATTGAAAACGAAGAACACAAATTTCCCTCAATACACCCAAGATACTATTTATTAATGGAATTTGGATAAGAACATTCACCAGTTGTGCTGGTAACCTCTTCTTGGTCCTTCAACTATCTCAGGACCCTGAAGTTCCCATTCTTTCTATATCAATACTCAGAATCCAGGGTTAATAGCCCAGGGGTGCGAGGTAGGATTAGGCTGGATAATTTTCTCTGCTCAAAATTCAATATGCATCTTAATATTAGTAGTGAATATATGGAAGTGAACAGTAAGATAATCAATAATACCAATCGAATTCTCTTCTAGATTCATTTCATGTGCCACCACTTCACACTTTCAATTTTTGGCCAATAATAATTTTGATGGGGAAATTTCCACTTGGATCAGTATATCTGTTTTCACAGTAACAGAAGCAAGGAAACATCTCCCCAGACCACAGCAGTACTTGACAGGGTCTAATGAGACCCAAGATGGCCAATCACCAATACTAAGTTGAGTCCACTAGGACAATTATATTTATTATGAGAGAAGGCTAAGTAAAGCAGCCAGCAATGTGTTTTAATAGCGAATATAAAAATATTAAAACAAAGGTGGTAGAAGAACAATAAACTGCATATATTTAGAGTGTACAATTCGATAAGCTTCAGCATATGGACTCACCCATGAAACTGTTGACATAGCAATTAAGTAAGTGTTTCCACACCTCCAAGTTTCCTCTTGCCTTTGTAGCCTCTTCCTTCTGTCCCTCATCTGGCAACAGGTGATTTCGTTTCAGTTACTATGGTTTAATTTGCAGTTTATAGAATTTTATAGAAATACAACACTATAAAATACACTGTTTAATTACCTGCATGTTTCACTCAGAATAATGATTTTGAGATTCATCCATGCCATTGAATATACTAACAATTTGCTCATTTTTATTGCTGAGTTGTGTCCTGTTGTATGGATACACCACAGTTTGTTTATTCATTCCCAAGTTGGACATTTGAGCATATTCCAGACTGTGGCTATTACAAATAAATCCACCATGAACAGTCATGCGGAAATCTTCATGTGAACATATGTTTCATTTTGTTTTGGCAAATACCTAAAAGTGAAATGGCTGGGTCATATGGCAGATGGATGTTTAATATTATAAAACGATCCGTCAAACTTTTCCAAAGTGGTTTATCATTTTGCATTTTCACCAGAAGTGTACAAAATAGTAATTCTCCAAAATATTTGATTTAGTCAACTTTTTATTATTTTTTGCCACTGTAATTTAGCAACAGTTAAAATCTCTGCTTAATATTTTCAGCCTTGTAACATTTGCTTTCCATGAGTGTTTTGGGGTCTCCACAATGCCTTGGCAATTCAATAGCAGCTTACATGAAGATTTAGGAAAGATAATTTTTTATGCAGTAATATTGACGTATAACATTACACAAAGTTTCAGGAGTACAACATGATTCAGCATCTTTATACACTAGATCTTGATAATCACCAAAAGTCTATTTTCTATCCATTACTGTAGAATTGACACCCTTTATCCACCACACCCAGCCCCAACTACCTTTCCGCATAACCACTACTTGCTATCTCTAAGTGTTTGTTTTGCTTGTTCATTTGATTTTTTTCCTTTGTATTCCACATAGGAGTGAAAGCATACAGTGTTCATCTTTCTCCTTCTGACTGATGTCACTTTGCATAATAACCCCTCAAGGTCCATACATGCTGTTGCCAATGCCATTAAAATTTCATTATTTTTGTTGACTAAGTAGTATGCCATTGTGCATATATTCTTTAGATAAAACACTAGAAGTGGCACAGTTGAATATGATATTTCTATTCTTAATATTTTGCACAAGTGTATGAGCATTCCCTTTACCCCACATTCTCACCAACACTCTTTGTTCTTGTCTTTTTGATAATATCTATTCTCACAGGTGTGAGGTGGTATCTTGTGGTTTTGATTCCTATCCCCCTAATTATAACTGATGATGAACATCTTTTCATGTTCTGTTGGCCAGCTGAATGTCTTCTTTGGTGAAATGTCTTTTCATATTCTCTGCTCATTTTTTTCATAGCAATTTTTGTTGTTGTTTTTTCTGTTGTTGAGTTCAGTGAGTTTAACTCTTAAAAACAATGTGCTATAATGCTGTGTAATCATACCATAAAAAGGATTTAGAACTGAATCAAAAAATATTAATTGATTTATCACAGCGCATATCAATTATGAAACAGATGCAAAATTAATATTATCATAATATCCAGGTTTCTATTTCTACCACTGCCAACACCATTATTCCCCAGACAAAAAGTTTTGACATACTTTTATTCTGCCCCTCTTTTGCCCATTACAAGTAATTTACTAGAAGGCCATTAGCAACCTCTTATGTAAAACTGCCTTGATCGTTCTAATAATAATTAATCTTTCCCTCATCTACATTCTCCTAATTCTTTTACCTTTATTATAGTGCCTATTAAAGTAGAACTTGTAGTATAGCTTTAAAAATGTCTGCTCTATTGAGAGCAGGGAAAATATGTTGAATTTTTTAACCCCATTCAATGCCTCATTCTCACTAAAGTGAAGATAACTACCAAGCAAAATATTTGGCATATAATAGGCATACAGTAGTTAATTAAAACAAATTTTTGAACTATAAAGATTTTAACTATCATCATAAGATCATCCTCATAAATCATTACTTTCAGTGTAGTTTTGTACGAGATTTCCACTGTCGATTCCATTGAGTGCAAACTTCTGCTTAACATATTTACAGTAGTGTCTTTGACAATCATTTTCCACTGCACGTATCTAACATATTCATTATGAATTCCTAAACAAATGCTCTATTCCAGGCACACTAGAATTCCAACTGACTACTATTCCTACCCTTCTAAAATCCTTATTTTACTAGTTTTTGTCCAAATTGGGATGTCCTCTTTTGTTCTTTACACTCAAAATTCTAGATCTGGCTTTCATCCCACCTCATCTATGACACCTTAATAGACTACTTTGATATCCAGTGTCTACCTTTTTCGCTGATTTCATTCCTTTATTTATGAGAAGTAGCATTATTAGATTAAAATGACACTCTAGGTATGTAACCCCTAGAAAATAGGAGGCACTCAACTAATGAGATACATGAAAATGCAAGAATTGCTACATTAAAATAACATATTGCATAAGTTCTTTATGAGATAGAAAGTACAGTATTATAATCAACAGATGACGTTCCTGTAATTGTTATCTAACATTTTGCAATTTCCTATAACAATGACAAATTTCTTGCTGTCCACCAAAGGAAAAGGAAACATTTTGTTGAGACAACATCAGGCTATCCACCATTCAGAGAACACGCATTGTCTAGCTTGTGATAATACTTTGCTATTTATTGAACAGCTCTAGTTTGTAAGAAGCCCTTCATCCAGCTAAGGAGCTGAAAGTGTGATCTGTAGAGCAGACCACTTCAACTCAGTGACTCACAACAGCATTTATTCTTACATGGCTTCAAGTTAACTGTGATCGTTTCAATTTAGGATGGATTCAGCTGGGCTGCTCTGCTCAAGATTGGAGATTTTTTCCATGCATTTTATGCTAGGGCTAAGGTTAAAATGGCATGTTCCTCTGCAACATCACAGCACCAGACACTTCCCAAGTCTCACAGCATATTCAAGGCATCTGTTTGTATCCATTAACATGTCCACTAACCTTATAGGAGCCAAAGCACAGGGACAGCCAAATCCAACACCAATAGGGAGCAGATAATTTCCTGAGCAATGAATCAAACTATCATAGAAGCCTACAATTTTAGTGGGTTTCTAGACACTGGGGATGGTAGGTAGAATGGTTATCCACTGAAAACAGTTACAAGGAAACAGAAAATAAAGGCAAATCATTTCCAAGAAAATGTTGGAGGCAAGAATTAGAGAAAACAAATCTGACATCAAAGACAGGAGACAGTATAATCATTGTGATTAAGAGTCTAGCTTTTAAATTGTCATTCTGCTATATACTCTGAATAATATTGGGCCTACAAATTAGCTTTTATATTTCTTCACATGTCAAAGAGAAATTAGTGATATCAATTTTATTGGATAATTATAATATAGAATGGCATCGCAAATAGATCACTAAACACAGCGCCTGGTATAAACATAATCAATATATGTAGCTTTAATTTATTGAATATGCTTTCTTAGTGTTATGCAATAATCCCATTTTCTAGAAACACACCCTTCTATTCCTATCTCAAATGGCAGTGCTGCAAATGATTTGCCAGATCTCTAGCCACATTCATTGGCCCACAGGACATGACCTAGATAGATTCAGGTGCAACGCTGAATTTTGGAATAAGGGATAAAGAAGGATGTCTTGCTACAACAAATGTGGGCCTAACATGGTAGAATGAATGCTAGATATTAAAGGAGGATAACGAAGATGCTCAAAGCAGAACCCTATTATTCTTATTCTCAGAGTTGGTCTCAACGTCCCATTCTAGATACAGATTATTTTAAGCTGAGAACAATGAAGACCATGGGGGCCAAAGAGAAGCTCTTGCCTTTTCCTTAAACCTTTTGCCCTTCCCAAAGAAGTGATCATCACCCCCTAAAATTTTGCCTTTTCCTTAATCAAAGAAATAATCATGACTCCTCTTTTAATTACCTAGAAGAATGCAGTTGTGGGGATATCATCCATATGTAGGTTTATCTGTAGACATAGCCTCTCTATCCGAAAAAGCTATCTTAAGGAGCAAAGATGAAGTCATCCATCCCCTACTTGTCATGTGAAGTTCCCCTTCACCGTCCACAGCAACTGGCCCCAATTACCTCATTCCTTGGTTTAAGATTTAAACCCTGCTTTCCCCAATTAAAATCAAGACTTTTGATTTTTATTTTGATTAATGTTTAATCATTATAGCTCACATGTGTGCACATTGCAAAATTGATCTCTTTTCTCTGTCAGCCCACGGTGTTGTTTTGATTACTTGACCAAACCAAGAAGAACCCAAAGGGGTGAAGGAATTTTCCCCTGCACCCCAACAGTAGGAGTGTCTTTCAATGGTTTAGAGTGTGGAAAGAAATATCTCACATCATACCTCCCCTCCATCTTACCTGCTGCCTGGGCCTTCAGTCATTTGCTCAGTACAACTTCTGCTGTGGTTGAAAACTCCTTGACCAAAGGCTTGAAAAGCATTTGTGTGTTTGGCATTCTCTCTTACCCCTGTCATTGCCAAGGAAGCCCACTGCTCCCAGGAGGAAGTAGAGAGATGTAAGAGCAGAGCCAGACTACACTGGCTGAGGCTTGTCTAGTTCAGATGGTTCCAGATCACCTCCCGACGTGTAAGGCAGCTGAAGCTGGCCTAAATCAGCAATTGACCATTCAGGTCTGTGAGAAGAGTGTTCCTTGTTACTAGTCTCTGAGTTTTGAGTTGTTTCACCTGCAACTTACACACTCTCTCTTTGCCAACAACTTACAGACACATATATTAATTTCTATCCCTCCTTTTGATGGCTATAGAACCACAGAAGTTAATAGAATAAAGAATTGGTTATTTGTCCCAGTAATTAAATCCCTCTGAAATACAACACACAGACTCTCTGACTCTTTAATATACATGTGATCTAGAAAAGGGGTCACTAAACCAAGAACCCAAAGTCAAATTAAGCCAGAGACCTCTTTTCTTTATATGATCCACAAGCTAAAAATTGTTTTTAAAGTTTAAGGGATCCTAGCAAACAAAAACAGTCAACAGAAACTTGGATATTCTAAAATATTATCCAGAACTTCATAGAGAAAGTTTGATCCCTGATCTAGAACACAAGGCTCTGAGAGAAGGCAAACTAAATCTAACACTGACTAAGTTTCCTGATACGTTCCTGGTCTGTCTAGGTCAAATGGTCCAATTTCAGAGTTTCCTATGTCCCTGCAAGATTGAGGCTCTTATCCTAATATTGGAGGATTTAGGGATGGAATAGGTCAAAGTAACTTAATCAATACCTTTATTCTTACTATAATTATATTTAAATTTGAATAACATTTATTTTTGAACATATGCAAAAAATGCATGCTCATTTTAGAAATCTTTGAAAAGTGACAAGTTAATAATGAAAGATCTTGTTTGATTCTGGCTAAGTACAGGCTTCCACATTTAACACCTTAATATTCTTTCCAAACTTACATGTACAATGTTGTCTAGCGGAGATAATACTGAATATTAAATTATGCGATGTGGATGTCACACAATATTAAAATTTCTAATACACTACCTGATGGATATATAAGTTAAAACGCTATCTAATTCTTTTAAGAAAATATTGTAGACATAACTTTAATGTATCCATTACATTTCACTCTTGATAACATTAAATTTATTACATTTTCTTAATTGTTTACACATTAGACTGTTCCCTGTGGGTTTTTAAAATTTTTTAATAAGGTTATGAAAACTTTTGAATAGAATCTTTTCTGTATTCCAAATTACAGTCCTAGGGTAGATTCTAAGTATTGTTTTTACAGAGTTAAAGGGTATGTGTTGTTGAATTATTAACAAATAGTTCATTTTGTTGCCCCAATGTTTCTGTGATTTCCCAGCACACCCAGCAGTACTATTCTCATCGAGTTTTGTGTCCTTTGCTAATTTGATAGTCAACTTTTTTCTATGAGCTCATTAATCACATGTATTTTTTTATAAATAATTTTGATCCTTCACTCATTTTTCTTTTGAGAATTTTGATGTTTTCCTAATGAATCTATATGAATTCATTACATATTAGCAAAAAAAGTGTTGTTGCAGGTTTTTTTCCCAGTGTATTGTTTTGTTTACATACATTTTTTTTACTTTAATGTTATTAAGAGACAGATCTATTATTCCTTTGTTATGTCTGTTTTTTATTATTATTAATGAATATAGACATATTATAGGAAATAGAAAATATAATGCAAAGGAAGAAATTTTAAAAAATCAAAAACTGTGATAAAGTAGCAAAAAAATTGTACTGTAAATCCAATTTCAATCATTTAATAAAATTAAATATCCTACCTAATGTACTTAACCATTTTCTATTTGACTAGTGAAGATTTGTGTTAGTATGAACAGTGTCTCAATAAATATTTTGTACATAAACCTAAGATCAAACTGTTCATTGTTTCTTTGGGATAAATTCCTGAAAGCAAAAGTATTGCATTCCAGAATGTTAATTTACACATCCACCAGCAGTGGACCAGTAGGTGCGCTCACAAAACCTGTAGTAATACTGGTTTTGAAAATCTATGTTAATTAGATATGTTAAAATTATTTATTTTAAGCAAATGTACACTTTTTTGGCTACAGTTATGTTGGGCATTAAATATTGTCTGTCGGGGACTCCATGGTGGCACAGTAGGTTAAGTCTCAGCACTATGAAGCTATCTACAGCCACTGCAGCATGAGAAATTCCAACCTTACGCGGGAGCTTCTTACGTGTTGCAGCAGATCTCTCCTGCCTAACCCGCTGCTCCCCTCAGCAGTGTACTTCAGTCAGTCCTCCTGTTCTGCTCCCCACTCTGTCTCTGGTGAATCCTTTCACCTCCCACACCTCTGTCCCCAGTTCTTGTATACATAAATAAATCTTTATAAATAAATAAATAAATATTGTCTGTCAATGCCAAGTCTACCCTAGGGCATCTGGACTGGAGATGCCCTCTGGACCTAGGGCTCTGTAAGCTATTTCCCCCTGGCTAGTTCCTTGCTTGTTAGGCCCTGTGTAACAGGCAGTTGAGGAAGACTGCGAGGCGGGAGGAGGATAGCAGACTTCCTTGTCTTGCTTGTCCACTCCCATCAGTCTTCCTAGCATCAGCTGTTCTCCTGACAATAGCAGCTGCTTCTCACAGCAATCAATTCCATTTTATTCCCTGAACCACGCTCGCCACTCTGTGGTGGCAGCTCCAACTGGGCAATGCCCTCTTAGCAAAGATCTCTCTAGTTCTGTAAAATCCTCTTAAAAATGCCCCGGTTGTGTAAACCCCACTCCTACCCACCCCTTTGTTCCTCCAGCTCTCGGAGTAGCAGCGCTCCCTGCAGTTAGGTTCCTGTCATCTCCGAAGATTTCTATAGGACATCACCACACTAGTCCGTGAGTTCAAAGACCAACTTAGGGCAATGGTTCCCAAACTTGCCACATATTACAATCATGTGAGGTACTTTTAAAACTGCCATAGCCTGGGCCACACCCCAGACCAATTAAATCACGATCTTGGGGGCTGGATAGACACCATCATGATAAAAACTAATAATAATAATAATAATAATAATAATAATAATAATAATAATAATAATATTTTTGAAGTTCCCCAGGTGATTACAATGTGCAGACAAGTTTGAGAAACACTAACCTAGGAGTTCACTTTAACAAATGACAGGATAATTGACACTGTATATTTTTTTCTATAAAACTACATTACAGAATCATCACTCTCCCCCTCTCTCAAATTCCTAGTGCTGCTAACAATAGAAACTACTTTTTCTTTTTACTGTTGAGCTACCTATATGTCTGTCTTTATGTCAGGCCTAGAAAGAAATTGATGCATTCCATTAATTCATTTGGCTCATTGAAGAAAACTCTTCAGCCTTCATGGAAAAAAGCGCTAACAGGTATTTTGGTTTCCTCTTAGGCAGGTTGGTTTGTTTGGAATAGCTTATAAGTGGCATTTAAAGGCGCTGAAACAGCTGCGGTGCTCAAAAAAGTGTGAAATTCTTTTCTGCTTTTGTAAACAGTAGAGAAAATATCACTGGGATCCAAAGCTTTCACTGAACGCCCAGTAATCAGCTGAAGGGAAGGCAGCGCTCCACCGCCGTGAAGTGAATGGTACAAACAGGAAGGTGTGTACACACGGCAAAACTCCCTTTAAGAGGGTAAAAGAAAATGTAAATTTGTTTGAATTACCTAGCAAAAGCTAATTTCTGCCAAAAAAAAAAATGGTTTGAATGTTTTGGAAACAAGAAATCAGAATGCAAAGTGCCTTGATTTGCTTTTTGTGCTTCCCATTACTCCAAATGTAAAGAAGAATAAATGCTAAGGAAAGGAAGGGAGATAAAAGCAAAAGGGCAAACTGTAGACGTCTCCCATGTAAATGAGTTATTCTTCTTAATGAGTCCTGTTCCTGCAAGTAATTAGCTGAATGTGGAACCTGGGTGAATGAATAATGCTAAATAAAATAAGAATTGACCCCAGTCCACATCTGGTTATTGAAGTGAACCCAGCATGAACCTCTCCTCGGCTATGGCCTCACAAGCATCGTCAGACAAATAACTGGCTCAGCTCAGCTCATTCGAACCCAAAATGCAATGCTGTCTCAATTACCAGACTGTTTCAGGAGAAAATTATTTTTCTTGTGTTTTCCACTGAATTTGCATATATAGCTTAAGATAATGCATTCACAGACACACCTCTTTTCTTTATTATATATATCCATAATTTTCACACAGAGTAAATATTTGAAGGACAAAATGACCCATAACCTATCTACTTTCATTGTCATTTCTTAATACTAAAAGAAAAATAGTGCCTAGAGTATATTTTCAGTTTTTACTTACATCATTCATACACTAAAGTCATTCATTCAAAATTATTTAGTAAATTCTTACTATGCACTCCGCATCTGGATTGTTTTCAAGTGTAACAAATGAATAAGGTATGGATGTGGTGAGGTAATTTATCGATATAATTAACTTATGATTGTTCTCCCTGTATTTTTCCTCTCCCACTTTGTAGGGAGTAACCAGACTCATAATATTTCCTTGCCTTGGGGATTTTGTTGGTCTCTGGTAAAGTAGTAGC
Organism: Scalopus aquaticus; assembly: GCA_004024925.1. Taxonomy (NCBI): domain Eukaryota; kingdom Metazoa; phylum Chordata; class Mammalia; order Eulipotyphla; family Talpidae; genus Scalopus; species Scalopus aquaticus. Next base: position 16,712 of record PVIJ01001661.1, read on the forward strand.
TGCTTCTTTCCTAAATTGAAATATTACCAATTCTATGGATTATAATTCCTAGAGGGGGTACAGATATATAGAACATGTATCAGTAAGGTCCAATTAGGAATCGGAAACCACAAACTAATTTGAACAAGGACATTTTAATATAAAGAATTATTAACTGTAACAATGGCGTAACTATAAAAGAGAAAGGGGACCTCTAAGGCAGAGTTTGGCAACTTTTTGTTAAAGGGCCAGATAGTAAATATTTTAGGCTGCAAACATCTAGGTCTCCGTGGCAACTATTCAATTCTGCCACTGCTTAGCAAAGCAGCCAGAGACAAATATAAATTAAAGAGCACGGCCACGTGCCAATAAATCTTTATTTGTAAAAATCAACGGTAGGTAGAAGTTGTCAACACCTGTTCTAAAGAACACCCTAGAGCTGAGGGAGCAAACCCAAGGAAGAAACCACTTGGAAAGAGAACTGTCTTTCTTGGGCTAGAATTCAAATCTCCCGCAGAAGGTGTGTACTTAGTGCCCACTGGGTCAGGAGGTTCATTTCATTGACCCTGAAGTAACCAGGTCACAGTTGCCAGGCAAGGACAAGCAGCCTCTGGGTAGGGCTCTGGGAACCCACGTAAAGGCAGAGCACAAGGGGTCCTAGGGCACTTATGGTGCGCATCGGGAGGGTCACAATGACTGAAGCAGTTACCAGGCAGAGACTGAGCATACTGGGCACACGTTAAAGCAGAATAACCGAGAAGCAAAAGTGGCCAAAACAAAAACCAAAAAAGTCCCAGAACAGAACCAAAAAGAGAAACTCCATCCTTCAGTAATGTCTCTAGCGCCTTCTACTGACAATTTTACAAGTTTAGCTTCATGCTTGCTTCAGAACAGGTAATGAAATGGGTAGATTTAGGAGCTAAAAGGTAAAAAATTGATGTATCCCTGGACACAATATCAGGTAGACTTCCTACAATTGTATTAATTGTGTTCAACTCCCTCCTTCCCTAGAAACAAACAAGCTAATTTGTTTAGTGTATCCACCCTCTCTGATCCAGTGTCAAGGAGTTGGGGCAGAAGAAAGAAGTCTTATGCTTCATTCATCCACGTGGATCACTACAGGAATTGTGTATGGGGGTGCAGAGGCATTCAGCCCTGGGGGTACCTGCTTGATAATGTTTTTGTCAAACCTTCTTCTTGACCATGTCCCAGATTGTGTCCACATTTAGTTACCATATTTTGATTTTTTACACAATAAATAAAGGTAACCAAAATTGATAGAAGGGGATTCCTTTGCATAAACATATCTACTTTCATTATTTAAAGTAAACATGTTTCAGTAGATTGTGGAAGATTGGGGGAAAACGGCAGACTAAGTCTCATTCTGGAATCATTATGGTGTTTGATTACCTCCTCCCAGTGCCAAACCACGGCCTCCTCATGCTTTCCTTTTCTCGCTCTTCCACAGCCTTCCCACATGCATGACTAATAAGAATACAGCCCTAAGAGTGACAACAATATGCACACATTTTTCTCTACATTTAGGCCATATTGCAGTGCCAGACTAGGTAAACTGAGCTGCCTATAGGAATAAACCCCACTGAGCGTCAAACCAGAAGCCCTAGAAACAAAGCTCCAAATGACTGACACAGCATAACAACAGCAAGCACTGGCTGAGGGCATGATTTCTGTGCACTAGGCACTGTCCTGAGGGTCTCCATATGCTAATGCATTTAATCCTCCTACTAGTCCTATTATCTCCATTTAAAAGAGGAGATAACTGAAGCATAAATAAGTGGTAGATATATATGGAACTGAAGCAACTGAGTAAGCTTTAACAGTCTTCACAGATAACTCTTTTTTTTCACCTTCGTTAGGATATAATCAAAAACATTATTTATTTAAAGTGCATAATGCTTTACATATGAGTCTGATATGCAAACAGGATGGGAAGTATTAAGAAATGTTTAGTTGATCTGTACATCTAACTTTATTACATGATATATTCACTTCTACTAATACAGAGCTAATTGACAATTTTGAGTACTATAAAATCATAGACATGGGGAAAAATGCCCATTGGAGATTTCATGAAAATTTTACCTTTAGTACCATTTTGCTTCTAGTTAAGGATGATAATGTGTGTGACAGTTTGCTTCTTACATTTGGTATCCCCGTAGGCCCCCAGACTCTTTAGCTGGGTGTTGTTATTACATGAGCTGCCTGAAGCAGAATATCTGGGAGGGGTTAGAAAGGAAATTACTATGGGCTTTCTTGCAGCCAATTTCAATTAACAGCTAACGGCAGAATTCCAGGAGCCATTACAGTGTCTAGGATGCATATATATTGATATATATGTGTGTGTGTGTGTATATATGGTATATGTATATATGTGAAGTTATGTCACAAAGAATAATCAAGACAGAATTATATTGGCATGAGAATAGAAGCATAGACCAATGGAACAGAATAGAGAGTCAACAGAAACTAATAGTTGACAAGAGTACTAAGAATATATAACAGGGAAAGGATAGTCTCTTCAAGAAGTGGTGTTGTGTAAATTGAACAGTGACAGGTTAAAAGGATGATTTTGGACTCATACACAAAAGCTAATTCAAAATAAATAAAGATTTAATATAAAATTTGAGCTATAAAATATTCTAGAAGAAAGTTTAAGGGAAAAGCTCATTGATATTGATTTTGGCTTGATTTTTTGGATGTGTTTCCAAAGCACGGGTAACAAAAGCAAAAAAATCAAACTATTGTAGACTAATAAACTTCCCGCCTTCATTTGAAATGGCAAAATGTTTATTTAAAGTGTTGTACAAATGTTCAAATGGATGACCTGATGTAGTGACATGGTCAAGAAAATGCAGCTTGCAACACAGCTAATAAGTAAGCTTTATAGAAATATGCATATATTTGAAACTATCAGTCTCTAACAATGTCACTTTCTAAACCGCTTTTCATCATACAGATTCCAATCAGTTAGCCAATTGTGGACTATGCATTTCAGTAGGCAATGATCCTGCCATAGAATGGACTCTGTCCTTATGTTTCATTTACTTCTCTCTTTCTTTCACTATTATCCTTTTTTGTCTTTTGCCAGCCCTGTGTAATCCATTTCTGAGGTTTTGGAGCACTTGATGCTTCATTCTCAGTGATTTAGATCTATCCGCTCTGCTTTTGAATGCAAAAGGAGAGAACCCAAGAGAACAGGATGCTAGAAAGAGACCAGAAGGCTTTGTGAGGATCCCAGGCTAGGCGGCCAGGTGGTACCACCATTCTTCCCCCACTGCCTTAAACCTGAGAGCAGCCAGGTCCCAGGAGTACCATCAAACCCCAGGCAACCCCCTCTACATCTCCTTCCTCACTATAATGACAATCCCTTTAAAGAGTCACCTATAAAGTCACATATAAAAACGTGTCTATAGTTATGATAGTGGCCCTCACATATGTGACAGGCTATCAGATGAAAGGGGGAATGGATTTGTTCTTTGGGTCCCAGAGGACAAAACTAAGACTGATCTTTAGAAAGTATGAGGGAACACATTCCCTAGCAATGGAAGCCATGTGCAATGGAAGAATGGATTTTGTGAGGCAGTGAATGGTCTTTACCAAGGGAATTTATGTAGAGACAAACATCAGATTACATAGAGACGAACATTGGATTATGAGGGTGACTGAACCAGCATCTGTTTCAGTTAGCTGTTCTTCATGTCTTTTAATCAACCTTGTTGCAATAAAAATGAAAACTTTATTAGGAAGGCTACTAGATAAATGCAAGCTGGCTGCATCTCATGACATAGTTACCAGTAAATTAAAAGGGTTCAGGGCCTCTCTGGTGGTGCAAGGGGTTAAGTCTCAGCATTATGAAGCTAGCTGAAGCCACTGCAGCACGAGTTCAGTCCCCAGCCAGGGAACTTCCCACATGTCTCAGCAGACCTCTCCAACCTCGCCCGCGGGTCCCCTCAGGAGTGTACTTCAGTAGATCCACCTGTTCTGCTCCCACTCTGTTTCTGGTGATTCCTCTCACCACCCCACACTTCTGACCTATACCCCAGATCTTGTATTCATAAATAAATAAATCTTTTTTAAAAAATTAATGAATTAAAAATGTTCATGTCTTCCTAAAGGACATAACTTGCTAACAAGGAAAGAATGCACTTGTGAAGAAAAGTTTAAAGTATTTATTATAATCATTAACTTGAGGTTTTTAGAATAGTATTATTTTCTAAGGTCTTATTTGGGGACATGATTTTGTTCCTAAGTAGGAAGGCTTAGGAATGAAGTTCTATGAAATCATTCCTACAGTCATTTACAAAGTGAAAACTCTTGTAAATTATGGGTGAGGGTGGGAGAGGGGATTCATTTTTAAATAGATTTGGCTTTTGCATAAATTGGAATGATTTAATTATCGAACTATTTTGAGTTCATTTCTAATTAGTGCTACTAGTATGGCTTTGATTTTCCCTCAGAAGAAAAATGTTTGTTAATTTGCAGTCTGTCACAGTAATAGCAAAATATTTCAGAAATTAGATCTTCACCCCAGATTTATGTGTGCATCCTCAGATGGTCAAAATGGTACTTTTGTTTATGAAATATTGGCAATATGGAAGTGTTACATTACAATGAAAATAGTCCAAATTGTGTTTTTGAGCTAGAATCACATATGTGAGAAATTGGACACCAGGAGGGTTGTACCCATGAATAAATGGTTTATTGTGCATGACTTCAAATGATGGGTTTAAATGATGCTTGGAAAAAATGCTCATGTTTTACCTCCTTTGCACAGTTGGAACTGGCACTGGATGCCTTTTTGGAAAAGTGAAGATAGGTTAAATTTTACACTTGGAAATACATTGTTAAATTTTCAGACTCCACCTACCATAAACCAAGAAATTTTAAAGCTGAATTGATTGTGACCATGTGAAGTAGGACAAGTTAAGGGAAAATTACTGGGTTAAAAAGGAAGAAACTTCGATCTCATCCCAGTTTCACTATTCATTAACTTGTGTAATACTTGCAGCTTAATCTCTAAAACCATAGAGGAAAAGAAGTTGGATTATAGATTCAACGATTTCTTTGTAAGGTTTATAGCTAAAAAGATATCTACATTTATCTACACTGCCTATGTGCAACTGCCCTTGGGTTTTTCTATTTCTTTTCTTCCTTAAATTTTCTAATATTAAGTTACATCAAAATTATAAAAATAAAATATAGAATAGTGTACAAAGCCATTCAACTAAAAATGTATAAGCAAGTGCACCAAGTTTGTATAGTTACAACATCACACTTTGCAAAAATGGTATTCATGCTAAATCATAAGAAAAAAATTGGTATTTATCGTCTACATTCAGCCAACCATTTATTCATCATGTTTTTATTTAGCAATTGCTTATTATGTTTCAGGAACTATTGTAAGTGAAATATATGTGGCTAAACTAAATAGATATTGTCTCTGCTATTCTAGAGTTTATAATCTACTTATGGTGACAATTAACGGAAGACAATTAAATTTGAAAGTTCAAAGGGTGGCAAAAGCTATAAAGAATCAAAGAGACCTCTGAGAGGTTTAAAGGGTGTGGCTGGGGTGTGACTTAAATCGGTTGTAGCTTAGACATAATTACCACATGAACCTTGTAAGAGGTAGTTTTTTGTTGCTTATTGTTTTCATGAGGAACAACTGGCTCCAGGGCTATGGTTTCAGGCAGCTTCACAGGACGTGAGTGATAGTGAAGCAGCCGCTATCCTGTCAACATCCTCCCTCCACACCCTTCCCAGCCTGCACACATTGTCTCCCCACACTGGACATGCCCTTCCACGCCTCTGGCCAAATCAGTCCTGTCATTCTGGGTCTTCAGCTGTTCAGCATTCTACTTCTCTTCGAAACGCGCACAAGCCCTTAACCTGAATACTGTATTCGAGACCAGGGCCTACTGGGATCCCCGTCAGCAAGAACACTACTTTCCAGAGTTTGAAAAGAATAAGATGTGGATTCAAAAGACTGAAGATCCAAAACCAGTTCCACCTGTTTCAATGACTCTCTTGATCTTTCTAGAACCTATTTTCTTAACATTCAATATTTCATCATATCTACCCTATAGATTATTAAGAAAAGCAAGATGAATGAAAACACATTTTAAAACTGACCAGTACTGTTGTAATGGCAGGATGACATCAAGAGCACAGGTTTGCTGTGGAGCTGTACAGACGGGTCTAAAGGGAAGCAGGAGTTGTGGAGCACTCAGTGGCTTTTTAGGCTTTTAATGGTTTCTTACAGGGAGGCAACCAGGCACAAGGGAGGCAACCAGGCACAAGGCAGGCAAGCGGGGCCAGGGGGCCGGGAAGCTGGCAGGCCTCCCAGCCCCTGGTGAATATTCACTTTCTCTCGGGCTCTCTGGCAGTATCTTGTGGCCTCTCTACTGCACCCCCAACAGTCCTCTGCTCCACTCTATTCTCTGCTGTTTCTGCTGCTGCTGCTGCTGCTGCTGCTTATAAGCCCCATCTCTGACCCAGGTGTGCCCACTCACACAGGCCCAGGAGCCTACTCCAGGAGCCCGCCATCAGGCATGGCGTAGGCCTGCAGAGGTCCGTCATTGAGGGGAGGGCGGAAAAACCTGACAATTTTCCCATTTATCCTACAACTGTATAATTGTGTCTCTTTTTTTCTCCCTCTCAAGCAGTCTCGGTAACACACATACTTCCTGCCTCCCTCCCTTTCTTCCATTTCTTTCTGTACACACTCTCTCTCCTCGCTCCCTTTTCCCCTTCTTTTTTTATTGACTGCTTCAACATTTTTTGAGTTTCTACTAGGTATCAGGCATTTTGCCAATACAGAAGATAAATAAAAATGGTGGGAAACATGCACTCTAGAATCAAACTGAATCCAATCCATCTGCTTGTGTGTGCTGCAGAGTAAATTATTAAATCCAAATGTGACTGTTTCTTTTTTAAAATAGAAATCACAATATTTATCTATGTGAAGTATTTACTGATATTCCCAACACATTGTCAGTGCTCAAAACCATTCAGAACTTATATCAGTGGAATGAAATTGCAAGCAATATGCTTTACATAGGGATTCTGGAAGTTTTCACAGAAATGAAGTCCTCGATGGGTTTTGAGAGATAAAGAGGAACAACAGTAACTTGGAAGCAGTGATATTTTGTTGTTGAATTAATAAATTACATAAGTAAGAAGTCTTCACGTATTCATACAAATACTGAATACTCCCATGTAGGGATCAGTTTGGGCCCTGAGATTTAAAAGTGAATATGATGCTATTAAGGAAGTTTTAATAATGTTTTAGCAATGGTAATGATATAGTAACAGAATTCTGTTTTAAATATATATTCTGTTTAATAAACAGAATTCTGTAATATATATTCTGTTAAATATTTATATACATATTATATGTAGAATATTTTTAATATATTTTAGATATACATACTATCTGGATTATGGGATATATTTCAACGTAACATGAGTTGATTGAATGTGTATAGGGAAAAGAGATAAGATTGCACATAAGTTGATAAGCTGGATAATAGATATAGGAGAGTCCTCAAAACCAATTATCTATACTTTAATATATGTTTGAAATTTTACTCAATAATAACTTCAATAAAATGAAATGGGACCACTAGACCTCCCTTTACAGTCGAGCATGGGACACAGACACTGAATATCAATACTTGCCTTGCAAAGATATTTACTTAAGGTTATTTTTTAATGATAAGGGGATGAAACCCTCAAAGTTAATGAAGGATGTAGAGATTCTGGGTTACTATCTACATGATTGATTTTCTTATTCATCACATCAGTGGCTCCCTTGATAGGAACCTTAGACTGCTTCCTTTCACATTGTGAAATAAATGGGAGAAGCAGGTGGAGATCTCATAATATAATTCAAGGCAGTTTCCTCATTCTGGTAATTATATGGCACTCCCATTGAAACTTCTGGACTACTAAAGTTCTTTCAAGAGGTACATAATCTATCACTTTTCTGTGGAGAGATTCAAAATTGGAGACACAAAAGCGAATTAGTCATTATGTTGCCACCACATAATGAAATGGCTGATGTGCTATTACCTCAGCGATGCTTTCTCACAGCCTTTATGATTTTACCTGCCTTCTGAATGTCTGCATTTAATACCTCTCTCCAGATGTCTTAATCTGCATTTAATTCCTGCTTGAATCTAGTTTTCTCTTTTGCTCAGATTCCTAAGTTCTTAAGGCTTTCATGTAGTTTTTCTATTCTTGTATTTGATTGTCAAACCACCACATTTAATAACACTCAAAATCTCACTGCTGTGTTGCTTTCTTTTCCAGATCATTAAATAGAGTCAAATGTGTGGGAAGGAACTGCATACAGTGTTCCATTAATTAATTAACTAAAAAAATAAAGTTTTGATGATTAAAGGCATAAATATCTCTCTAGATGATTATATATGCATTCATGTGAGTTTATTTATCTATATACTTCTTATATCCCACCTCTTTTTCAAAAGAGATAAGAGTTGTGTTACAATTAAAATAAATAAAGAAGCCATTAAAAGAAGACAAAGCAAATATGAATGGACACTAATTCAGTTGCCTTGAAAATTAAGCATAAAATTTGACCACCCCAGAGTTGCATATTGATGTTGGAAACGTCTTTGCTTATCATTAGTTACCAAAAGAGAAAGACTGAAACTTTTTACTTCTGTAGTTTATCACACTAGTAGCCTCACTAAAATTAAACACTGACACCAATTTGATTGTTGGATACTGAAATATTTATATAAAAATATTGTATTTATTTTCTAGGTTTAAATTCAATTGAGGTAAAATATATTTTAAATAGCTTCTAAATTTTAGATTGAAAATTATAAAGGTGGAGACTGCATAGTAATATTTGCTTTACATAGACCATACCTAATGCAATGAACTTGATGATTTTATAATAAGAGTGTATAAAACATTTATGGGAATGCAGATAAAAGACGTTATTCATTCTTCCTGGGTATGTACGTGTGAGAAAGGTGAGTAAGTTAGACATTCCTGCCCTGGCAGAAAAAGCAAAGAACCAGGCAGAGGGTCCTATAGAGCTATCGAACTACCTCTAGCTGTTCAAACAACAGCACTATACTAGCTACCAGTTATCAAACAGCAGGGACAATCCATCTCCCTGTGCCATGTGTAAATTCTTTACTTACCAAAACTAATAGAATGGTTGTTGTTTTATCCACTAAGTTATTTTATTTTATTTGGAGAGGCAGGTGGGATTTGTCATGCAACAATAGATACCAAGGCACCAATCAAGTTCAGGCCACCATTCTTTTTGCCTGAATTTCTCTATGTGCTTCCTGACTGCTCCTCTGCCATTTATCTTTGTCAGTTTCAAGACAAAGGAATCTTTCCAAACATCTGATTATATAACTTCCTTAGTTAACAGCCTCCAGGGGGCCTATTATATTCAAATCTCTTCACACATTCTCTGAATATTTTCACAGGCTACCCACAATACCACCTTGCATATGCCTCTATCCTCAACTGTGTCCTCCCTCAATTTTGTACTATCATACAGCCACACTGACAACCTGCCACTCTGCCAATCATGCCACAGATCTCTTACCCTATGAACACAGTCTTGTCTCTGCCTGGAATGGTCCTCTCACTCACCTCAAATTTCCCATCATCCTTTTAATCTACTTAACTCCTATTTATTCTTTAGATTTTAGTTTAAATGCCTTTTCCTCCAAATATTACCTTCCCCCATAATACTCATAATACCTATGTAATGAGCATTCCCTAAAGCCCTCTTGTAACTTGACAGCTTCAAAATATTATTGCCATGAATTTAATCTTCAACTTCTTCCCCCAACCCATGGGCAACACTAAATTCGGTTGGTTAACACCCATGAAAGCTGGCATGCTTCACCATTGTATCAACTTCTGCCATATTCTTGATAAAATATCTCTACATAGGTCTAAGGAACCTAATTTCCAGCCATGATTAACAGTTTATCTCCTTTCTTTAGAGTCTATTACTCATGAGGTTTCAAGTTTGTGTGGAATCCCATTTGATGCACTATTCACTAGAAACTATGAAAATACAACTGATTCTGAGTTGTCATGGGAAAAAAATGCCCAAAACATGTGCTAAATTAATAGTTTTGGACCTCTGAGATAGTCTTTCATAGTTGTCAGTGCTGCTCATTATACAAAAATAGCAGCACATATTTCTCCACAAAATATTGCACACCAAGGAAGAAGAAATGGAGGCAGTGAGAACCAATGGGGAAGGGGAAGGTTTGGAGCAGAAGGGAGGGCAGATCACATGGCTTCTAGCAAGTCTTTGTCACAGATCTGGACCATGTCACAGGTGCCCTGCCCAGCCTATATTAGAAGAACCTTAGCAAAAGACACTGGACAGAATCATGAAGAATCTCTGAGAACCAACATCAGGTCATGTCTAGCTTCGGTTTGTTCCCGTGGGGTTTCTTACTGACAGAATTTCAATCTACAGCCTCTCACTAAAATCCTAACTAATTTGATCATAAAAGGTTAATTCTGTACATTTGTTACTCTATACTAAGTAAGACTCCAATGAAAAATAGTTACACAGTTGTCATAGTTAGTCTTTAATTTTTCTGTATGGCAAAGCTTATTTATATTTCAGGCTTTCATTGGGTCTCTGCATCTTTCCATTTCACCAATAAATAATCGATACCTTTGGTCTTCTATCGCCAGCACCCAGCTCCCTCCTGAACTATCTCTCCAGTGTCTCTAACTTTTTACCTCAGATAACATTTCAGCTTTGACAACTCCTTTGTCCTGGAGTCCCACAGGAGTCCTGGACTCCACTCTGGAAAGGACTGCTTCAGAGATCCAGCCCCATGGCTCCTTGTCTGTCATATTGCATTTAAAAAAAAGATTTCTGGCTGTGGCACAACATGAGACAAAAGCAGAAAATATATCGTAAACAAACAATAAAACTACTGGGGAACATGCTATGCCAGTATAAATGAGGAATGCCCAGTGAGAATAAATTTCTACAAATCACATTCAGTTGCTCCTGAATTTCTAACAAAGAAATTTATACTTTTTATTACTATATTTCTTTGCAGTTGATGAGGCCTCAGCAGGCAGAGGAACTGTATACATAAGCATTTCTCTGCAATCATGTAGAAATCTGAATCATAAAATGATCTGTCATACATTCTATTCTACCGTGTTACAGCAATCAAAACTAGATACATTTTGTTTGAACTTTCAAAAATTTCAACAGATATTCTGATAAATAGAACAATAAGTTTTAAATGAAGTAGAAATGAATTTTTCTTTTCACAAAAGAAATGACTACAGCAAAAATATTTTCAGTGGCCCCTAGTCTTATATTACATATACACTCAATAAGATAAATATTGTTCATCTTCCTTGGGCAAATATTATGTCAAATGCTTGGAAGACTCCAGAGATATGACTTCTACTTCAATGCCCTTAGTTCTTGACAAATCAAACTATAAGAGAAATTCTCAGAAGAAAAACAAGAGGCAAATTATAAAATTATTAATAAAGGGTAATCAAAGATTATATAACTAACAGGCAGGTCTGGAATTATGCCCAGACGAGAATAATTTCAGGTTCACAATTCTAAAATTAAACAAATTAAATGACTGTCACCACTGCCATTTTAAAAATATTTGTTGATTGCTTACCATTTGCTTGGTACAGAGTTAATATTGAGAAATAGATAATCAACAGCTAAATTAGAGATTAGCAGGTGGAGCAGAGCAGAGTCTTCTTAGGCGGGGCAGTGGGGGACACCTCCTTGAGAAGGCATTTGCACCCAGACCCAACAGATGAGGAGGAGCTATGAGGGAGGTGGGGAGGAGGAAGGAAAGACCAGCATCCTTTGGAGATGTGTGTCAGGGGAGACTTGCTCAATATCAAGTTGCTTTGGCCCCTGATATGGATCATGTGTTTTACCTCAATGAAATAGATTTAATCTTTTATTTATTCATCATTTTATTCTACCTTCTGGTACCCGTTCCTCCAGAAAGACCTCTCTACTTTTCTCAAGCTCAGTTTCGGTGCTGTTTCTTTCTCCTTGTGATAAAAGGAGAAAGCTTATAAGATTGTAGCTTATAAGATATGTAGCTTATAAGATTGTCTCTTCTGGTCATTTATGAATGATTTCAGTGGATTTGTCCCACATAACCTAGCAGAGCTCAATGACTGGAGCAGACATTCTAGTTGCTGACCGATATTCATTTTTTTAAATCAATCACCAGCTATAATTTAATCTCCCCTTTTTCCTTACAAATCAAATCCTGTTTCGTTTTGAATTGCAATTCCTGCTCTAAAGTTAAAATTTTAAATTAAAAATAAAATTGAACTAAATGTCCCAGTCTTGCAGTAAGATAAGAGCATTCTGACAATAACATATTAATGAATAATGGCTGGGAATTATTGCTTTCCTGATATTCATGGCACCCTTTCTTCCTTGTGACTTTCTCCTTTTATCCTGGTATATATATGGTAGGCTGGATTACAAGAAAGAAATCTATACCCTCAAGATGAAAGAAGAAAACTCTAGGAGGCTGAGTCCTTGATTATTCCCGGATCACCCACACAAGCCCTGTCTTTTTTACATGAGAGTAGTAAATCCTAACAATTGTAGTTATGCTTCTGTTATATGCAGCTGGATGTAATACTGCTTGATAAGGTGTCTAAAAATGCAGAGATGGTGGACAGGCTGTTTATAGTCACACCTGACTCTACAACTTAGCCAAATAATTTTTGACAAGATATTTAGCTCCTTTGAGCCTCAGTTTTCTCATCTGTAAAATAAGTACTATCATAACAGCTAATTGAAAATGTTGTGTGAGAACAGAAAACACGGCAAGTTTTAAGCACATTGTCTTGGAAATAATACTTTTTAAAAATTATATTATTATTATTATTATTAGTCAATATGTGCTGGTTAAAAGAGTGAAAAAGCTTATTTTCCCTTCAGATTTTCTAGTATTTATTATATTTGGTAAAGAAATGCATGAATGTACAGGCTCCAAAATCAACAAATGTCTAAATGAGTGCTACTTATTTTTCCCAGTACATTTCTGCTTTAATAAACTTCTCATTTTAGAGCAGTTTTAGGTTTTTATAGAAAAGTTTGCAAAAATAATAGGGAGAGTTCCCTATTAACTTCTTACATTAGTATGCTATACTTATCACAATTAGTGAAACAATATTGATGCATTGTTATTAACTAGGGGCCATATTTTATTCATAGCTCTTTACTTTTTACCTAATGACATTTTCTGGTTCAGAATCCCACCCAGAACAGCATGTACCATGTCATCATCATGTCTCCTTAAGCTCCTCTTGACTAGGACAGTTTTTCACACATTTCTTGTTTTTGATGACCTTGACAGTTTGGCTACTAGTCAGATATATTGTAAAAAGTCCCCCAATTGGGACTTTTGTTTACATGCAATGACTATTGTGCAGTAAGTCAACTAAGAGAGAGATAGCATCTATCATCAAGGGTTTCAATGTTTTTCTCATGAGTAGACTAAGATAACGTGCTTTTCAGGAGAAAACCACAGAGGTAAAGTACCATTCCTCACACTGCACCAGCTTATCGCTCTTGCTGTTGACCTTGACAACTGAGCTGAGTGGTGTCTGTTGGGTTACTCTACTCTTTAGTTAGTTCCTATTCTTCCCTTTCCATATTGTGCTCTCTAGAAGAAAGTCACTATGCAATAGCTCACACAGAAGAAGTGGGGAGCTGTGTGCTAACCCCCTGTGCTAGGCAAAGAGGTGGTCAATTTGCATTTATTATGTTTATGATGATTATAATTACAAAAATCCCTGCCTCATTTCCTCAAGACTTTGAGATAAAAGTGAAGAACCAACCAAAAAAGGAAAAAGTATATAGTCAATCCGTATTGTTACTGACTACTGAATATCCAAAATGCACTGATTGGAAGCTGCTGTTTAGTTCAACAAAGAATTTCAGACTAGCTAATAATTGGGGAATTATTTTAGTAGCCCCAAAGATGACCTAATAAAAGTGACAAACAGTCACTGTATTTGAATCATAGACATATTATTAAATGACTTCTAGGATGGCAGAACCTACTAGTTAGCACTTTGGCCTCCACGTTAGATTCACACGTTCAAGACCAAGTCAGTTCCTCATCTCTAATACAATGCCAGCATCTACCACATGGAAAAGCTATGAGGACTAGAAAACAATTAGTATACTTCCCAGCACCCACCAATTGCTGTAAGACATTCAGTTGTTAATGTTATTACATCCATTACAATATTTTGGAATTTTTATTTCAAAAATTAAAAAATATCTAGGAAGAGAAGATAATACCTTAAGCATATGCAGTTTTTGAAAAGCAGCTAATTCAAAGTGAAAATATATTTTAAAGGGTGACAAATATCTTAACAGCAAGTATTCTATTGATATTTTGGTTTTCCTGTGGAAATAGCTTATTTTGACTTGAGTGGAGTTGGCAAAATTCATCTTTAAACTCTTTTATAATTAGCTTTCCTCTTTAGCTATTTCACCACTTCCCTTTGCCAATGGAGCACTAGTGATTTCAACCTTTAAATATGATAGTGCGAGTAAATTCTCTCTATTCATTTCCAAGTGTCACTTTTTCCACTTTGTTCCTTTGTGTCTAATGTATCCTAAATTTGATGTCTGAAAGCTAGCCCCAAACAGTATGGAAGCAGTATGGAAGACCATCCTTTAACTTTCTCCATTAGGAAAAAAACAGAGCAAGCTAAAGTTTGCATTCTAAAAATAACACTCTCATGCAGTCAGATAGGTGCTTAAATATTTATCAAGCTCTCCCACTTACAATTTCAACTTTGGATTCTGCTTCACCATGACTCAAAAACTTTTAACTGTCTGGGCAAGATTCAGTTACAAAGGCATCTTAAGGAATTCTACCATCAGATGCTAGAGAAAAATAGGTCATTTTTTCTAATCAATTACTAGTTGGCAGAGTCAGAGGTAAAATTTGACAGGAATTTTTCCAGGAATCCCAAAGCCAGCTGGAGATGTGGCTGATTCATCAGAGGTCTCAGAACACAGGCATCCCAACATGAAGGCTCCTCCTGAGGCCCTATTCAATGAAGGTCTTCTATGGGTAGGAGTGGGTCAAAGGAGAATATTACTGCTTCATCTCTAGGCGACAATTAATCCAGCAGCTATCAAATAAAGAAAAGATGGAATCTTTTAATTTGACTCTCTGCTCCCTTCCAAGAGACAGAGTCACCGCTATTATGGTGCCCCCAAGAGGTGTGACAAGGAAGGAAACTATGAAGCATGCCCAACTCTGATGTCCTGACCTCTATACCCAGCATGCTTCTCTATTCAGAGGAGAATTTTTAGGTACAAGTTGCCTCACCCTAACACCAACTGAAGTCATGATATGAATCTCTCACTGAACTATACTGAAAAAGAACCTATATTAATCGCTTCTCGGCCTTTTGGCTAAGATCAAGTGTAAAAGAAACTATATTAACGGATTTTGTAAGTTAAAAGCTGGTCAGTTGAATAAGTATCGCCATCAACACAATTAAAATAAAATAAAAAATCAATGTTGGTAGGCAGGACGTCTCAGAACTTGTTATTTTTATGTAATAGGATAGAATTTTTTAAGATTCTACCTCACAGAAAATGCTTCAATCTTCCCAACCCAAAGCCTACATTTGTAATAATTATTTCCATTATTGAAACACAATGTACATTCACAGACATGCCACACCCAAACACATCCCCATGCATATACATACGCACTGGTGGTTCTTAAAGAAGGCAAATCACATGTTTTGCTTAATCAAAATTTGTAATAGTTCTTTTTTTTAAATTTTTGCATAGAAGAACTAGGGTGTAGGCCAGAGGTACAGTGATTGAGAGGGTTCACCAGAGACAGAATGGGGAGCAGAACAGTTGGATTTACTGAAACACAGTAGTAAGGGGAGCAGCAAGCAAGACAGGAGAGGTCTGCTGTGCCATATGTGGGTCAGTTCCCTGGCTGAGGATCTGTATCGAACTCAGGCCTGGGAGGTGATAGCACTGAGACTTAACCCTTTGACAACTAGGGAGGCCCTGAACTAGTTCTTAAAAACATTAGAAACATGTAAACCTACTTTTAAAAATGCACTTGATGAAAACTCCATAGAAAATCTGAACTTTGAACAAATGCAGTGGGAGGGTCGTGAGGATCTTCTGCAGTACTTAATCAAAACCTTGCCCAGGAAAGCAACCATTGCATGCAGACCACACCGGGAAACGAATGACAGAGGAAAAGCAAAGTAAAAAGCAGAGTAAGCAATGCCATCTTGATGGTGAAAAAGGGAATACAGACGAAACCATAGATATTTTTTCCTTTGATTAGTACTGGCTAAGGGTTTCACCAATTCCTTTTTGAGAAGTTACTAGGGGTTAAGACATGATCTATATTGAATATACAATATAATTTATTTCATGGGCCTTAGAAGATAAAAAATAAATGCAGTCCTACTGAGGATAACTCCAATTGACCACGTTCATGAAGATGCTCGTGGTTGAAAAAGATTTGTTGCTGTTCCAGTTTACAATGTGGTAAGATTGTCTATATATCAGAGTAAATAAACCCTTACTAACCTACCTGTCTAGTCTTAATTGGGCTTAACTAGCAATTTAATAAAGATGGCAGCAACCTTAAGTGTTATGTTTTATTGCCTGTGGATTAGGGGTGGGGGGCACATGAGGAAATGGAATAGAATTTGCAGCTGCATATCTCTCCGGGCAGGTAAGGCGCTTACAGTCCTTCACTTGAGGGGAGAAGGCTGACAGAAGTACAGTCTCCACCAGTTTTCAGTTGCCACTACTGACTCCTATAAACCCAAAGGAGCTTCTCCACCCCAGGCTGGGCAGTCAGGAGGGGGCATCACAGCCCTGCAGAACATACTGGGAGTGATTTTTTTTTTTTTTAATTTAGGTGAACTGAGCTATCACCAATTTTAAATTTGAGAGGGTCTGTGGTTTAACTCCAGCCATAACAAAAATATGAAACTCTATATGCTACAGAGTGAATTTAATGAAAGCAGAAGTGTTTCAAGAGCTATAGTCAAGACACCTTTTTTTTCCCAAAGTATTTAAGATCACAGCCAACAGATCTTTGGCGACTTAAATTTGATTTGCAGGTCACAAACTCCATTCTTTCTGTGTATTTGGTACCACGAGTTCTCCCCTAAAAGACAGAGGCAGTTTTTGCCTCGGGCAATTTGAAACCATAATGATTTCATTTTATTCTTTGTGAATATTATTCATTGGGGCATGAGTCACAGGTGAGGGGAATACGAGTAAAATATTCTGAGACAGGCAGTTTCAATGATGTGGTTCCAACAATGAACATTCCAGAGAACTCACAGCAAGTCCCGATACTGTGATACTTCCTGCTCAAGAAGTTTGGAAAGTCAATGTAGACACTGAGACAATTGGCTGCGAAACACAACCGAAGGTTCTTCAATCTCTTTCTGACCTGCGGTTGAGCAGTTTAATCAAATGTATCAGAACAGACAGCTGCACTTTCCTTTTCATTCTGAAAATAACGAGCCCAAGAGCCCGCGCGCTTCTCCTACAGACACCTCCTCGGTTGATGGACATCGCCTTCCTGCTTTCAACAATTTAAAATTGATCGGACCCGCAGCCTTTGAGAGGTAATGGACCCACTTAACATTTTGAGAGGCGCACACCTTGAACTGGCTCATGGTATTTCATTTCAGTGTTCACACTGCTCTTCATTTAACGACCCAGGAAATGTAAACACGACACTGCTTCACACTCCTGAGAGCTCGCAAAGTTCACTTGTTTGCAAGACACTGGGGGGACTGATTACCTGGAACCGCAGAGTCAATGAGGCACTTGGTCGTTACCATCATGGCCTGTGTGGACACAGACTTTGAAAATGTGATTCTTTGGAGGCAGCGGTGAAGGTGACTGTCTTGCTCTTTATTGTTTGAATATTTAGTCCTTATGTTTTACTCGACTGCTAACGTTTCAAAATTTCTATAAGCAAAAGTGAACATAAAACACAGTACCCGAAGAATGATTTAAGTCAGAATCATGCCCTAATTAGAACAAATTTCTGAAAGGCAAATAACTTAGATTTTTTTCAGAGGCCATATCAGGATCCATGTTCATCATTCAGACTTCTGTAATCATCACTGGTTCTTACATGGCTACCTGCCAGCGAATATTCTTTGTTCATTATGAATTCTTTAGACAAGGTTTCCTAAGGGCCGCCTACGATATGAGAATATTTAATATGGGGTTTCAGCACCTGCAGTGTTATTAGAACGGCCAGTGTGCTATGTCTCTTACATGTATTTATTTCTAACTACATCTCAAAGATTAACTGTTTTCACACTCACCTCGAATAGATTCTTAAGTATTAGATTCCCTAGACAAAGAATCCATGAAGGCTTTAGGGTGCAAAGGCATACATAAACAAGCCAAGCCCATCAATTCTCCCCCTGCCCCTACATCCCTGTTTATAATTTTATGGGCATGTGTGTTTCAGACAATAGGATCCTCGTGGAAGAAAAGGTTTCACAGAATGCCACCTTTCTTCTGATAATTACACAAAAAGAGATGACAGCTGCACGTATGAATGATTCTGGTGAGAATTATGAAAATCTTAAAAAAAAATCTTCCAATTGCACATGCATTTCTGACTTTTTAGAAAGGTTAGAGTTATATGAGATCTGGAATCAAAACCTGATGTGACCTACATAACAGAAACGCTGATTCCCTAATTAAAGCAAGCTGTGGCTGCGGGCTCTGCGAAGAGCTGCCAAAAAATCATCCAATCAATCTCTCGACGATCCTCCAGGAATGTGGCGAGGAGGGTGGAGAGGAGAAAGATGGCTGTCAGGATGCAGAGCCTGAGAATGCTCTCCTGCCATGCCTGTTCCACGCGGAGGGTCCTGTGTTTCCAGCACATGAGCCACAGGATGGAAAAGATCATGTCGAGGTGGGGGCTGGGAAGGCAGGGGACCAGCAGGGGCTAAGGAGAAAAACAGACTAAATGTTTTAACAGCTGACAATTTTTTCTTCACCTATTTTGCCCAAGGATCTGATTTCCTTCTGCAGGGGTGGGCTTTCTATGGGCCAAGGCCTCCGCTCAGCAGGGTCTGTTTATTCTGAGAAGCAGAGGCTCCCTCTTTATAGAAATGCTGGCTTTTGAGGAGAGGGAAGCGATGGAAAGAAGAAAATGGAATATTTTACAGAGTTCATATTAAAGCAAAACCAGTCAGCGAAATCGCAGTTCATCTGAATTTTAAGCAGAGACTGGCAACAAATGAAAAAATAATAATAATCTCACATTCCTCCTCTTGAATTTTTGACAGGAAAATTGTTCTTCAGGAAAGATGGAATGTCATTCCCTTGTAACTTCCTCTTTCATTTCAGTTCCTCAGTGATGCAGAAGGCATGTTAATTAAGAAGGATTAGAAAAATAATTCCTGCTGCTAAAATTGGAGGCAAATAACTTGCAAAGAAGCAATAAAACAAATGGCAAGGGTGCTTCCTATAAGCCAACATTTGGGGCTGCCAATATCAGATAAAGGGCAAATTCTCTGTGAATCGAGCAGTTATTTTCTTTGCTGAAACTTCTTTATCCTAGTGTTTTGGTTTTGCAATAAAGTGTTTCACCACACAAAACTTTTCATGATAGATGGTATCTCTCAGTTGACTTACTGAACAATAGTCATTTAAATACATTTGAGTGTTAGTAACACCTATGCTAGTTTATCTGATGAGATGCATATATTCTGAGGAATTTGAGCAAGCAAAGGCAAATCTTAACTCAGCCAATTCTCAATCCTTCAAATCTGGAAAGGACAGACAAAAGTGGCTCCCAACAAAAAAAAATGGGGCCCCCCTAGTGGCGCAGTGGGTTAAGTCTCAGCTCTATGAAGTTATCTGCAGCCACTGCAGCACTAGTTCGATCCTCGGCCAGGGAGCTTCCCACATGGCGCAGCAGACTTCTCCTCCCTAGCCCGCTGCTCCCCTTAGCAGTGTACTTCAGTAGCTCTGCCTACTCTGCTCCGCACTCTGTCTCTAGTGAATCCTACCACTACCCCACACCTCTGGCCTACACCCTAGTTCTTGCATGCATAAATAAATAAATCTTTTTTTTTTAAGTGGCCCCAAACTACAGATACCTGCCAGACTTCATTTCAGTAGTGTTTGTATTTATAACACACATGTCTGTACCACCCAACTCATCCACCAGGTCAACTTGCTGCCTTTCCTGTTGTTCCACACTCATCCCATGGTGTCACTTCCCCATTCACCTCCTCACCCTTCTCCTCTTGAGAAGCTCCTGTCCTATCCAAGAATCCCCACTTGGCTCACTCTTGCAAAGAAGCTCTCCCTTCCTCACCACCCTCCCACTACTACTTCTTAAAATATCGCGAGTCTTCTATCCTACACCACACACAGTTATGCTGATTTTTTTTTTCTTAAAGTATCTTGTATTTGCTTTCCTGAATTCCATTGCCTCAACTAGATTACAAACACTTTGTGAAAAACAAGCTCTTACATAGCCCTCTGAAGAGTTGAAAAATCCTTTAGCATGGTACTAAATTTTCTAGTTTCACAGAGACTTGTCCCACTTGAGACACGGAAAGCTCCTTCTCCCGGGGAACCTCTCAGTCCCTGCCAGGAGATGTTCTTATCAGCTAAGCATAAACTCAAAATATGGGAGGAAATGTATCATTGACTATGGAAACACTGAATCATCACGTTTTCATTAAATGGAGAAAACAGAGGTGGTCATCAAATGTATTAAACTATGGCAAAGAAATATACTAAGCAAACAAAATTTGTGTAAATCCACTACACATAAAATATGCAAACAAGAGGGAGAAAAGACTGATACAAACTATAGATGAAGAGAGGATTTTGCTTTATGTTAAGCTCAGGATTCAGTCCTCTTTCCTCTGTTTCTCTACTGGCCAAGAGAACAATGAAAAGGAAAAGAATATTGTCCTCTTTATTCTGTAGGCCAAAATAAACATGACTGAAGTTTCTCCAGCTAAACTAAAATTAGCCATACTCTTGAGTTATGAGCATTTTAGCTTGTGTTTCAATGTTTTGCCTTTCGTTTTTTCCTCTGCTGTCTTAATCTTAGTGTTTTTTGAGTGCTGTTTTGCTGTGAGCTTACTGGGTCTGCTTTTTAGTCCTCAAGGCCTGGCTAGGGCATTCATAACAACCAAGACACAAGAACATTCATTCATGTATTACTCTAGGAAGTAACTTTAACTTGGTGGATTTGATTGTTTTTTCTGGTTATATAGTCAAAAATAATTGTATTACTAGCTTACTTATATCAATGTTTTATAGTTTTGGCAACAAAATAAATTTATTTAATGATGTATTCACTTTTTTTTTTTCCCCCAAGAAATCCTGCTAGGCTCTCAGGAAGGTGTGCTAGAGATAGGTGGGGATAGAAAAAAAATATGGCCCTGCTCCTGCCCTCAAGGGTCTCATAATCAGGTGTAGGAGGCATATGGAAACACAAACATGAAATGAAATTCAAGGCAGGGTGGAAAGATCACAGTGACGATGTGACAAGGGTTTATGAGCAGGGGGTTGGAGAGTAACTGTGACCAGCTCTCTTGGGGGAAAGTAAGAGAAAAGCTAGTTAGAGATTAAGAAGAAGGACCACATGAATACATAAATGACTCAACCCATAGAAGCAAGGGGATGAAATACAGATGTGTGTGGTAATAGACAAGGAAGGGTGGGTAGGATACGCGAGGCAGTGGGACAGAGCTGGGAGAAGTGGAATTAGAAAGGTGGATCAGGTCTAGAGTGTGAGAGAAGGTGACTCATGTTAATTGAGCTTTTCCTGGGAGCCAGACACTGTACTAGGTAATATGCAGAAGTTATTTCATTTAATGCTTATTAAGCCCTAAGGTAGTTATTTTTATCTTCATTTTACAGATGACAAAACTGGCTTGGAGAAGAAAAATAATATACTCATATTCACATAGTATGCCAAAAGTCACGGAGCCAAGACATCAACCCAGATCTGTTGCCTCCAAATTCAAGTAGATTGAACTCTTTCCATTTGCCCCAGATGACTCGGACTTTATTAAAAATGCAAGAAGTTATTAAAGGCTTTTGAATACTGGAGTGAAAGAGCCAAGAGAGTTATTTGGATTCATTGTATGAGATACAAGGGCAGGTGTAGAGACTAAAGATAAAGGGGCAGAGAATAATGCAGATTAGAACTAGTAACTAGTTACTAGTAACTAGTTACAGTTACCAAGATAGCTAATGAAAAAAGTAACTTATCAGCGAGCTATTTCAGAGACTGACTCTACACAGTTAAGCCACTGGTTTTATTGGTCACAAATCAGGAAAGGTTCCAAGTAAGAGAACCTGTGAGAACCCAGGTGTCACCTGTCACACAGTATATATGTCTTCCCAACATGTGGAAAATGGGTATTAACCTTTCTCCTTGACACATCTGTAGATTTTTTAAAAGTACTTTATAGCTTTGTTAGGAAAATCACTAAGAGTCTGTAACTCTGCAGTAAATGAAATGCCTGATTTACATAAAAGGAAATAAAACCTGTAGCAATGGATTCAAGAGCCAGTCCTGATTCAAAGACCAAAAACGCAATATTCCTTCTTATCTATTGAAGAGAGTATGGAAAAAATTAGTTTTGTATCTCACCAAGGAGAGATGAAGAGCAATCCATAATAGAATGTAAATGCTTTAAAATGTCCAGCATATCGGAAGGATGCAGCTGTAAGAATAATAGAACCAAAATTAAATTGAATCAATGATATCTAAATGTTAAAAGAAGTATCTTTAAATTTAGAACTCTTTCTCCATTGTAGAAATCTGTCAGGATAGTTTCAACCATTACAGCACTAGGACTCAACAGTACATCAGATAATAAAGCAATAGAAATAATCATAGTACAATATTCCATCTGACAATGAGCAGATGGCTGGAGTAGTCTCACGCAGGTACCTGCTCTTCTCTGTTACTATGCAATGTTTACATACAAAAATGATGGTCTTTTCTAGCCTGATAATGATGATGGTGATGATAACCATAATTTAATGAATCTAATACTATACTAACCACTGTATTAGCTGTGTCACATACTTTTTTTCATTTTATCCTCAACAGGATCCTCTGATGAAGGCACACTGTCTTCATTTCACAAGGCAAGAACATGAATTTGGGAAGCCTCACACACTTTCACAGTGTCACACAGTACAAAATGTGGCATATCTGGAATTCAAACACGGTCTCTCATACTCCCATTATTCAGTGGCCTTCAGTATCACCTACCCATCAGAATCACCGGGGGAGCTTTCACAACCATTTCTATGCCCACACCTTACTCCTTGAGGTCCTGATTTAATTGGTTTGGGGTAAGTCCAAGGGTAAGCATTTCTAAAAATGTCCTGGGTGAGTATATTTGTCCTCAGTGCTCATACTACCATGCAAAGCACTATGAATCTCTGGGAATATAATTTGAAGGAATAAAGATTAGCTTATGTTTTCATCCTCATCCACTCCTACCACACACCTTATTTTCAGATCACTGTACGCAACAAAAAAATTATAATAATTCAGTTTAAGTTGAATAAAACTAAAAGGTCATATATAATATCCAAGCTTGATCTTGGCCTCCAAAAAGAGAATCGGGAAGGATCAGTTCTTCATTAGCAAAGTTTCTTCAGGATTTTTGGACAAAGAATCCTGGGCAAACTTTCTTCTCTGCAGCAAAAGCACGGTGTTTAGTGGCTATGTGTCATTTTTTATCTTAACCCGTAAATGTGAGTTAGATGTATCTGCATCTGTATCTCTCAGACTGAGCATACAAACTACGAAAATCCATGAGCAAAGGCCTGGGGTTGAGAGGACGACGAAGAGAATCAGACTACCGGATAGACCAGAAAAGGAGCAGCAAATAGCCAGGCGAAGGCCAGGAACCTGGAGTTCTAGAAAGACATGATTGTGTCCTTTGCTGCCAGTGCTCTGATAAATTTTTCATCTATTCTAGAGGAGAAGAACTTATTAGGACATGTCAGTTTTAGTGTTTGTTTTTAAAACTATTTTTTACCTAGTGTTGGAAGTTCTCATAGTCTTTACTTACCTTGTTTTTAATTCTTCAACCCTTTTCTCTGTGCTCCTTCCCCTTTAAACCCAAACCACAAACACATCTTGTAAAAACGTGTGCATTTTCTAGACTATAAGACACACCCATGTAGATGAAGAAATTGGCAGACTGAACTATGAATGGTTTCTCAGTGTTTCACAATGGACCAGACTATTCCTTCTACATAGGTGCTTCAGTTTCATGAAGGAGAAACTCCAAATTGGTAAACTTGGTCACAACTTTTGACAGTCGGATTAGGTAAAGGCTAAGAAAGTGAGGCATCCTAACAACTCCACTAATGTCTGACTCTGTTTAATGGAATTCCAGGAACCACGGCCACCCTTCCCCACTCTGAGACTTCCTCTATCAAGAAGAGCCCCAGATATCTTATTCATGTGCGCTCATACTTTATGTGGAATTGCTGGGAAGAAAAGCTCGAGCCAGCGATTCTGAATGTGACCATTGGAGATAGGGACCTATATTTAAACCTAGGTTTTGTAATTCATCTGACATATGGCGTTGAGAATTTATTTAAATTCTCAAAGCCTCATTTTCCTCATCAGTAAAATGGAAATGGAAACATTACATGCTTTAATGGTTTAATGCTTTAATGGGTTGATATGAAGATTCAAAAAGATATGCTTATAAAATCCTTAGCATAGTACCTGTTCATTCATGTGAAACACATTTATTGAAAACCTAACGGAACCAAGCGTAACTATACTGTTTATAACTTAGCAATGAATAAAACAGACACAGCTTCTTTCCCTTGTGGTGCTTATACTCTAGGAAAGGGAGAAGCAATAAACAAAGCAGAGAGATACAATATATTAAATGTTAGTTAGGAAGTAAAATATCTTATATCTAACACATGGAAAGTTTTCAGTAAATATTGTTGATTTAAAAAATAACATTCGTTATGGAAGTTTACATAATAAATATATAAAGCTAGATATAAAGAACTGTTGCATCTTCTGAACTTTGAAAGAAATGATGGAGCCAGAACTCTAAGGTTCAGTAATGTTGAATCAGCTCTTCAATTGACGTCATAAAAAGGAACCACATGTGCGATCACACTGAAGCCAGCCCCAAAGCTTATATAACTCTGGAGGGCGGCCATCAGGAACCAATCCCTATTTTTAAAAGACTCCATTACTGTTTCAGCTTGAGCTACAGACAGATGTGAGCAACGAATACTGTGTATGCTGAGATCCATGGAGTTCCTCACCCACTCTTCAAAGACCTCCCACATTTCCAAGACTTTTAAAGCTTTATCTCATCAGTGAGGGTCACCTTGTCTCTATCACCTCAATAAAGGGACAAACACTGTACCAAACACCGCCTTCATCTTCTGCATGACTCCAAGATGTCCTTTGTGTAAGCTAATAAACAATGTACTTTCCACTTAAAAATCAAATATCATTTGTTTCCATAAGCACGACTGTGTGAATACAGCCGATTCCCTATAGAGTCAGAGCAATGTTTATGAAATGAAATGACCCCTAAAAGCCATGGTTCAAGGCATCATGGAAACATAAGCTAGTCATATACAAACAAGCTGGGAACTTTTCTTCTCAGGAAGCCTTCACAGGAAACACTAAATCTATTGCTAGATTTCAGCAGCTCCATCTGGCAAGCCGCAGCATGCACCGCCTTGCAGTCGCTGGCAGTATCGCCGACTTTCAGGCTGGCAAGAAGCCTAAGGAGGATGCTAGCAGCCAAGCAGGTTTGAACTATGAAACTATGAGTTCATGTTAAACATAGAAATTACATGAAATGAACCGAGTCACAGTAAATGGAAAGGATTTCTCACCGGAGAAGGGACTATATGTCTTGGTCTTATTTTTTCTTTCTACTAGCTCCCTATATATTTATAACTTGCTTCTTTCTCCATGTACCATACACCAAGTCCCTCTTCCTTACCCTCACAATATTCCACTACCTCAGCTCAACTATCCTCCCCTCTCTTGGGGAGGTAATATCTTTGTTTTATTTTTTTTTCTATTAAAACTAATTAGATCTGGGTGGAGTAGCTTAGCATGGTGATTAAGGATGAACATTTAAAGTCAGAAAGATACTACTTACTAGGTGTGAAACTCTGGGCAAGTTATTTAAACTCTAAATCTTATTTCCTTCACCTATGAAATGGGTGAATGATACTTTTTCTCATCTCTGTTGAGAGGATGACAAGATAATACACACTACCTGGCACACGGGACAGATTAAGAGAACCTGTTCCTTTTAAGAGGTTGGAGTTGTGGATGATTGCTTAGGGGATTTCTCCATGTGGTTCTAGGTATATGATTACATTTGGATATTAGAGGCAAATAAGTATATATGTTTATATATTTTCCTGAAAGCAGTTTTTAATATGTATCTTAATTTTGCTAATAATTGCTCTGAATAGCTTATCTCTTAGTCTTTGTGAATATGAATTGTATTGTGTGTGTGGGTGTGGGTATGTGAATATAACAGTAAGATCATTACTGACTTAAAAAGGCCCTAATCTGTAGTATCTTGGTGTGCTGAACATGAATATAACCCTGAAAATTTTATTAGCTCTGTTTTGAAGATATTTCATATAATTCATTTTATATGTTTCACCATGTAAATTTATCCAGTAGGACTGCAACAACATCCTAAATCAGCCTAGAATGATGTAATATTGCATCATATTGCATAATACCTTCATGCACACATCATCCAGAGTTGATTGCATCATTTTCTGATGCAATGCAATACTACTGCCAGGCGGCTGCTGAAGTAAGCTGATGTCAGCAGTGCACTACAGAAAGCCCTGTCGGAAAGGTTGAGCTTTGAAAACATTTCAAACTTTGTGCAAGACAGTTGAAGCTACTGTTCCATAGAACTGTTATTATTTTATCCATTTAGGCACAATACAGAACAGTAATGCCTCAAAAATGCATTAATAGTGTGGTTAATTTCTGCTCTATTTGTGGGGAAGTGACATTTGCCAACCAGAAGAAAAGTATCACTTCTCAAGTGAAGAAGTCTTATCATCTTGACTTCAGATGCAAGGTTGGTGACCAAGACAAGCCTTGGGCCCCGCATATATGCTGTGCTACATGTACAATACAGCTTTCACAGTGGTTCAATGGCAAAAGACCATCAATGCCGTTTGCAGTCCCCATGGTGTGAAGAGAGCCAAGCAACCACATAAAAGACTGTATCTTCTGCTTGGTTCCTCCTCTTTCCGGCAGAATAATGAAGCAAAAGAAATTAAGAAGAGTCTACCCAAACATTCCGTCTGCATTGAGACCAGGTCCACATGGTGAGGGACTTCCTATTCCAGAACCTCCAGCAGAATATTCTCTTGATCCATCTGATGAGGACAAGGGTGAGCCGACCTGCTCTTCTCCAGTTCCATCAACATGCAGTGATCCAGAATTTCACTGTAGTGCATCAACAACCCCACACAGACTAACACAGGAAGAACTAAATGACCTGGTTCAGGATTTGGACTTATCCACGAACAAGGCAGAATTGCTAGGATCAAGACTCCAACAATGGAATCTTCTAGAAGAATATGTCACAATTACTTCATATCAAAAGTGCCACCAGCAGGTGGAGCCTTTCTTCAGAAAGGAAAGTACTCTGGTATTCTGTTCCGATATTGAGGGCCTCATGAATGCCTTAGAAATCACTCATGACCCACAAGAATGGAAACCATTTCTAGACTCTTCAGAACTGAGTCTTAAGGCTGTGCTTTTGCACAGTGGAAACTGTCTTCCATCTATTCTATTCCTGAACAACTGTAAAAGAGACAAGTGAAGAAATCTAAGAAGTAGCCTATGACTTTTTTTTTTTACAGGTATTAGCCGTAGGCCTATTACTATTGGCATGTATTTCGTGATGTAAACATCAATTCATTGCAGATTACAAAAAAAAATACTAGAGCCAAAATTAGAATTTGACTGTCATATTCGTGTTGAGCACATACAAATTGATAGGAAATGACTAATTTTATTTCAGTAACATGACTTTTGTAAAAATGTTTTGGCCAGTGTAAGTGGAACTAACTTAGAATAGACATGCTCTCCAAGGAGAAAGACATTCTGTTCTTTCCTTCCAAGAGTCCCTTTGAATATTTAAGAGTCCTATATTATTGTACAAGGACAACAACTGGAAATTCCCTTTATATCTTACTTATCCCTCAAAAATTCCATCTTTTGTTTTGCATTTCAATTTCAGGCACAATCCTCATGTCTAGCAAGCCACTCTCTTATCTGAATCAGTCCACTAGGTAGAACTGGTTTTCCAAAGGAGGCCTAAGAGAAGTCAGCTGGTTCAGGAACAATCAACAGAAGACTGGTTTAATTAATGTAGATCATTATCAAAGTATTCAATCACCAGGAACCTGTGGTAGATCTATTTTAATCCTGGATTGAAGGTTGAACAAACATTTTTTTTTAATATTTATTTAGTATCTGCTTTGTTCAAAAAAGAAACCCCTTTAGGAATGTGAGGCTATAATGAAATTTATGTTACAGAATGTTATGGCTAGAAAGAAAATCATCCCTTTAAATCTGTGTGAATAAAATCATTCATCTAGTAAGTGACAGAAAGCCAACTCAAACTAGTATGGGAGGGGAAGTATGTTATGGACTCACAAAACTGAAAACTACAGAGCTAGGATGACTTCAGAGAGCTGAATCCAGTTACCAAGATAATGCTTATTCTGTCACTTAAGGTTCTCTCTCTCTCTCAACCCTAATTTCACAGATATTCTTTCTTTGGATTAGCTTCAGTCTTAGGCAAATTCTCTCCATAAAGTGCCAAAGATGATCCCTGGCTATTAACACCTTCATGATTATTTCAGCTTTTATGTTTGGAAAATTAAAGAGTTCACTTTCCCCTGGCCCAGACAGTTTACACACACAATGTTCTCACTCTGCTTAGTTTAAATGTTTCACCCCAGGCCAATCACCCTGCTTGGGGCTTGGGGGCCTTTTGGAGGACCAGCAATGGGGAAGCTGGAACAGTTGGGGGAGGGGAAATTCCCCAAAATAAAGGATAATGAAAAGACTCAAAGAGGTTGCTTGCTACACAGTTCTTTTGTTTTATAGTTAAGAATAATGAATTATGGCCTAAAGAGAGTAAGTGACTCAGCTGTGAGTAAACAGCTGCTGATAATCTAGGAGTAAATTCAGATTTTATGACTACATTATATGGCACTCACCTAACAATAAGGAGGTGAGAACAATATACAAGTTCTGAGAAGCTGCATAGCAAAGAGGTTAAACACAGAAGTTAGACGTTCTAGTTTAATCCTGCCTCATAATATCTTGTCTTTGAAAAGATAATTAATCCTCTGTACCTTAGTTTACTCCTCTGCAAAACAGGGAGAGCAGTGCCTGTTCCATTGTGCTTGTTCCATTGTGTTGTGAGGGACAATGAACCAATACATGTAAACAACTGAAAACAGGGCCTGGGATATAATTATTATGCAAGTCTTGGTTTTTCTTTTTCCCCTCCTCCTCCTTCATTGTATCGTCATTATTACTATATGCTTACAAAAAGCATAGTACTTTGCATATATCATGCCATGTAATCTTCATAAAAGCAACAAGGAAGACACAATCATGAGCAAGACAAAACTGGGTTTGAAACAGGGCTATGGCAGTGTTATTGAGATCAAAGTAGTGCCAAAGTAGAGGACGGGTTACTGTCTGGGGGTTCTCACCCCTGTGTCCACTGCAAGACAACTCAGGCTCAGGGAACAACAACAGTGGGGTTAATTTAACAAATGGGAAACAAAGCCTTTCCTAGGCCACAAGTGAGCCCCAGCTATCTCAGCTGCTGCCGCAAGGTGGCCTGGGTCCTGTCCAGAGGCGGTGCTCCTGGGTTTCTGGCAGGACACTCCTGCCTGTGGAGCTCACAGGCTCTGCACTCAACCCCAGCCTCCAGGCAGCGTCTTTCCCTGCTAAAATAGCCCAGCACTGGCCGCTGGAACAGCAGGATGGAAACCGCCACTGCTGCTACCAGCAGCTATGCACAGCCCCCTCCAGGCAGCCCTCTGGCAGTACTGCCCAGCCAGCAGGGAAATAGCGGTATTGCCCCCAGCAGGTTTGGAGGGATCATCTGGCTTCAGGTTCTAGGGATCATCTGGTTTCAGGTTCTTCTGGAGAGATTAAATGACATGCTCAAGATTATGTAGCTAGGTGGGAACCAGCACTTGAACTTCCGTCTGACAGCAATGTCTGCATTTTTACATAATACAAGTGATAAATGTTACAAGAAAGTTTCAAAGAAAGCACCCTGTATGTTTAAGGTAGATAGCAATCACATCCAACTGGAGTGTTAAGAAACAGATATAAAGAAAGAATAAAATAGCCCAGCTCCTGCCCGACTGTATTTCCATAATTCATTTCAACAAATATTTATTTAAGCACCTGCCCTATCCAAATACAGCAGGGAACATAATGGCTAACAGCTTGTTAACTGTCAAATTTGAATTGAAAAAGAAGCGTTAAAAAGACAAAAGAAAAAGAATAGCTGAATAATTTAGATAGAAAGATAAGAGCAAAGGAAGGGAATGTGGTGTAGGAGTCAGCCATCTGGGAACATGATCTACTTAGACTGACAGGATGTTGTAAGTAGAGGTTGGAGCTGGGAAATTACTGCACTATTATGGAGGCATCTGAAACTCCATGTTAAAGAGATGCCAATGCAGTAAACCCAGAGAATGGTGGCCGGTTATGAGGGAGACAGAGGAAGGGCAAGGACAATAGTGGCAAAACACACACACACCTTGGAAAAGTCCCACACCCAGACCCTGCAAAGTTTGAAATGATGTAAATTGACCTGTTTATTAAATGATCCCTGCTTAATAAAAAAGGAAAAAATGAATACATTTTATGTTTTTGGTAATTTTGCAAGATTTTCCCAAAACAATTCATTTTCAATGTCACTTTCATTTCTATAGGAAAATATCTTTTATTCATACTCTGCAATTGGTTTTGCTCTTCTCATGAACAAGAAACTGAATAGTAAAAAAAAAAAAATTGCAATATTTTTGTAATGTTTTCAATACTAGTGAGGTTTTACCATATCTGGAAGTGAAACAAAAAGTTGACAACTTTTAATGCATTTTCCTACAGATTAAAGGTTTGTAGGTCATGTGATTTTGTACAAAAGAAAAAAATGGATATTGTTATGGCTCCTTATAAAGGTGACATAAAAATAAATGAGGATTTTGGTAAAAGTATATTTTTTTAATTGAATCCCAAAACACAGATTGAATTCCAGAACAGTATTATAAGCAATGAAGACACAGTCTGGGCAGAGGAAGATTTTGTCAACACCAAAGTATGTTTAAAAATGAAAAATATTCAAAGAATGAGAGTTGTAGGTGTGTCCAAATTAAATTTTAAAATTAACACATTTGGCAGCTTATTTCATTTAATCAACAGTTTTCCTGTTACCAACATGGGTCTAGAAATAAGAATGTGATGCTTCAGTGTACCCAGTTCCTTTTAAATTTATTATATTTCATTAAAATATTTAATCAAGAACAATTCTAGGTCATTTTGAAAATGAGGAAAACTGAAACTTAGAGTGAAATCATGCATTTCAGATCCAACAACCGGCAAATGGCAGAGAATAAACTAAACCTGTAACAGGGTGGTCCCCAGGAAAAGGGGAGTTATCAGGTTCCCTGCCCCACCCAGGGGAGGGTGAAGCTGAGCAGGGAGGAGAAGCTGAGATGAGATTGGAGGAGACACAGGAGCAGAGAGACCTGTGAAGAAGCTGCACTTGCTTCTTAGTCTTGGTCTGGTTGAAACAGATGTGAGTGAGACCCACGGGGAGGTTAACAGTGGCAGCTTTTATCTTGATTTTGATTTTGCTCTTTTTCTCCAAGACTTGTCTGGCTGTTTTTGACCCTTTTTTATGGGTCCCTGCTGAAAGGTGCTTTAGATTTGCAGCAGGCTTTCGGGCCCGGCTTTGGGCCAATCCTGTTTGGCTGGACATTTACCCACAAGGGGATGGGTAACTTCGGGTGCTTGATTTGAAAACTGTGTTGTCTTTTCTGTATTGCACACTAATTGTATTAAAGTTCCTTTCCATTAAAGTTCTGATATGTTTTGTCTTGATGCAGCAGATGGCAGAACCTGTTTAGAGCAGGCAGGTTTGGGGGTTCTGAGGTGCCCTTCTTCCTGCCTTGTAGCAAACCCCATTTCTCTGAGCACCATCACAGACTTCTGTCCCATTTTATCACAAACATTTATTTTTCACTTCAAGGGTTGTGTATTTCCTCATAGTTAACACTAACATAAAATCTGAAATATAAATAACTGTTAAATTAGGCTGTCTGTGAACTATGTATTACCAGCACTCTATAAGAACAATCAAGAAAGTGTTGCTACCTGAAAGACATCAGGTAAACGAAACAGTGTGATTAGCAACCTGGTTTGTTGACATTCTGGCCCTAACTCCTTATCTTATCCTGAATCAATAACGAACAGTTCTAGGGCCATGGATCCTTAGACCACAGGGTTAGTGACACTGATCTAAATTCTTGTGGAGAGGACCTGGAAATTTGGGTACACGAAAGGTCTTGCAGTCTTCAGACCAGAAGAAAAAATACTCAAATAACCACTGTAAGTCGTGTGACTCCACAAGGTTTTGTTGCAAGAACAGACTATCACCTAATCAGCAAACTGATTTTTCCTTTTGCACAGAGGAAACACACATAGTCTAAGAATGAGGCTAATTTCTTCTACCTGGCAACCTGTTTCTCTTTTCACATATGAATACTCCATTCCCACCAGCTTCCTCTCCCCTGCCACGCCACACTTTCCATACACCTTGTGTACCAAAAGCCAGAAGAAAGGATCGCAAGAAAGGTAACGATTTTGCTTCAGCCAGGTGTCGCCTGTAATTTTAAGGTTACCTTCAAAAAGGAAGTAGAAGGTTTTATGCTAAATGAAAGATTCTACTGGAGGGTTTTATTCTCTCTAGTCTTGGGAAAGTTCCTCAATAACACAGAGGACCAAGGTCACTCACCTCTATATATTGCAATTGAGCAGAGTAGGTAAAACACAGGAAGGATATATTAGATAAGGAATATTTAGAACCAATTACAAATAGAATTTATCACTTGTTTACCTATACCAGAATGTTCTATCAATTCACA
The DNA here is from genome assembly GCA_004024925.1 of Scalopus aquaticus. Taxonomy (NCBI): domain Eukaryota; kingdom Metazoa; phylum Chordata; class Mammalia; order Eulipotyphla; family Talpidae; genus Scalopus; species Scalopus aquaticus. Next base: position 50,046 of record PVIJ01001661.1, read on the forward strand.
CCTAAAACAAAATAAAACTAGTTAAATTTAAACTCTTGATTGAATTCTTCCTTTGGAGGGACCTATAAAAATGATCTCAAGGATATACTTAAATTATATAAGCCCACACTAAAATTCTTTTAGAATTAAAAAAAATTTTTTGTTTACATTTAAACCATGCTAAATTTTCTAAGGAGTGCTTCAGGAACTCTAAAAACTGTAATTCGATAATGCAAAATCAAATATGTCTTTCCCAAAATGACACAGAAACTTTGATTCAGCTGTTACCTAGGTGCCATTCTATATGTTACCAAGACAATTTCTGAAGGTTAAGTTTTACATCATTTGGAACATGCACTATTACAAGATAATAAAAAGGTCACAAAATATTGGGGGCCTCATTCTCAGAAGAAACAAAAGCTATGCTATGTAAGGTAAAGAAAGGAAAAGCCCCCTCTGCTAGTGGTGAATTAACATAGATGGCTGAATTTGGATTACTATGAATTGTTAATGTATCAGTAAATAAAAACTACTTCCAAGGGAAAAATTCATTATTAACTATTTGCTTTTGAGCAAAGAGAGGAGGGGGCCCATCAGACTATGGTGGAGGATTTTGGTTACCTTGGCGTTGGGTAAGGTGTGGTAACGAACATCTGAGGAGGTATAAACTTATACTTTGAATCATATACAGTGTTGTAAACCAATGTCACTTCAATTAAAAAAACAATAATATGGGGCCTCCCTGGTGGAGCAACGGTCTAAGTCTCAGCACCATGAAGCTGTCTGCAGCCACTGCAGCACAATTTCAATCCCTGGCCAGGGAGATTCCCACAGGGCACAGCAGACCTCTCCTGTCTCTCCCACTGCTCCCCTCAGCAGTATATTTCAGTGGATCTGCCTGTTTTGCTCCCCACTCTGTCTCTGGTGAATCCTCTCACCCCCCACACCTCTGGCCTATACCCCAGCTCTGTATGCATAAATAAATAATTCTTCAAAAATAATAATAATAATCTATACCTGGTGGAGGACTTTCAGTTCCTTGGTCATAGGTTTGTTATGGTAACATGCACCCAAAGGGCAAGATCCTATACCTTTAAATCACATACAATGTTGTAAACCAGTGTTAACTTATTAAAAATATAAAGTTAACATTAGGAACAAATGTTTAAAAAAATAACAAAGTTTTTATTTCCAGAAGAAGGAATATATAAATAAAATAGTTATTTGTTTTACATATCACTTTAAAACAGAAATATTAGCTAGAAAATGAGTAAGCACTGTACAAAATTTTATTCTTTTTTGTTCAGATATCAGAATTAATTTCTAACGGGTTTAATTCTTTTAATCAAAAATGAGGTTCTAGTAGAAGAAATAAAATGATACTATTTCACTTTGGCAACATTCATATTTCAATAAAATTAAGCGCCTATATTATTCATAATGTAGAAAGAAAATTAGAAGAGTAGTTAGTAAATTATGGCAATATACTTGATAGCATATTATGTAGGTATATGATTACATTTATGCATGATATGGGATAAATTTCATAAATGTTAGTTGGAAAAGATATAATTTGTATATTACTGTGTTAAAACATCATGAATGCTCAATGTTTATGTAAGGTTGATGAAATTTTGATTATTTTTTATTTTCCTTTTTGATGTGTTTTGTAAATTATTATGTTCAATGAAATTGAAATATTATATATTGTGTTAATAAATAAATTAACTAATAAAATTGAATTAAACATATTTTAACCTAACACATATTTTCTCAATAAAGAGAAATAGCAGTTTTTAAAAATAAATGTTTTGGTTTAAGGATGTTTTCTAACGAAGCTGTGTTATATTAAATTTAGTGGCCATTTTATAGTCTACCCCATCATTTTTTTAATTTATAAAAAAATTAGCACATTTTAATAAAATTGGTTCCACTTCTAGAATAATTATTAAAGTATTCCTGCTAGAATTGGCATAGTCTCTATTCAGCCTTCACTCTGCTGAGATAAACAAGATGAATAATAAAAATCCTACCCTAAATGTCCCATGGTTAATAGACATTCTTTAAGTTTACCTATTACATATAAAAAAATCATCAATTTTTACATCACTCTAAGTAAACCTAGATCTATTTTCCTAAGCATGTTTGTTAAACTGTAAAAGAGCAAGTAGAGCTACCAAATACTCATTCCAGAAAACAAAGCCCATGAAGAGTGTAATTATTTTGTTCTTTCTTTAAATCTCCTTGCCAAGAATCTGAACTAGATTAAGTATTCAACACCAGGAGATTAAAGATGTATATCCCTGGAGCTACCACTGCACACATCTCCACATAATCACTGGGATTAACTTCCCAAGGAAGTAGATCAAAGCTTTATTTCCTTGTGGGTATCAGATAATAAAAGCCAAAGCTAAATCAAACTTTCATCACTTTTGCATCTATCCTTAAGCTACTGGTTGAAGAATAATCAGAATATGTAAAAGATAAGGTCAGTGAGAAGAAAAAGAAAAAAACTCTCTATATCACCTTTAACAATGATACTACTAGACAGAAGGAAAAAAACAGAAAATCATTGAAAAATTTTGGAGCATCATCATCATCAGATATAAATAATAAATCTTTGATTAAAGGTGAATAAGCATAAAATGATATCACAAGGGTGAATACCTATTAAAAAAACCTGCAAACAAATCAGTCTAGTTATTATATGTCCATCCTTGGGAATAAATTTTGAAGAATCTTTGCAATTTTCTTTAACTTTGTAGAAAAGTTTGCTGAAGACTAGATAAGATGGTGATTTTAGTTCTACCCCAAGTTAGTAAATGTGACTGTTGAACTGAATAACTAGGAATTTACGGATCTACAAATCAGTTAACTTATAAAAAAAATTATAAATAAAATCTTAGATATTTATTTCTATAGCTATATCTCCAAGTCATCTTATCACATATACCAGCATATGAAATTTTTGCTTTTATGTATATATGTATCCTATATACATTTTTACATAAATGCATATACATAGAAATGCATACATATGTATGTGTATATATTCATACACACACACACATACAAGTTCTAAAGGATTACTTTGACTAAGCTGTATTTGTTTTCCTTTATTCCTCTTCTGTCCTGGTGCTTAAGAGTGCCATAGAAAATTCAAAGGGAGAGAATCTGGCCTTTTGTATTAATATTCCTATATATCCACTTGGAGCTCTCTGCTATTAAGCACATCATAAACATTTATCTATATTTGATCAATCAGCCTTCTGTTACTATTAAGGAAAAGATTTATTTTTCCATTGTTTCAATTCTCTTACTTGAAATACATTTATCAGCAACGTTTGTGAGCAATAACAAAAATATACCAATATTTAATAGCCAAATATTCTAGGAATAAACTCCTATAAAGACAGTTGTTTCCTTTGGGCATGTTTAAAGACTTTGAATTGTCAAAAGATTTCTCTTTTGCATGGCATAACCATGTTAGCAGTAAATAATGGCCTGTACTTTTCAAAATCTACGTCAATGCTTAGAATCATTAGGACAAATATTTATGAAATTAAGAAGTCTTGTGAAAGAGCAGGGAAATTTTTCAACTTTAACTACCTTTTTCTCTGCATCTAATGAAAAGATGGTGCAAAAACTATCCCCGTAAGCCCATTTTGTATGGGAAAAATACTTTTTTTATAGTAGGACTATTGTAATTGTCCTTATAAGCCTGTAATTATATTTTCAAAAATGATTGTGATGTACAGAAAAATTATTCACTCAACCACATCTTTTCTGCCATGTTTGCTTGTGTTTAAATTTCCCTCATATTAAACATTCCACTGTTTTAATCAATTTAAAATACATACAAATTAATTTTAATAGGCATAAGAATATATCTTGTTTTATGTAGATATATTAACTCACTGTTAATGAGGAACATACAAAAATTTATTTGTCTCATAAAATTCGTAAGACAAAATTGTGATCTAATGATATCTTTCAGAAAATCAATCTACAATTTTATAAATCGTAACTGCCAACTGCCAAAAAAGCAAAGAGGGATTCAATTATTTGCAATACTGCTAAACTCACAATAAGAAAAAAATACGAAATCAGATTGTGGTACATGGTTTTTCAAATTATAAGTTAATAACTGAATGTACTTTATCAGATTTCTACATATCGACCTATACTCTACAAGGTCATGGAAGATTACATGGCCTCTGGGTCTCATTTTGTTTGCTAAGAAGTCTAACCACATGATCATGAAATTTTGAAGTTAATCTCTGGGGAAAGGAAATCATTCAATTTCTCAGGACATAGAAAAGAAAGGAAACATTTGACTTTTCTCTAGGATTTGATTTATGTCTTATTTTTCTGTCTATTGGCTTGTAGTAGCAACTTGCTGGAAAGTAAGAGTTTAAAAACAGGTAACCATATAGAACTAGGTCATTGTGCTAAAAGAAAGGAATAAAAATGATGCTGGAATTTCTCACTTCCTGTGGGAGAAAAATATGCAGTAAAAAGACAAAAAAAGTCTCCAGACATATCATATTTTATGTTGGTAATTCACACCATGACCTTTACACTTTCTCCAGTCATTAATTCTCCACCCTTACCATCTAGATTATATGGTAGAAATAGCACTCCAGAAGGGAAAAGAGCTTGCCAGTCTTGATGACCATATCTGTGACAATGAAGAGTTCAACCATTTTAAGCAAGTAAAAAACAGATTTTTAATTACTGATAAACCCTGCTACTAACAACACCAACAGAATGGACATTGACAACTACTCATCACTGAATCTTCACTCTGTCCCAGGCATTGCACTAGGCTCTTTCCTTCCACTAGCTCATTTTGTCTCTCGCCAGTCTTGGACTGTAAAAACTGTAGCTTCTCTTCACAGCTAAATATCCAGAGACTTTACAAAGTTAGACCAGCATCACAGTTGATATTCATGAAGGTGAGTGAAACCAGTGGTGTCACACCCTTGCTATGAACTCTGCTGTCTCTTAAAGTATTCATTTTAAAATCCATTAAAGACATGAGACAGAAAAACATCATTTGTAGATTTTGCCATGACTATCTTCATATTTAAACTATAAACATACACATTCTACTTTATGTGCCAGTTTTTGTTTGATTCCACTTCCCATGCCATTGGATAGCTGCTCTCAGAATCACAGTATAATCCCTCTGTGTGTTTAAAAGAACATTTATTTGTGATAGCTATTTTTATGTTATTCAAGGAAATGCTTCCAAGTCACTCTTTTCACATCGCCTTTCCCCATTTTCCAAATCAGCTCACCTTTGTTATGCCCTTATAACCGTGTCATTAGCTATAATAATGATTGATCTATCCTCCCTCCAGCCTTTAGCCATCTGTGCAAGCAAAACTTTCAACCCAGACATTTTAAGCATTAAACATATACTGGAGCTCTGTTCAATAGATCTTTCATAAGTCCCCAGCCCCTAGCCCCAGAGAGTAAGAAAAGTCAGGTCATGAACAGGAAGTAATGGAGACAAGGCAGTTTCTGAGCTGAAACTCAGACTCAAAGCTGGTTTATTGTTGTCATGACTACAAGTTCCACATGCCTAGAGTCACTGGTTTCTGAAAAGAATGATGCAGTGTCTAGCCTTACAGCTGGACATATAAACCAAATTAGTCTGCCATGGCCCTACCTGCTTTGTGGTTATTAGTGAAAAGAGCAATATATCACACAATCAGTCATGCAGCAGTTAAGCTCCACACACACTGCTTTCCCAGATCTGTAACTCATTTTTTTCCTGTTCCCCAGAATAATGGCTCGAAATCCGGGGAAGAAAAATCAAGGCAATTTTGACAGATATCTTAAATTCTTAAATATAGAGAATACAGAAACAATTTACTGTGTTTTACATGCTGACACTGCCCTAGCTTTAAAGCACGTGGATACTAAGAAGGGTTTTCAAAAATCCTCTATAAAAGAGCTCAAGAATTCATTGACTTGCAAAAAAAAATTTTTTTTAATGAAAATGGTGTTTCAGGAAGGAGAAGTCTGATTTGCCTGCTCCAGATGTGAAATGAAAACCTTGAGAGCTGAATTCTATTCCTTGCTTTCCAAATGATTAATTGGATGACCTAGGGGAAGTAATTTAACCCAGCCATGTAAAAAGAAAATATGCACTTACTCAACAGAACAGGGTGTCTAAGTTGAATCCACACCTGCACCACTGACATCACTGCTTTCCCCCAAAAGCTATTAAGAGACCCCCCTCTTTTGCTCATAGCCTTACCCTCAGTCTACCCTCACATGTCCTTACCACCTACTTTAAACTCTTCAAATCTTATCACACCCATAAATATTTTAGATTCCTGTCTCCTTCCTCCACCTGGTTCTATTATATCTCTGGTATATACTAAATGAAAGCTTACAACTATAAAGCAGGTCCAGTCTGCCCTTGGCAACTCACTCTTCCTGTCCAGGGCACTTGGGGTTCCTGTCTTTCAGGGATATGACATTTTACTATGTCCACAGAGCTGTTTGGGGTTTTACTCCAGAGTGTACCTCCTGAGCTGGCCCTCCCTAAGAGGGTTTTGTGGTCTGAAACTTCCCAACATGCTCTCTCCTTCCTCCTGGCAAGAGTCAGTTTTAATCATTTCAACCTATTTAATATGCTTTATGTGACTAGTTCTCCCTAATAGAAAGTGGCTTAGTGGTGTGGCTTCCCCCTTTGTTGTACCTCTCTTGTAGTGTGGGTGGAAACTATTGATTCAGTGCACAGTTAAAGACAGCAAGAAAGGAAACAGAGTTGCTTTTCAGGTAGGGGCATGTATAACTGGCATGGGGGTGGGAGAGGAGTGGGGGCTGCCAAATCACACAATCTCATGTTAATGATGAATTTAATATATTAATTTATACCCTTCTCAGATAATATACTCCCAATTTTTAAACAAAGATTCAACTCCTAAAGGGAATAAAGTCTGATGATTTTAAAATGCAGGTATTTTGGAAGCCAATGAGAGAGACATTTTTGAGCCTGGGAGGTCTCTTAGGAAGTTGGATTGGATCAGGTCTGGAAGTATTTGAATCCAGGTGTGGCAGAATCATTTGCAACTGAGAAGCACACAGGATAAAAGACCATTAAAAGGACCAAGCAATGGCATAGATTCAGCTAACATATGAGTCAAACCATATTGTATGATATATAGCCATAAAATAATATGTTAAGTATTGGATATTTGACAGGTGAGCACAGCACAGAACACTAGATCCTTTGAGAATCCTTGTAAATTGTTGATCATATTAGTATTGAGAATATTTTGCTAAATTATTTTCATACTAAAAAGAAGTTTTTCATTAAAGTACGCAATGATCCATCTGAGTTAGATGTGTGTTCTTTTCGCCCCAATTACTAAGAAACAGTTTAATTTAAGCAATCTTACAATACCTCCAGGTGACTGCAGCACACATTTGGTTTTTGATGGCCCTGCAGGGCTTTAATAGGTTATAATACCCTTGAGAACATATTTGCTTAAGCAGCATGGTTCCTACTACAAAAACAGATTTTTGAAGTGTTCAAATAGTTGTTGGTATCTAGATATAGAGTACTACTTGTACTATTCTATACATTAATATGAATATGTATAATGAAAATACTGATACGTTACATTATAACTGTTATGTATCAACTATATATCAAAAACATAATTACATTATATTTAAGTGTGATTGATCAATTAACAAAAATATCATGGTATATAGAATGATATATAAAAAAGCTCATAATAAATAACTTTTCTTAATGGAACAGTATTTATTATTTTTTTAAAGATTTATTTATGTATGCATACAAGCTGGGGTGTAGGCCAGAGGGGTGGGGTGGTGAGAGGATTCACCAGAGACAGAGTGGGAAGCAAAACAGGCAGGTCTACTGAAATACACTGCTGAGGGGAGCAAAACAGGCAGATCTACTGAAATACAATGCTGAGGGGAGAGGTCTGCTGTGCCATGTGTGAATCTCCCTGGCTGGGGATCGAACTCGTGCTGTGGCTCTGGATAGCTTCATAGTGCTGCGCTTGTGCCACCAAGGAGGCCCTTTATTATTAATATTAATTATTCTAACTATGGCCTTAAACATTTGGAGGGAAGACTGATGAGTTGAAGATTTGAATAGAAGTGGTCACAATATTAAGAACTCTAAGTATTAATAGTAAGGTAGTGCACTCATAATCTTACAAACGAAAACATACTGTTCTCTCACTTACATAAAATAAACAGAAACTCAAAAATTTAAAAATATTCTGAACAAATAAAATTACTGAGTTTATAGTATCTACTTCCTCCAGGGTTGAACCACTGTCTATACCACTAAGCAGTTAGTTCTTAATATTATCTGGTTTACATTTCCATGTTCCACAGTCTTAAACATTACGCAGTTTTCTCCCTGCAAGCATAGGCCTTTCATCTCAATGGGCCCCATACACAGCAGGGTAAGAATGACTTGAAAGCCACAAAGACACTACTGGAAAGTTCTTCAAGGCGTAAGAATAGGAGAGTTGACACAGATTGTGCAGAAATTAAACCACCTTCATGTCCTGCGTTATCTTCAGTTAATCTGCAACAGGCCATTAAAGATTTGACAATTTTTTTGGTTAGGATTTTTTGAAATGATCTATAAGTAAAATTATATTTCTGCTGATGAATAAGAATAAAAATCATTTCATAACTATTTTCAGCATCAAGATACTATTGGCATGCCTAAGTTATAACAGTCTTCCAGTAAACAGTCCACACTCGTGCAAACATTGTAACACTGTGTTTCTGTGGGTCCCTACCACCAACTAAATGTTTAGGACTACTATCCTTCAGGATCTTTGCCTTTGTATCAAAGCAGGACTAAGTAGGTAGGGTGCTTTATATTTTCTTCTATAAACTTCCCTCCCCTATTTCCCCCACAATCTCTTTGCTGTCCAGTTGCTATAAATTACAACTGTGATATATAGTGTCTTACACTTCCCAAACCATTCTTGTTTATTTCCTTTAAAAGACTTCACTAGATGTTACCGGTTTTTACTTTTACAAGTTTTATATCCCCAACTCCCTCACACCCTACATCTATCTACCATCTCACTATCTATCTATCCATCCATCTACCTATTTTTACAATATTTGTTCCCACTAGATTTAAATACTATGTTTCTCAGAATCCATTTCCCACCTGAGGAGCTCAAATAAAGTTGACTGGGGAGGCCTTTGTGCACTGAAGCTAGAGACCTCAGTGGCCAGATCAGATGTTTGAACTTTCAGATCAAGAGGATTTATGGGAATATGGTTCAGAAACCCCTCAGCCCCACTTTTCCTTTTTTCCTAATGAACCATTTTTAGTTTCCAGTGCTTTGTGAAAGATAAGCAAGTTGTTCTCAACATTTCATCAAAATACTTTCTTCTTTTCTACTCTAGATGCCTTTCCAACACTCTGCATGTAAGAGAGCAGAAAGAAGCACCCTTTGCACAACAGATTTAGCCTCCATGCCTCTATGCTATAGTTGCGTCCTCTTAGTTCCCATCCCTTCCGACACATGACAGAGGAGGACCAGAAACTTCAAGATCTTCAAATGTCCTTTACCTATATGCCCAACACTCTTAACTCAAGTTACTATATTCCAAATCTCTCTCTGGCTAAAAGCTCAGAGTCACTTCCCAAAAACTGAGTGATCTTACTCTTCTAAGGCCAAGCCAGACAAAGCCAGTCCTTCATTTTTCCTGTCAAACTCTACCAGCCCCAAGATATGTGCTATCACGAGGGACTACGGTGACAGTTAACAGATGAATTGGTAGTGGGTAACGTACGGGGAATACACAATAATGTAAAAGATATAAATAAAAAATAAATAAAAATGTTTACAATGGGGCAAAAAAAAAAAAAGACATGTGTCATTAAACTGGACAGCAGGGTACACAGTTTAGACCTTAATTTCAAAGGCTTATATGATAGGAGGGATTCTTTTTACCTAGGTGGAGTGACTAGGATGCCAGCATTAAGAATCTGGATATTTGTACTTCCCCTGCCAATTCTGTCCATAACCCTGTATTCAATCCAATTCCCCTCACTATCTCTATTTCTTAATCCCAAACTGAGACTCTTACCCAAAACTTCTAAAATATTTTGAATCAGATAAATTATTTAGAAAATGATGCTAAACAAAATTCCCTGGTTATCACGGTGACTTATGGGAGTATCAGATGAGTTAGCAGTGGGGTAATTATAACAGACTCATTGACTTCTCGTGACCTCAGATCAAAAATTTGAGAAAAGAGGAAAACTGAACTTCATGAAATGTTGACTAAGATTTCTACCCAACTTACATTTCTGTGATAAAAATAATTAATTTGCAGCTCTTTGAAATTGATACCAGTATTATTACAAATAGGCATAGCATGTTTTTATTTTGAATTGACTAAGTATCTGAGAAATCACCCATGAGTGTAAACTCGAATTTCTGTTTTTAAGGTATATCATTAAAAATAGTCTGGGATTCTCTACTTAGACTATGATCACTCCTATTCTGGGGAAATGAAAATCTAAATTTTTCAAATTATAGCAATCCCATAATTATTATCACTGAGAGGATGTGCCCTGACTACCATTTATTTTATGGGGCATTTATAGTCTCAGGACTCACAGGCCTTCATTAGATTCATTCTCACATAAATCAGAGGAGTCAGTGATCATACTCATTTTATAAATGAGGAAACTGTAATATAGAAATGAGGAAACTGTAATACAGAAAGTTAAATTAATTGCCCACAATTTCTAAGTATATCAGCAGAGGCAAACAGCAAAATGGCTTCACTCTCAGTGTTTTGCTTAAAACTGGGTCAACTCTTCTACCACGAGTTCCCATCTTTAAGCTCCTTTCTACCATGATATTCACAGAATCAAACACAAAGAAACCACCACATTACTTATTAAATTTTGATGTCTAATTTTGTTCTTATATATACATGCAAGATATAGGTGCCTTCCATCATTTGCATTTAAAAATGCACTTTATTTCTGAAGTCAATTTAAAACTTTAAAATCAATGCTCTTGATTTATTTATGCAGCTGGTAGGTTAGACATGAACAATGCATTAGATGTGTTTAGGACTCTCTTTTTTAATTGTTTCCCAGTCTTCTCTAATTCTGTTCTCTGCAGGGAAGTTTTAGGTTGTTTATTTTGTTTTGATTTGCTTAGCTTTGTTATATAATTTTTGGGTCGGAGGGGTCAGGGAAGTTTATATATCACTGGTGGGTCAACACTGTGGAAAGTTTTATCTTGTCTGGTCACTTTCAGACAATAAATAGCCTTATGATCACATTAAATTGCCAGCATAATCTGCAATTCAGTTTCTAGATTATCCAGGTCCAGATAATGATATAAAATATTAACATCATTAGATGCCCTTCATCTTCTTCTTTCCAGCCAAAGTCTTCCAGGATAAAGGTAGAGGAGGCTAATGAAGAAATAGAAGAAATTTCTTAATTGCTTGATATCTGGTCTCACTCTTTGTGATTGGTAAATGTTTAAAGTGGTTCTCAGGAATTATTCTTAAAGTTTTTTGGAGTCTCCATACTAGGTCTGTTGTATCAATTAAGCTAGACTTGATTATTCTGTGGTGACAAATATCTCTTCAAAATCATTAACTCAAGACAACAGTTTATTTTCTGTTCACTCCATGTGCTCAAGGGTGAGTAGCATGCAGGCTCTGTTTACAGTAGTCATTCAGGGACTTAAGTTAATGAAAGCCCAACACTACAACACTTTCTTCTGAGAACAAAACAGCAGAGAAAAGAGCATGGGGGTGAGTACAAAGACCTTTCAGTCTTTGCCCATAAGAGACACAGAACACTTCCAGCCTTTCATTGGCTACATTTAGTTCCTCAGAGCAGGGATTTATAATCCTCCCGGAAGAAGAGGCACTAAATATGAGCAAACAGGATTGCAGAAGATTACCACCCAGTGTGGCTCAACTCTCCTGCTGCAGTGGCAGGTCTTCAGCAAATCCCTTATTCTCCCTATACTTCTGGTTTCCCTATGATCACCCTATACAAACTCTCAATTTTGTGACCTTTCACTGTGGCAAAAATAGCTCCAAGCCAAAATTTTTACCAGGTCTTTATCTAGATCTGTTTCATGTACCTTTAATAAGCCACCTTAGAGAACCATCACTAATTCCCAAAATAGCAACGTTTTCTCTCTCAACCTGTTTTTATACCAACATAGTTCACCAGAAAGTTGTCAGCACAAATATTCCCATAACTTCAGTGGTTACTTGCTAAGGTTCCTCTCTACCCCTTCCTCAGGTGAGGGAAGTGTGGATTCACAAGGTAACAGCTGCCTACAATGAAATCTTCACAAATCCTCCTCTCCTTTCTCCTTTCTCTTGACTTTCATTTCTTAAAATTTCCAAAGGGAATACAAAATGTATAACCTGTTCTTGATAGTCTTCTTTGATCATTTTGTGTACACTTTGTCTTTTGTTCACTTTGGCATCTGATATCCATCAAATTTTGTTACCCGTGTCAAAATTTCCAAAACTACACTCCTTTAATCCATATCATAGAGGCTGTATAGTTCAAAATGATTATCTGTGATCTAATTTGAACAATAAAAACCCCAAGTATTCTCCTTCTTATAAAATCTCTGTGGTACCCACTGGGTCCCTTGTGTGAATATTTGTCCCAGATTGGGTCCACCATAGTATATGATTCCCTTGACCTCAATGAGTGGTTGACATATAAGCACATGACCAGGCCTGCACAAATCAGGACATTTCCTTTTAGAAGGGAAAGAGGAAATGTTTCTATCTCCCTCAGATCTCTAAAAGAGGTAGCATATACTCGCCCATCTGAAAGGAGTGCTAGAAGGATCATATTACCACATCTCCACACGCTAAGAGCAATCACTAATCGAATCAGAACTTGGCATCCACTGCCTTGTGGTGGTATTATGTACTAATCTTAAAAACAAGTAATAAATTTTTTCCCATTTCATCACATTGCCTATTCTAAATAACATAATGATCTCTTTTTCTCCTTGCTGCCATACAGTTAAGTTTCTACTTTCTAAATACCAGCCTGACCAAAATGTCTACCTCTATATCATTTCTGTCAGCCAAGGAATGTCTGAAACTGATTTCCAATCTTCTGTTAAATTAGGCAGATATGTGAACCAAGTTTATTCTGTAAAAGCACAGGTAGTTATGAGACTTAATATTGAGGAAGGATAAACCTATTCTAACAGCAATCTATGGTTTGGGGCCAGTTAACTTTAAGCACAGATCTCAGTTGTCCTTCTCTTTCAGTTAGAACCCAGGAAGACAGACAGTGTGAATAACTGGTTCAAGAAACATAGTAACAGTGGGCCTCCCTAGTAGTGCAGGGGTTAAAGTCTCAGCACTATCAAGATATTGCCAGGCACCTTGGCATGAGTTCAATCCCTGGCCAGGGAGTTGACCCACATGGCGCAGCAGACCTCTCCTATCTCACCCGCTGCTCCCCTCAGCAGTGTATTTCAATAGATCTGCCTGCTCTGCTCTCCACTCTGTCTCTGGTGAATCCTTTCACCCCCACACCTCTGTCCTACACCCCAGTTCTTGTATGCATAACTAAAAATAAATATTTTAAAAAGAAACATAGTATCAGAGAATTTACTAACTAAATGTGGGAGAAAACAGCTTTTTTCTCAGATTCCGGAGATGGAAGAATGTAAGCTTGGCGCTCCTACCACACAAGGAAAACGTTAACCTGCATCAACAAAAATTAAATCCAACCCAACAGGGAGTCTCAAAGGTGATGGTCTCCATTTTTCATCATCATTAATGCCAGCTCCATGGCTATGCTAGCTGCATTGGGATTATACCAACCAATAAACCACCCTTACATGCTCAAGCTAATTCTCAAGTTGGGGTTTTAACACCAGCAACTGGAACAAAAATCCTCACTGAGCCATCACTGACTGTTTCTTAGGATTATTGACCACTTGCTCTGTGTGTTTTAGCAGTCTGCCCCATGGCCAAACACACGGGGGATCTAACAAGGATGTGGGTTAGAAGCAAAGTACGCAGGGAAGGAGATGAACTCACCTTTGCCAAACGCTCACTTACTGATACCTCCTAACCCATAATAAAATAAAGTAGGTGGACATACTCTGTAAAAGGAAATAGAAACACACAGGGGATGTCAGCTCAAGCTGTAGCCCACTGTAGCCCACTGTGGCCAGCACACAGTGATATTTAACTCCATTATTCCTTTTATCACATATGCTTCTTGAAAAAAAAAAATTGGAGTCCATGTCAAAAATTTCATTCTGCTTTTGGAATGAAAGCCAAAGACCATATCTGTAATAAAGCAGCTTTCTTCTAAGTGTTCACATGCAAGAGAAGAAATTTTAATATAGAAGGAAAGTCACATAACTCCAGTTACCATAGAGAATTATTTTACGAACCTTTCAGAAAGGTCTTACCTTCTTTATGCCATAGCCCCCCTGTGTAAAATCACAAAACCATTACATTTGCTGAAGGAAATGAGAAATTTTAAGGGTTGTTAACACTTTGAATTTTTATCACAAGGAAAACCTGCATAAAGTTATATGGCATGAGCCTTTCTGTATATGATGCATTGAGAAAATACGTAGTATCTGGTGGTCCAACCTGGTGCTAGGGGAACACAAAGTGTTAAGTAAGGGAGTAGGCGGTGGTGCTGTCAGACATAGGTATACTGTATTAAAATAGATGTTAACATGTCAGAGAAGTAGAGCAGAAAATTATTTTCTGTAGGTCTTTATTTTTTTTTTAAAAGATTTATTTATTCATGCATACAAGAACTGGGGTATAGGCCAGAGGTGTGGGGGGTGAGAGGATTCACTACAGATAGAGTGGGAAGCAGAACAGGTGGATCTACTGAAATACACTGCTGAAGAGAGCAGTGGGGAGACAGGAGAGGTCTGCTTCACTATGTGGGTCACCTCCCTGGCTGAGGATCAAACTCATGCTGCAGTGGCTGCCAATAGCTTTATAGTGCTGAGACTAACTCCTTATGCCACCAGGGAGGCCCCTGTAGCTCTTTGTTTTTATACTAGGTGAAGAGCGTGCTATATCTGCAGTATATAAAGGAGGTCACAAAGCTCTGAACCTTTAAAAGAAAGCCTAGAATGGAAAGCATCGTATGAAAAGCATTACTGTGGTTGCAGGTGCTTACTGTACCTCAGGATCAGGAAAGAGAAAATAAATAAATAAATAATGTGTATATAATATAAAATGACATCCTGTATGTCCCTCAAGGTACTTTTAAGCACCTGTTGCCTTTCGGGGGGTGTGTGTCTGTGTGTGTGTGTGTGTGTGTGTTCTGGGTACATGAAATGAGTAGATCATTTGGGAGAAATGAACTGGAACTTTGCAATATTTTACAAAACAAAAGGCCTAGGCTTCTGGAGAAGCACTAACCACTAGCCTGAGAAGTAGCAAGACTGCCTCTAAACCTGCTTTCCGCCCTTCGCTTCGCCTCTGTAACATGCTCGAGCGGGCATTTTCATAGACAGCAGGAAGGAGTAATGAAGTGGGTCATGTCCACATCACAGACCTGAAACTGTGCTATGAAAATGAATACTTTCTTTTGAGTCAGTTGATTTTAAAAACAATAATGATAAAATGATTTGGCTTTTTTTTCCCCACTTGTAATTTTTACATTTTGTGAAATATGACCTCAGAAATATAAGAGATAGAGGTCAGAGGTCATTTAAAGTCCTTTAAAGATAGTTCTCAGAAACAAATCAAGCCAATTGGGCTTAAGGGAAAACAAAACAAAAATATATCGACAGATCCTAATTGCAGTTCTGAATAAAAGCAGTATACTATTAAACACTTCATAATATTCACCAGCTCTTTTTCAGAATTAAGAATTCAGAAACACCAAAAATTTATATAATATGTGGTTAGATTGTGGCTATGTCAGTAGCCACTGTTTAGGCTTGTTTTAGCTTTTTTTAAAAAACCTTTCTTACCACCAGCAGAAGACAGAAAATTGCTCTGAATGTGTGTCCTAATCCAACCTAATTTCCTTTCTTTACTGGTAAACTATATTAATTGTTTTTTTAACCCTAAATATTAGGACTAAGTGGAAAATAATTTGATGTAAGCCTTGTAGACACTGTGGTTGTCTCCAGAACTTTCCTCCCAGGAAAGAGCGCACCTGAGACTGTCTATACGCTGAACACAGTTTGTAAAGTCCAGGCTGTCCAGCCAAGGTGAGCTGGACAATTAGCAACTAGTGGTGATTTCCAATGAAAAATAAGGAAAACAAATAGATGAGCGTCTACGGTATTCAGTGGCCTTATGCCTA
Source organism: Scalopus aquaticus (assembly GCA_004024925.1). Taxonomy (NCBI): domain Eukaryota; kingdom Metazoa; phylum Chordata; class Mammalia; order Eulipotyphla; family Talpidae; genus Scalopus; species Scalopus aquaticus. The sequence continues at coordinate 66,385 of PVIJ01001661.1, forward strand.
TATTCGTCTACGGTATTCATTGGCCTATATTCTCCTTGGCACTCAGGGAACAATGAAGCTCTCCCTTGTGGGTGACTCACATATCATGCTCTTCAGTGGCAGGCTGTGGGGTGGCAGTGCCAACAGCGGAAGCTCCTAGGGACTCTGCCCTTTGGCTGTGTTTCCCATAGACTCACACTTAACCGTAAAGGAAGTATATAAGACAAGGACTGAATCAGCCAGACACATGTCCCTGTGTCTCCAAAATATTGTGAATGTAATCAAATCATCTAAAAGAGGAAATAGCAATCACCACCAACAATCAAAAACATTCCAGGCAAAGGAAACATACCTGTTATTGATGGATAGTGCTTATTTTTAAAAAATATTTATTTATGTATACAAGCTGGGGTGTAGGCCAGAGGTGTGGGGTGGTGAGAGGATTCACCAGAGACAGAGTGGGGAGCAGAACAGGCAGATCGACTGAAGTACACTACTGAGGGGAGCAGTGGGCGAGGCAGGAGAGGTCTGCTGCACCATGTGAGAAGCTCCCTGGCCAGGAATGAACTCATGCTGCAGTGGCTCTGGATAGCTTCATAGGCTGAGACTTAACCTGTTGCGCCATCAGGGAGGCCCTAGATAGTGCTTATTTTTTAATCATATTACTTTTTATCAAGGTAATGAAGTACAGGCTCACATCTCTTCACCTGTATGCCACCATGCCACATCCACTGCCAAACCACCCATCATCCTCTGCCATAGCCCATTGGGTCCCTTCCACCCCTTTCTCCTCACCTCCACCCTTCTACTCTGCCTTAGTAGGATAGTGCTTAGTTTGAAATGTTAATTTTTAAGTGAAATAATATGTGATATGTATTATACCTCATATATGTGTATGTGTGTAAATATATATGTGTACACACACACATACACACACTTCCTGTGACATTGGGTAAAGGATAATATGTTCTGTTTCATCAGTGCCTATTATACATCAGGTACTGGAATAGTCATTTTCTAGAAGTTATTTTATTAACCCATGTGAGAATTCCATGAGCAATTGTCATTTTGTCCATTTTAGAAATCATAAAACTGAGACCCCAAGATATTAAATAGATCTCCCAACATTGACTATCCAGTAAACTCTGGATATGGTCAGCATGTTTGGATTCCAATGCTGTGAAGTTAAAGCCCAATATTATTTATGAGAGGTTTTTAATATATGATTTATGCATATCAAATTTTTAAACACACCTACGGAAACACTGCTAATTCTGCCTACAAATGTAAGGGTTCCCTCTACTCTGGTGTGTCCCCTGTCTGCAGCCATCTAACACCCCTCAGAGTGTGCTAACCTGCCCAAAGGTATAGAAGATCTGTGCTGCTCCGGGCTGGGCTTGGACCAGTTACTTTTGCTCTTTAGAGAACCTCACAACAAATACAAAAATATGGCCATACATAGACAGATGCACATGCACGCACGCGCGCACACACACACACACACACACACACACACACACACCCTCTCTAAATTGAGGTCTGACCATCAGCACCATCACAACCTATTACACCTCAACTTCTCTATGACAAACACCAGGCAGGTCGAGGGAAACACTGCTCCTCTTCTACTGCTCTATGTCCTTCAAACAAAAGACATCGATACTTGATGCCATGAATAAATGGGCTAAGAACAGTGGTCTGTGCACGGGAAGAATACAAGTGGTGGAAAACCTAAGGAAGAGAGATAACTAAAGCACCGACCAAATAGTTTCCTTCAAAGAGCATGAATAAAGCAGAAGTTGCACAATTATTGTTTTTTCAATAATTCTGAGTGTCCATTTATTGTTTTTTCCATCCTCTAATTTGGGAATCCAATTTCTGATCCAAAATGTGTGTAAATTACTACAGTATTCATCAGTTTTACTTGTCAGCTGAAAAGCATTTTACAATGTTAAGCTATTGATATTACCCTTAAACTGTATACATATTTATAACTATATTATTATGCAATAATTTATGTCATCCATGCTTTATGATGTGAGAATGATTTGATAGAGCAATTAGTATTTCTTTTTCTAAAATGATATGTGGCCCTCCGTTTGTTCTCCTTGCTCTGGTCCTGCAAACATTAACAGTAGGTTTGACTTGAACCTCCTTTCAGAAGACAGGAACAAGTGATTAGCAGGTACACAGCTCATTTTCAGGTATTTCTTTTGAAGTATTTGCTAGGTCTGCCATAACAACATATCATAGTCTGCGATAGCATACACTAACTGGCTGAAGCATCAGAAATTTATTGTCTCACACTTTTGGGAGCTAGAAGTTCAGCATCTAGATGTCAGCCAGATGGGTTTCTTCTGAGAGTCCTAAGGGAAGGGACTGTAGCAGGTCACTTTCCTTGGCTCATGGAATAGTCACCTTTTCCCTGTGTCTTCACGCCGTTCCCTCAGTACGTGTCTGTGTCCAGATCCCCTCTTCCTACTGGATTAGAGTCAGTTGTGTTGCTAAGGCCTGCCCTCAGGACTTCATTCTAAATCAGCTATCTCTGAAGAGACCTTACCTTCAAATATAGTCACACTCTAAGGCATTGGATATTAGACTTCAATATATCAAGTTGGTGGAAATGGGGAATAAAGGGGTACAGTTCTACCCAAAAAACCTGCACATATATGTGAACTGTTTGGTGGGTTGTTTTTCCCCCTAATGGACTGAACTTTGTTGTCCATAAATACTTGGGCATTTTTCACAAGATGTTTAACAGAGGTAGCTGATTTTTTAGGCACAAGGATGAAAGGTTCTATAAGTATAATCATTTTTCTGAATTTACTTTTGAATCTCATTTCCTCAAAATCATCAACAAAATTTTATCTGATAATAGTTCCACTAATAGATATAATGGGGCATTCTCCCAGAAATCTGTTTTTGCTGTGCTCAACAGAGGAAGTAGCTCTCTTCAACTTTATTAAGTTTTAGCAATGCTTCATTTTTTTTTTTAGTCTTATGCAATTACTCTTCAAGGTAATAAACATGAGTCTTTCTTTTATGATTGTTAATCTATTTTTATGTATCTGCATAATATGTAGTTGATGAACTTTAATAAAATCTGAAGTGAGGTCCCCTTGAGGCCATTTTCAGACTGATTTTCCTGCAAACTTCAGTGAGTGGAAATTCGGTTAGCTCAGCATACAGTGTTTCCCTTTAAAATAGATGGCTAATGAGAAGCATGTCTGTGCTGGCCTGGCATAATGGTCTGGCCTCCAATACTGGTTGTTAAAGCAAGCGCCACACCATCCAAGATCTAACTGCCAATGATTCCATGGTGTAACGTAACTTAATTGAATATACTTACAGCTTGGAAAAGGTAAATAGGAAACAAGGTAACAAGAATAAGCATGTCTGCAAATATGCCATCAAACTCTGTTTCTGGAAGAAATCCAGGAGATTGCAGGACTTGAACTAAATCAGATCATTCTGTCAGTTTTCTCTTCTGAAGAAATGTTCTAACCCAAGTAATCAGGAAGTGACTGAACTCCTGCTACCAAGGACTTAACAAATGAAACTGACAGTAGCAGCAACATAGAAATTTGCCCTATAGAATGTAATCCTAAATACTTCACTTTATTAGGGCATCTTCTAAAGATTTTTCTCTTTTATATTCCCACCAAATAACATGTATAATTGCTCTTCAAATTATAATTTCTTCCATGTTACATTATATTTTATTATGCTCCTATCTACATCCTCTATTTATTGCAAATCACTATAGGCCAAAAATGCTTTTTCTAATTTTTTTTCAAAATTTGCAATCATAATGTGCTACACAATTTAAAAATGAAGTAGGAATGGAAAGAAAGTGAATTTTTAAATTCTAAAATTAGAGAATAAAGGGTCTTCAACTTCCTGAATTCCTCATTTTTATGTAACCAGATGTCTATGTCAGTGGCAAGAATCTCACACAAACCCACACACATAGCAGAGAAGAACTAGGAGTCTCACAAGGAAAAAATAAAGCAAAAGTCAGTCGCTAATTCCTCCCCTTCTCCCAATGCTAACACTCACCGTGGTCCAAATGTGGCAATGCCTATTTCTTTTGTACCCTTAAAGCTGAGGTACTTCATTGAATATCACTTTGCTGTCATTTGGTCCCACCCCACACAGAAACCCACACCCACCTAGTCCGGTGTCAAAAGGTGCTTGAATGCCAGTGTACTTTTGACAGTAATATATTGAAAGTATTCTTATTTTACTTCCTTCCTTCGCAATTACTGAATATTACTCTGGGTTCAGGCTGAGTGAAACATATATTCAGATATTCAGATCCAGTTAAGATGGTTTGTGGTATGTACCAATTATGATCGGAACTCTGATAAAAACTTTCATATCTCCTAAAGTACAGATTACTCTCCATATTTCCAAATTCCCAAATAAAGGTGTGGAACATAGTAAGTGGTCAAATATAGCTATTTGAATTTAGCAACCCTTTGAAAAAATGATGTTCTTTATGATACCTCACCAAGGCTCATTTATCTTCTTTCTGTGAGGGCTTTATGTTCTGGTCTTCCTGTTTTGAGAGAGGTTCTCCTTTGTTGACAGTCAACTGATATTCCTCTTGAATAAAAACCACTGTTTTCATTTACATCTTCTTAAAGAAAACATTGATGTAGCATCTTTCATTCATGCACAGTATTTTTTCACCATCAGTTCTTATTTTTTAGAGTTCTACCTTTCCGTCATAACTCTGCCATATGCTATTACCAGAAAACAGCTTCAATTACAATTGTGTGTGTGTGTGTGTGTGTGTGTGTGTGTGTAGCAGCATCAACAGTAGTAGTACTAGTAGCTATATTGGGTGGAGATAGCAAAATAATTGTCTTAACTCCACTTGGGGATCCCCTGAGTTATGTGTCACTTCTACAGGTAGCACATGCACAAACCATCCTTAGAAACAAAAAGATTTGCAAGTCATAATGACCTCACATAAACTGTATTTGTAAACAGCAACTAAAACTTTTTTAAAACAGGGATATAAGACAAAAAAAAACTCGTAACTGAAATTTACCAGAAATTTACTAAACCCCAAACCAGGTAGATTTGTACAACCTAATTTTTGTGGTTAATGTAACTGGATATTATGATGTGTTACAAGGAATCCTTTGGGGTGAGGAGGGTGAGGGAGGAGATTAGAAATTTCTGGCAACGGAAAAGACAGATTTGTTTGATGTCATTATATTTGATGGTAATTATCATGCCTTGAAATCTTTGAGAAAATACTGTCACTCTAAGATCTTAGTTATCCTCTACAAAAGAATATAGCACTTCTGCAATTCTTCACAACTTACATATTTGGGGACCCTAGTTTAGTTTTTCTGAACTTCAGTATCTCATCTCTTAAAGGGAGTAATAATACTTCCTAGAACTGCTTTAAAGATTGAAAGAATTTTTTAAAAAATTAAAACATGTTTATAAGCACTTAGAAAATAGAAGTTCAATAAATATAGGTTAGGGGCCTCCCTGGTGATGCAAGGGGGGTAAATCTCACCACTAAGAAGCCATCAGCAGCTATATCTGGCCAGGAAGCTAACCCACATGGCGCAGCAGACCTCTCCAGTCTCACCCACTGCTCCCCTCAGCAGTGTACTTCAGTATATCCGCCTGTTCTGCTTCCGACTCTGTCTCTGGTGAATTCTCTCACCACCCCACACCTCTGGCCTACACCCCCAGCTTGTATGCATAAATAAATCAATCTTTTAAAAAAGTTGCATTGATATCATGCATTCCCTGATGATAAGGACACATCACATCTGTGATGTTCATCAAAAAACACATAACCCCAGTCTGACCATGAAAAAAAAATATGAAGGACATTTTTCAAAATACCTGACTAGTACTCTTCAAAAATGTCAAGGTCATGAAAACAAGGCAAGTCTGAGAAACTCTCACAGAACAGAGGAGACTGAGAAGACAGGACTACTAAGCACAGTGTGATCTCCTGACTTAAATCCTGGACCACAAAAAGGACATACATGGGAAAAATAATGAAATCCACATCCAAATAATGTCTATAGATTAGTTGCTAACCTTATATAATGTTAATTCTAACTAAGTTGAATCTAGTACTACACTAAGAAATATATTAACTTTGGACTTAGTATGCCAGGGTGTTTACATTAGGAAAAACTGAGTAAAGGGTATGGGAATTTACTACTACCTCTCCAACTTTTCTGTAAATCTAAAATTATTCCAACACAAAAATTTTATTAAAACAAAGAAACCTTTATAGGTGGCATCACATGAACTAATTTCAAAACCAAAGAAAATTTACACAAGAAACTGAAATCCTGCCTGTTTCTCTGTAATATTACAACACCATGTTTAGTAAAGTTGTGAGGTTTAATCAACTCAAAAAGCAACATCATAAAGGTCCTTGAATTCCCAAGATGAAAGAAAATTATATAAGTATGTAAGCAAAATCTTAGTTTGACCATTCAATAATGTTCCTGGACGTATGAGGCCTAAATAAGAGATGAATCTTCGTAAGCCGTTTTCTATAATCAAATCTATTCTGCCTATAGCTAACTGTGTGTGCACAATGCTGAAATAACTAACTGAAAATAGGAAAAGTCAATCAATTTGGTGATTTAACTTCATGTATCATTCAATCCCAAGTCCCCCAAATGAGTTTTCCTTGCAAAATTCATGCTTTTGCTTTTTGCCTTTTAAAGTAGTAAACTTTAGGCTGCATGCAGAAACAGAAAGATATTTTTGCTATCCAGGCCTATGGCTGGTGATCTGTCAAACATACCCCTCTGCAGAAATAACGCAGTTCCTCTTAAGTGACTGAATTGCCTTCAAGAGAGTTCCATATTTTTTGACAAGTTTCCGGGCCCTTAATGCTCAGCATCATCAGTGAGTGATATTTACCTGGGTCTTTGCTCCACTTCTTATGGATTCTAGGGATACCCTCAGACTCCTACACACTAGTCTTGATCGCAGATTTGACCTTTCACATCACACAGCTTACAGTTTTGCTTTTAAATGATGAATAAACTCACAGTAGATTGGCCTGTCTTGGCTAAAGCACAGCCTGAAGCTCCATTCAAGCCAAAACTGTATTTAATTTTGTCAGTGAACTCTGATGATCAATCTGGTAAACAAAAGAAGTTTTAGCTCAATTGTTTGCCAATCTTTCCATAAGTTATTCTTGTTTTCATCGGACGACTGATCTCACTAAGCCAAAATAGAACTTAATTAGGAAGGTTTCTTTTCTTGGCCTCCTAATATTAATGCCCAATAATGTAATAAGGAAAGTATGGGTTTTAGAATTATGCAGATCTGCCTGATAATTTTATTAACTAGCTGTGTGACCTGCTAAGTGACTGAGCCTCTCTGATTCTAAATTGTTTTCCCTGTAAAATGATAATCAAAAATAGGTGGTAACATACATCTGAAGAACTGTGGCCCTCTTCCCCTAGATCTCATACAGTGTTATAAAGCAGTGTTTCCTTAATAAGAAATTATCTTAAAAAATTAATTCATGATAAAGCCTTAATTCAAATTCAGGTACTATTCCTCTAGCGGAGGTGAAGATATAATTATTATTTAAATTGAGGCAACATTAAGTAAATAAATTTTAAATATTATGATTTTTAAAAATCAACCTTATATAGCTATTGTGAGAACAGACTAGTTACAAATACACAAAAGTACTTAGGATGATACCTGATGCATAAGTTCCCTTTCGACATCAAAATGATGTTAAGCGGTGGTGATAACATTCCATGCAACTCACAAAAAACCTAGATGGCCACACTCTGTAACTGAAATGTTGTTTCTCAATGAAAAACACAAATTAGGAGAAATTTATTGTTCCCACATTCCTCATGAGTGTAACATAGGAAAATTTTTTCTAAAAGAATTAAATGTGTGTTCCTAAATGCAATCTAAATATCTTGGTCATTGATACTTAGGGAAAAAGTATATTTAGTAATGAGAGTTGAAAGAACAGGGAGTTTTTCTGATTTTGTTTATTTAACTAACAAATGGCATCCTCCAGACCCTCTGCTGGGCAAGAATAAAAGGTGGGGGGGCGGGGAAGAAACAGCGAGCAAATGAAGACAGGGAAAGTGTCCTCTTAGTACTTATAATCTAGTGAGGAAGGTATTTAAGAACAAATACATAATCTGAGGTTGAGAGAAGGCCTCTGAAGATACAGTGAGTGAGCGCGATGGAGACAAAGGTCTCTTGGATGAGGGAAAAGGGGGAAGTTCGAGGGAAGGATCAGAAACCGCCTTAGTCAGTGTACTCATGGATGAGGGTGATCTATGTGGTGAAATATTAACTGGCGTGTGATTGCTGAAAACAAGAATGAATGGATTTGTTCCTGCTTCCTGTGTGGGAATGAGGCAGGAGGGGAAAGAATGAAATTGTGAGGAGGAGATATTATTCCCCCTAAATGATGGCTAAACATGTGGGGGACTGAGTAGCAGCAGCTGTTTGCATGCAGACCTGGTGCCTTTGAGACTCAGTTTTGCCGCTGAGTAATGAATCCCAAGGCAGTTGATCCAAACAACAGAGATGATCAGGTTTGGAAAATGTAGAAATAAATGCAGCTTGCCTGGACAAAAAAAAAAAAAAAATGTTTACAACAGGGATGCACCCAAAACCATGCGCTTTAGGAAGGACGGTCCAAAGGAAACAATCTGAGAAGGTTGTTTTTTTTTCCTTTATGTGACAAATCCTTCAAACCTGTGTGAACAATCTGAGAATGTTCAATAAGCCCATTGATAGAAGGAATGACTCGCCCTTGCCCAATAAGTGAAAGAATGAAGTTTTAGAAATGTAATCACAGTTCCCCAGCTCGAATGGTTTATTTCGCAACTCAAAGTTTAACATTAAACAAATATAACTCAAATCACAATGCAACGATGATGGATGTTTTTCATCAACATCCAATTATCATTCCATCAAGCACTGTTGTCTGGGCCAACGAAAACACAGAGTGCACATCTAGAAAGGGTTATTCTCTACACTTTTTCAAAATAACTCGCAGGATATAACTTCGCTCACTGCATTTCTGACTTGTTAGATCATGTCACAGGGAACCTCTACACGTGAATGTGGGAGTTGTGTTGTCACCTGTGCTTTCCAAAGACTATTAATTGCTTTTGCTATTTGAAGTTAAAAAGAAAACACCTTTCAGTTCTTTAACTTCTTCCATTAAAGCAGTCTGCATCTGGGTGCGCTTTTGTCTTTTGTGAGCTATGGAGGTAGCCACTTAGGTACCGGGCATGATGTCAGGCTGTGGTGTGAGGTCTTCCAGGAGGTGAGAGGAACTGAAGGGATTTCAGAAAAACAAAAACAAAATAAAAACATCCCTTTGACAGGGCTTCAAAGGAAGCCATCACATTCAGGAACAGTTCTTCAAGAAAACACAATCACTTCCCATTTTGTTCTGGGCTCAGCCAGGGGTTCAAAGGAGAAGTGATGGATGGCTCAGAGGAGGTAGTGAAAAACGCCCCCCCCACCCCCACCCCCACCCCCCTTCACAGGGACGCCTTTTGTTACAGATCACTAGCAAGCAGCTCCCTCAAAGAAGCAGGAAGCTTTCTCACCACTTCTGAAACTGCTCTCCTCTGGGGAGGCGGCAACAGCTGCTTCACCATCAGCAGTTACTTGCTGAGGGAGACAAAGAATGCACTTTCTCTGTCTGAAACTGCAGGGAGGGCTGAGCATTGAAATGTAATTAATTGCTCAAATTGGAATTTGTCCAGAACCCTAAGGCTAACAACGTACACTTACTGAGAAGCAAAAAAGGCTTTAATGAACTTAGAGAGATCTGAAAATCATATCAAAACAGACAACACAACATATCCTGCAGTGGTTTATTTCATCAGGGAATGGCTTCAATGGGAGGAAGGGGGGATGGAACTGGGTCTCTAGAATTCTGGTTATCCACAGTATGAATAAAATCACTAAGATGACTTTGCCCCACTTCTAAAAACTTGCCTCAACCTAGAAGAATAATTAGGAAGTAGATCTGGCTTGAATTTATTATTAATTTAATCTTAACCTCAGTAAAAAGTCATAAATTCCTACTAAGGCCATGGGTTCTCGCTTACATGGCTCCCTCATGAAGAATCTGTAAGGATGTCAGAGCAGCAGGGTGGCCTTTACCCTAACCCTTGCCCAGTTATTTCGCCCCTTTCCTAAGAGACCCATTTTTGGGTGCATGGTACATGAGTTCCAAGGAGAGGGGACACTCAACCTTGAAATTCAAATTTAATCAACTCAGCCAGCAGAGTCAAGTGGGTGCTATGCACAGTGAGGCGTCATCACGCTATGGCAAGGGGAAGATGTCAGGGGGCCACTCTGGGCTTTTGGCAAAGTGGAGGAAACTGACATAGTTAGCCTTTGACTTAAAACCCAGTGCATTCAGAGGCACCAATACGGAGCCTGGACTATCTATGCTCAGGAAGCATAACCAGATTGCCAGAAACAGCACACCACCTCCATAAATGCTGTCCATGGGTGGGCAGGACACAAGACGTGATGTCTGCCAAGTATGATGGTGATTTCACAATCAGTGGGCATGGCCTACGACAGAGGAACTGGGGCGGGTGATTCTTGGCAATCGTCAAGTCTTCCAACAAGTATGTATTAACATCAACTATGTTATAGACAATGTGCTTGACATTGAGGGTACGAGTGAGGAATATGAGGGACACTGCCCTCTGGGAGTTTAGTTCACAGGCAGCAATAAGCCATCAAGGGACCCCCGTTCTTGGGTCAGGCTCCAGTTTTGGTTGGCGGGAGAAGCAGAGACCAGCTTTTTGAACAGGTATCCCCATTCTGCACAGTGACGGTTTACAAAAAACGTAGCCAGGAAACATAAAAATCAGACACATAAACATAAAAATAAAAAATATAAAGACATTTTTCCAAATGTGATCCACAAAGCCACCAAATACCCTCACATGGGGAAGAAAAGACAGGAGGAGGTCTTCAATCTAATGAATGTATCTGTGCACTTCCATCTGGCCTCCTGCTAAACAAACCTACTTTCTCCTGGTTGAAGAATAAATTATCTCACATGGGGAATTAAAATATAAAAGAAATAACACATTCTGAGTTAACCACTCACAAATACTTTATTTATTCTCTCTGTATTAAGCGTTGACTATGTTCTAGGTTCTTTAGATGACAAGAGGAACATGATACAAGTCCTTAGAGGAACGTGTAGTCAGTTGGAGAAGACAAGGAACACTAGCTATGATGAAAACAGTATAATAAATGTCTTAACTGACTCTTTTCTCCTCAACTTGCGTTCTATTGTGACTCTGCTCCAATGGACCCAAAATGGAATTTGGGGACCAGAGTCCAGAACTCAGACTAGGCAAGGAAATTGTAATAAAGTTGAATTGGAGCAGAAAGATTTACTTCAAAGTAAAATTGAATCAAAATGCTTTAACTGATCCAAAGACTAAATGAGACTAAGATGAAGCAACGAGTCCAAAGCCTGCAATACCGCTTAACCCCAGAATGAAGTGGGGGTGGGGGGGAAACTGCAGCAGAGAATCTGTGTGGTGGGGACAGAAGACAGCTGCCCATAAAGTAACTTAGAGATCTCTGGCCTTATAGCGAGAGAGGGAGGAGGGCCTGACAAATCGCAAACATCAATATAGGGTAAAATAAAGGCAAAAGCTCTGAGGACAGAGGGTAAGGATGGGGCCTCATTTGTGATGCAATAGAATTGGGGGGAGTCTGCAGAAGTATTAAAAAAAAAAAAAAAAAGGAGTGACCAGGATGTGCTTCTCTAAGAGTGAGCAGGAGTTACTCAGATAGAGGAAGAGAGTGGCATCCCTGGGAGAGGTAACTCCCCCTGCCAAGTTGCATGGACACGTCCAAAACCCTGTCAGCAGAGGCCTTGCTTGTTGGGTGTCTTTGGAGCAGTTGAGGAGATGAGGCTGAACCAAAGGCAGGAATCAGACACATGTTATTTTCATTTTAACTACTCCTGAATGGAGTAGAGATAGGGAAAAATTGTTCCTGTTTACAGTCTTTGGAAAGCTGACCTATAAATCACAAACTTATAGATTCAGAGATATTGTAGAAACTACCCAATAAAAATTATTTTATAGATTCCCCCCAAAATTAGTTTCTATTTAGCCCTCCATAAATCAACTAGAATTATTTGTGGCTTGCTAACAGTTCAATTTCTTCTTCCTTTCTTAGGAAAGCACTAAATCTGCTTTGTTCGGTTAAAAATGAACACAGCCATTTTCATGCCTCCTGATGAAATTACAGCCCCTCGTATGATCCCAGTGCTTAATCACTGTTAAATATAACTTTAACTGCTGAGGGCTTAAGTTGCACTGCTTTTATTTTCAGGTCTTCAACCTCTCATATATTTATTTTCTCAGATTTCCTGACTTAGAAATTGCATGCGATAGGCCCAGTCATTAGCTGCAAATTAAAGATTTGCCGCAAGATACTTCAGTCCTTTGTAGGCTAACATTCTGTTGCTGGCTATTGATGGGATTAATCTTTAAACTCAACAATCTGACATCAGGTGGCACTTGGTTGCTGTCCCATTGTTTAATCAATTATGTGGGTGCTTGTGGTGGTGTGTAGAATACTGTTCTCAAATTACTAAAATCCTATTTTGGATCAATCTGTCCCCAGATAACATTAGTTTCATTTTTATGCACATTCCTTTCAACATTACCAAATGTGCGATCACAGAAAATTACTGATTAAACTTTTGGAACAAGTAGCTGGGATCATTTGGTGCTAATAGCAGCCAAGGCAGAGATTTGTGCTATGCAGAGCAGGAAACTGTGAGCACTTTCATCAGGTCTATTTATTGTTCAGCTTAGTATATAGTCTTTATTCTGAGTGAATAATAATAATCCTTTACAATCATAGAGCACCTTTCTTATGAGAATACAAAGCATTCTCTCATGCCTTCTCTAATTCATTTTGCAACATCTCCATAAAGTTGGAAGGGTCAGGTATTCAGACAGGAAACCAAAGCAGACGCTGAATGACTTTCTCGGGGACATATGGTTAGTCACAGACAGAACCATAACAAGAACGAGAGTCCCTTGACATCAAGGTCATTGCTGATGCCATCAGAGTGGTGGTTCTCAGAAGATGACCTGTAAAGGCTCTCAGCTTCTCCGCAGACTGGAGACTATGACACTAAAGTCAGCTGCCATGTCTAAAACTCTGGGTTTCTCTACCACCATCCATTCCTTACAATACATGTCTGGGATGTGACAATAGCTTCAATTTTGCTGCTATAGTCTTTAAAAAACATAGGAAAACAGTCCTCTCCCTCAGCTTTCTTCTTCAGTTACTATTCTATTTGTCCATTTCTTTTTTTCTTCCTTTCTTCTACCCCACAATTTTTACCCTGAAACACAAAGGGTACAATGCTAGCATATCTAGAAACTAATAATTTAAAAATGTGTTCAACACTTATTTAGTGTGGATTGAGAGACACTGATTTTCTATTAGTAAAAATATTCTACAAAAACAAATACATTTAATAAGTCACTTCAACTAATGGATATGGATTTAGTTCTTGTTCTCCAGTTTTATTTTTGCAATAATTTTCCAAATCAGATGACGTCTTAGGAAACATATTAAAGGATTTGAAATTTAGGTAATAAAATAAATCACTGTTCCCAGTAAACAGCACCACACCCAGGCATTATTCAGTTTCATAATTTAGCTGACTCTGACTGCTGCATTCAAAGACTTTCATATATGTTCTACAGAAGTACTAAAAACAAAAACAAAGAAAAGATACAGCAACATATATGAGAATAAAACTCTAATTTTTCACTGGAGGCACAGTGCGCTTTGCAAAGTGAGAAAAGAGTGAAACTAGTTTTCATGTTGTCACCTATACCGAGTTCTGTACTGAGCCTTGAAATGACTGGCACCACATATCTGATGTTTTTTCCAGATTTATATATCTGCAACCCTAACCATTCCCAGAGCTCCAGGCATACTCTAATTGCATGATTGAAAAATTCATGTGTAGGCTATTTCCTGTACCTCCACCTTAGTAGGTCCAAATCAACTCAACATTTTGCCTCCTAAGTCTGACTGCCAATTTATGTCATGAAACCCAAAAGACTTCATTTTTTGAAACCTCCTTCTGCATTTTGATGGTAACTAGCTTTCATTTGTTTACTTATTCACTCAACAGTTCCTTCAAGAGTCCCTAAGCACCATGCTAAGCACAAGAAAACCAAAGAACCTCAAAGAACTGTTGGTGGGAATGTAATTTGGTGCAACCACTATGGAAAAGAGAATTCCTAATTAAAAGAAAAATAGAAATTCCATATGATCTTGTTATCCCACTTCTTGGTATTTACCTGAAAAATTTAAAAAGTACTAATTAAAAGAGATCTATGTACCCCATGCTTATCACTAAATATCACTAGCTAAAAATATTCTACAAGTCCTCTGCACCTCCCCATGGCTGGAAGAGGAACAGTACAGTGAGTGCTTTGCTTTCCTCCATTTGCAGTCAAAAGATGCGAGGAGAAAAGAAGGTTGTGAAACAATAGTGTGACTTTTACGTACCGGTCAGAACATATTTGAAGTAAGGTGCTCAGTTTTGAGTACATCTTTAACAAGCAACAGATGACAGAACAGCTGTTACTAAAAAGAGGATATTTAGTCTAAAGAAGAGGAAACCATATAAAACTATTCCTGTCTTGAAATTTTTGAAGGGCTATTATGAGAAGAAGGATATTTGTTTTGTGTTGTTCAATAAGGCAGATTCAGTGGCTGGGTCTTACTACAAAGCATTTCCTACTATATCTTAGAGAACATTTGTTTTCATGGAAAATAAACATAATCAAATTAGATTAAGAAGCAAGTAGTTCATTATCACACAGGGGAGCATCATGTAGCATGAGGCATAGCAGGTTACACAGAATCTCAAAGGCAGCTCTCTTCCTCCCTCCCCTCCTCCGCCTGCCCTTCCTTCTTCTTTCTCTCTCTCCTCCCTCTCCATCTGTCACATCCATTTCACTTTACACACTTGCAACAACTATCTCTCTCCGTTTCTATCATGTAGTCACCAATTCACAAAATTTCAGTGATTAGACTATCTATAAAATACTGTCAAGCATTCAAGTTCCTTCACAATTTGGCCTCATTTTTTAAATATTCCCCACTCTTGCTCTACCCAAATAGAGCTATTGTTCCCTTTTCTCTATAGGTTCAGTGGCCACACATGCCAGTTTGCCCAGGACAGTACCAATTTGATTTGTTGCTTAGGCGTAATGATTGAAAATGCCCCTTTATAACTCCAAGGTATGCTGATTTAGATAATAAAGGAATTGTTCCTCTACCTAGTTGGTCAAGCCCCTTACCCATTTTCTTTTTTTTCTTTTTTCTTTTATTTCATTTATATATTTTTATTATAATTTAAAAAATTATTAATCATATATTTTACATTATCATGTATTCCCTGTAGGTTATCCACCATCGATTCACCCATGAACCATCACATAGTCCCTTGTGCTCTTTTCTCCCCCATTTTGAGCCATTGTCTTTCCCCTCCTTTGCTGAATGTCTCTTTCTTTTTTTTTTTTTAAAGATTTATTTATTTACGCATACAAGCTTGGGTATAGGCCAGAGATGTGGAGTGGTGAGAAGATTCACAAAAGACAGCGTGGGCAACAGAACAGGCAGATCAGAAATACAGTGCAGAGGGGAGCAGCGGGCGAGGCAGAAAGGTCCGCTGCACCATGTGGGAATCTCCCTGGCTAGGGATCGAACTATTGCTACAGTGGCTGCAGATAGCTTCATAGTGCTGAGACTTAACCCGTTGAGCCACCAGGGAGGCCTCTGAATGTCTCTTTCTTATTTGGTTCCCCTATATTCCTGTTACCCTTAACCATTTTAAATCCCAAAGTCTAACTTTTACTCAGCATCCAGGAACAAAGCCAACTTATTTTCACAAAAAGTCTTCTCTGACCTAATAATGTCAAATAACACATCCTTCCTCTTAACTGTTATAGTATTTTTTTGGCTTCTTCTCTTTATTACCCTTATCACTTCCTATATTTTATCATTATTGAAATTTTTGGCTGTTCCTGTCCTTACTTGGAGAACACAGATACGCAATTACATAGGTCTCCTACTTTTGTTAGGAGTTAAAACCAAGGATTGTGTGTTCAAATGATCTAGGTGCTTATCATACTGCAGAAAGTGCTGAGAAAACAAATCTGTATGGATGAGTGAAATCAACTAAAAGTCAAATTCTAACATGAATTCAGAGGCTATAATAGGAAATGGAAACAAAATCTTTTTTTTTTTTTGGTCACCTTCACAGTCAAGCTTTCTTTAGCTAGGGAGAATGGTTGACATACCAGCCAACACAGCAGAAGTGACTGCTGGATGGGACTGGTGGCAATTCTGGATGCAGTTCTGCACTCAGCCACCTCAAGCTCTCTTACCTTTATCCACAATCCCCTTCTCTGTGCCTGTCTGTTAAGTCATAGATCAGGGACTCTTAGAGAAGACAGGCCTAGAGTCAACCCCACTCCGGCACCTCCAGCTCTACCCCCCACACAGTGAGTCAGTCTCTGGAAGTCTCAATTTCTTTATCCACAAAATATTGTGTGACACTGCAGACCCCATAGCATGGTTTGAGGGCTAGGAGAGATAATGTGTGCAATCTGCTTTGCACTGTATGATTTCAGTTATATTTTTATTATCATATGGTTCAAATTTCATGAAATGTGTATTCCTGGGAACCCATAGAATTATTGCCAGACTTTCATAAAGCGACAAATACACTGAGCACTCATGGGAGTGGAGTAAATAATATATCTCATGTACTTAAGTGTCACTACTCTGTGAAATGTTAGAACTGATAAATAAGAATCTAAAGTATTTTAAATGCAGTAATTTTCATGATTATGTTTGTGTTTTTATCAAGAGACTAGTGTTAATGACATCAGACTATTGGTCAAGAGATTTTGGGTATTAGAAACGACTGCATATTTCAAAGTACTTTCCACATTCACCAGAAAGGCTCCCCAATCCAAGTGGACCCTTTCAAAGGAGAACTTTCAGTTAATTCCTCCAGGTCTCAGTGACCGGCTATTCTCTGTGACATTTTTAACTGGCTCCACTGGCTCCAGCAGGGCTGGGATACTGAGACTGGGCTAATACTTGTGCCCAAATATCCTGGAATCTATTATTGGATGTGAGATTGAGGCTACTTGCTCATGAATCATAACACAGAACTAAAAGCGTATTCAGGTAGTGCCTAATTAAATCTCTATATGTGTATGCAAATGTACTATCAATTAAAAATTGCTGAGCAGGCAGAGAAAGTTCAGTTACAAACTCAAGGATGCAGCTTGAGGGATCTGGGAGGGACAATGTTCAGACTGGAGTGACATGGAGTCATCTGTGCTCTAATAAGCAGGCAATTGCGTCAAATATTTGGTGGAGTTCAGAGCATCTGAAATCTAAACAGGAGAGTGAACACAGTTCCTCTATAACAGTCCAATCAGGTCATTTTGTTTCTCAGGCAGAAGTGTTATATCCTCTACTTAAGTGTCAGCACTTAGGGTACAAACATAAAGTCTGACTCAAATTTATGTGTCACAAAATATCTAGAAGAGGATCTCACCGCAGCAGTGCTAAAGAGATATCTGTTAATTACTAGCACCATTCAGCACTGGAACAGTCTGGGTTCTCTCACAGTAAATATTATATCCCTGGAGGTATTTAAACATGTCTCATTAACAACTGTGTGCTACAAATTAGAAAAGGCTTAATGAAACATCTGTCTAGGAGAAAGATTGAGCTTGAAGACATCAAGATTGTTTCCAAATCCAAGAATCAGTGATTCTGTTCTGAGGTTAACGTCGATGAAGATGAAAATTTTGATTTAGAGTAATTTAATGGGCAATATTTTTAAAAATAGAATCCAAGCATTATGCTGCTCAATAGTAAGCAGTCTTCTTAATTTTCTATGGATTTTAAAAATTGCATAATTGCAAATATTCATTAGGATATAATTAAATAGTTCTCTTTTCATAGTTACTAGTAAGTGCCAGGGTGCCATAATTATATAAGTAATTACAAAAGAAAAATGCATTCCTTCAAAATCAAATTTATTTTATTCATCTTAGTAAAATGTCTTGGCAAATCTATGGAAATTATTGTAGATAGAAAGAAGCTTTACTTTCAGGGAAAGACATTAAAATAGGCAAGAAGAAAGAAAGAAAATCACATAATAGATGGAAATATTATATAATGATACTCCATATGTGAAAATGCCTGTTTTTATTTCCGTAGGAAAAAACAGAAGAATGCAATAAAATCTGCTCACCATCCATGGAGGTCCAAATGTTTGAAGATGTTTTATGTACTTTGTCTTTTTATTGTACCTCTGAATTTGGTTAGTTTATGGCTCTGTTTCAAGTTTACTTTTATGGAGATTAATGCAATTTATATAGTATATTTTATTTTATGATATACTTACAATAAGTGGATTATAATTAAGACTGTGTAAGATCGAGGAAAAATGCCCAGGAACTAAATACCTTTAAAAAAAAAAAGTTCTTTGAGTTTAATAGCATTTGAACTATTTAAATAGCTTAAATTGTATTAAAGTTAATTAAGTTTAATTAAAGTTCTAGTCAAAGAAGAAATATTCTCTCATAAAAAAGAAATGTGTTCTCCTGGGGTCATAGACATTTTTTCTTGATTCTCAGTGAAGAAACAACTTCAGTTAATAGGAATCTTCAAGGTATAGCCAAAGTCTAGTGTATAAGCCATCGTGTGTGACATCGTGCTGAAGATTCTGGAAAATTACTTACAGAAAACCTCGCTGTTGGTGTCCAAAAACTGTTACCACGGCAGGCCAACCAAAATTCTATTATATTCCACATGCAAACATATATCAAAAAGGATTGATATACTTATACTAAAATGATAATGGAAGAATCTATGTAGTAGTCATCAAGCACTACCTTAAAAATGTCTTTAAACTTTGCTAAATGTTTGAAAATTTTCATTAGAAAACATTGGGAAAGCACAGTTTGAAAACATATTCAAGTAGGTAGTCAATTCTCACAGCCCTCCTTTTTAAAAAGTTCCTGGCTATTTTTACTTGTTTATATTACCACTCTTAAAATACATTTTCATATTGTTTGGACTTTTGTTTGTTTTTAGATAAGTGGAGCAGTTTCATAAAAATGTATAGTTGAAATACATTTGTATAATTTATAATTTTCTAGTTTTATTTGTTGTTTGTTGTTAGGTAGCAAATATTTGGGGGATCTTATAAAAAACATAATAACTGAAGAACAGTAGAAATGGAGACCAGCCAACATTGTGCTTTAGGATGGACACTCAGAGATGCTATTTCCTAAATCAGTCAAGTGAGGACTTGTTTAGGCCCTTTTGTTAATTTCTCATTCAAATTGTGCAATGATGGACTGTGTTCTGGCACTGCATGGCAGCTGGCTTCTAAAAGGCAGAATTGGAGAGCTGGTAAGATAGGAGGAGAGACATAGAGCTACAGAGATGCTGCTGAGGCTGATGGTCTTCCCTGCTGGCCCCTATGGGGCCCAAACTCACGACATGCCTGCCAGGCGCCCTTTCTGTTCATTTGTCCTGGTATGTTTTTCCCAGGTGTATGGATTGGCATACAATGCATGGGTCAAATACCCACTCCTAGGCCCTTCATAAATCCAAAGTTAATTTTCTTAAAAAAATAAGATTCTAAATATCTAAGACAACAATGTAAATTAATTTTTAAATGCAATTCCATTAATATTTATCTTTATCCTTATAGACAATATACATTTTTGTAATGAAAATGAATCCCAAGTTCACCACACACACACACATACACACACACACACACACACACACACACACACAGTCATAGCAAAATTGGGAGGGTAGAGGAAAAACCCTGAAAAATAGAAGAATAAGGTCTAACTGCAAACTGAACTGAACTCCTTTTTATTCTCTTGCCATGGATGAAATGAAGCTAGAGAGATGCTAACACACATGGTCATTTCTATAGAAATAATAAAGGAATGATGTAAAGACTAGTCCTTTATCCATGGAGGCGAAACTGTTTGACTCTTCTTTTGATTTTGGCTTGTTTATAAATATATCTCAAAATTTCTTTGGTAATGATTAGAGCAGTAAATGTTGCAAAACACTGGGAACAATGTAGTTGCTGAATAATGAATGAAAGAATTAATTAATTAGTGAGAGAATATAAATTTCAGTTGTCTTCAGTCACTTGCTTAACTAAGATCCCAATCAAAACTAAGTCTCTTTTGGGTTTTCTTTTGAGTATTAGAACAGAATAATATTCTCCTTCCTTAAAAGAAAAAAGGACTGACTTATTTATTTATTAAACTACTTTCATTATTTTTTAATTTTAAAACAGAATTTTAAAAGAATTCCTTCAATTATTCTAAAAGAATATAATTTCAAATGTGATCTTCTGGTAAGTTAGATTCTGATATTCTTTGATTTGCTTACCTTTTTGAGAAAATGAATGGTGATTACAATTTATTATTATCCAAGTCACTACCAGTGATTAAATAGAGTATAAAAAAGAAGAAATATAATTCTGGCTACGCATCCAATGAGTTGTGAATTTTGGCAAGTCAGCTGGCCTTTTTTGGACTTTATTTTCCTCATCTGTGAAAAAAAAGAGTCTCTCTCAAGGACGGCCATAAGAATGGGTGCATTATAAGACACCATATCAATAAAAACAATTCTGTAATACTTACGTAAATCACATCTTGCAAGTCAGCCCCATTGGAGATGAGAACATATCAGGCAGAGTGGTGTCACAGAAAGAATCCTGCATGTGGGTATCAAGAGACACACACTCAAGCCCCAAGAGCTTTGCAACCAGAGCCCTCAACTCTGAACCTCAGTTCTTCATCAACAAAATGGGGTTAACAATACATCACAGTGGTTTTGTGATCTAAGAAATTAAGAAAATTGGGCCTCCCTGGTGGTGCAAGGGGTTGAGTCTCAGCACTATGAAGCTATGGGCAGCCCCTGCGGCACAAGTTCGAACCCCACCCAGAGAGCTACCTACATGGCACAGTAGACCCCTCCTACATCACCTGCTGCTCCCCTCAGCAGTGTATTTAGGTCAATCTGCCTGTTCTGCTCCCCACTCTGTCTCTGGTGGGTCCTCTCACCACCCCACACCTCTGGCCTACACTCCAACTCTTGTATGCATAAGTAAATAAGTTTATTAAAAAAAGAAATTAAGAGACAAGAGTTAGTCTTTTCTGTGAAGGAACAAGATAATTCAGCCTTTTCTCCTCCATGAAATGAAGAGCAAGGCTGTAGGTTCAGAGGGTTTCCATCTCCCACCACAAAGAATCCAGAGCCTTCAAATGAAGATAAAGTTCAGGCATGTAACAACTACTGAGTTTACTTTTTAAACTCTATCCCAGCCATTCTGAAAACCCCCAACATGTTTTTCAAATACCTGGTCTAATTTCTTCCTGGATGAGACATGACCAAGAGAACAGAGACACTTGGTCAAAGGTTCTCAGAGATTATTTGATGATGGTGAGACATCTGCTTTTTGCTGTCAGCCTTCCTGACTTCCAGTTCCAGTTCTGCAACTTATAGGGTGTGAGTCCTCGAGCAAGTTACTTGGTTTCTGTGAATCTTGATTTTCACATGTTATAAAAGAGGAATTATAATATCTATTTCAGTGGATTTTGTGAGGATTAAGTGAGAAGATTAAATGCCTGTAACACAGTAAGTTTTAAATAAACACTTGCTATTACTTGGTTTAATTCCTCCATTTTGTGGATAAAGAAAAAATAATAACAATAAATATAGGTAATGCCTGGTCTAGCTCCTTGCCTTTTGAACATATTTTCTTATGTGTTTCCTTATCTAATCCTTTTGTTGGTCCATGGAATAGTTATTATTAGCACCAATTTTGTAGGCAAGAAATTGAAGTACAGGCAAAGGAGTTAACCCACCCAAGATCTGTTCCAGAACTCTTACTGTAGACCTTTTGTTTTCCAGAACAATGCACTTTTAGTTGGATCAGACTAACCCGAGACATAAGTATTAATAATAGTTAACATTCACTCTGAGTTAGGCACAGACTGGGCCTAACATGTGTTATTGTATTTAAACCTCACAACTAACTTCACAACAAAGATAGTGTTCAAGCCCCCTTTTTAAAAAAGTTAAGCAAAATGCACAGGGTCACTGACTTACTAAGTTGCAAAGCCACATTTGAACTCAACCAGTTTTATTTTTGTATGGAAAGAAAACTATGCATAGATAGAAAACTATGTACAGATAGAAAACTAAGCAAGAATAGAGTGTTCAGAAAAGACAGTGATCACACAAGAAGTAATATTCAGTCCCTCTTTCTCCAGCTTTATGAGAGGTGTGGGAGAACACAGAATAATAGTAATGTACCAACACTTTCATACAGGATCTGTTGTGCAAGGTGCTTTACATGTTATCTTCATCATAACCTCAAAAGATACCTGTCCTTTTCCTCATTGAAACTGAGACTGAGAGAAATTACTCTCTACCTAAAATTACAAAGCTATTGGCAGGGCCAAAATTTCAACCCAAGTGAGAGTAAAGCCTTTGACTTTTCTATGACAATTATTCTGTAGGTTTTTAGCATATAGGGAAGGAGGCATAATCTCTGCCAGTTCTCACCCTTGCCTCTGAATAAACGGAGGTTATAGGAGTTCATGCTTTTCCTCACAGGTACAACTTGTAATTAAAGCCAATTTGCCCCACCCTCAGTCCAGTGACCTTTCTACTTCATCATGCAGTATGACATCCTGGGAGCTCATAATTTGTTGAATCGTATGAGTTTTTACAGAACTTGGATATTTTATATATTTTGTATATTTATACTTTATCAGTTATATATTGTGTAAATATTTTTCACGTTCAGTAGTTGTCTATTTAATTGTCTGTACTTTCTTTTCTTATATAGGAGCTTTTTAACTTGAAGTAATCCCAATTGTTAATCTTTGTTTTTAATTTCTTTGCTATAGGGGTTGAGTCACTGAAAATATCTTTGTGGTTGACACTGGGGAATGTATCACCAAAGATTTCTTCTTTGTATTTTATTGTTGCAGGCCTTATATCTAAGTCTTTAATCCATTTGGAATTTTTTTTTGGTGTGTATGCTGTTACAAGTAATCCAATTGCATTATTTTATGTGTGGCTTTCCCACACTGTTCCCCATGGCTGCTTATTAAAGAAACTGTCTTTTCCTCATTTTATGGTCACAGGTGTCTTATCATAGAGTCAGTGTTTGCATGAATTTATTTCAATTTATTTATTCTGTTCCATTGTTCCATTATCTATGTTGAGCCAATGCAATATTTTTTTAAAATACTATTGCTTTATAGTAAATTTTCAACTCAAGTAATTAATACCTCCATTTTTCTCCTTTCTACACCTTGTTACATTTAGGTATCTTTTGTCTCAGTATACATTGTTCTGCTGCTTTGTAATACCCCCTTTAGGATTTCTTTCACACATGGTTTGGTGTTATAAATTCCTTTGTTTTTGCTTTTCAGTGACACTCCTTGTTCTTTCTTCTATCTTGATTGTTAATCTTACTCGGTAGAGGATTCTGGGTTGGAAATCTTTTTCTAAGTACTTTGACTATCTCTTTACAGTTTTTGGGGGCTTGTTTCTGTTGAAAAAATCGGCTGATAGTCTGATTGGTTAACTTATAGGTTACCCTTTTTTCTCCCAATATTGTTAGTATTCTGTCTTTATTGTTGGTTCTCAACAGATTTATCATTATGTGTCTTGGTGTATATCTATAAAGCGTTATTTTGCTTGGAACTCTTTGGATCTCTTGGATCACAATTTCTCATCCATTTTCCAAAGTGAGATTATTTTCAGTGATTATAGGTTTTCAACGTCTTTCTCTTTTTTCTTCTATTTCTGGGATCCCCACGAAACGGGTATATTTCTCTTTGAATTGTCCCAGAGAGCTCCTATACTATTTTCATTTGTTTAAATTATTTTTTTCCTTCTGCCTTGTTCAGTTCTTGTGTTCTCCAGTACTGTTTTCAAGTTCATTAATTACCTCCATTGCTTCTGTCCACTAGTAAGGCCTTTATTTGTATGTAACGCCACTGTTTCTGAATGTAGCTGTTTCATATGTTCACTGTTTTCACTCCATTGTCTTGTATTCACTATTTTTTTTTTTTTTAAGTTTCATCAGCATTGCCAAGACAGTTCCCTGAACTTCCCTTCTGTCATGTTCCACAACTCCACTAAGTCATGGTTCCTTTCAGGGTTTTTCTTTGTTCTAAAATTTGTACTGTGTTCTTCTGTCTCATCATTTGCAATTTTGTATGGGTTTTAGTAAAGGTATATTTTCAACTGTTGCTTTTTTAGTTGTTGGAGTAGTTGGGGAACTGGCACCAGCAATGGGTAGTAGTTTTAACAGAGGACCTAGGCAATAGGCATCAAAGAATCACCTCCATTACACTCAGGAATTTGAAATTGCTATTGTGAAGCATTTCTTTCTGGGAGATGGCAAGTGATTTAGATATCTCAGCCTGAAAGAAATCATCACAGTTTTTTCAAATATCTCAGCCTATATTTCAGTACTAGCCTTTTCTATAAGAAAGTTGAGGTGCTCTGACACAATTCAGGCTATATCAGTTCTATGTTATGAGCCTAAATTTCAAAACAGTAGTCCTTGCTCTGTGCTGTCACCTCTGTAGCTTTCCCACAGTGCAGGCTTATCCTGGGTGCCCGCTATTAACTCCCTAATTCAGTGCAGTACCAGCTCTTAGGAGCCCTGTGTTGGATTAAGCCCAAGTTAATAGTTATAGAGGACTCTGCACCACTGTCCCTCCTCTTTCTTGTGGGTTTTACGGCCCAATTATTACTTTAAACAAAGTTCACTTAGAGTTTTTCCTACCCTTTTTAGTCAGGCTGGTGCGTCTATTGTGTACACTGATCATCAGCTTCTCCCTCAGCCGCCTGAGCTCTGCATCAGTCTTGTGCATGTCTGCAGGAGGCAAACCTGGTACCTTCACTCTGCAACCATCTTGTAAGACTATTTCTAGATGTGTGCTTAAAAGCAAATGGGGAATCCACGGAATTGACAACAGAGCCAATGGAAGGGATGAAGGAAATGGATGACATCAGGACCAGAAGAAACTGATTCTGACTCTGACTATACACATCTATGCATAGCTAAAAGGTAATAAATTTTACTTTAGTTGTACAATGTGACAAATTTAAAAATTCTTTATGAAACATATAGTTATATATACAAAATGCTCTGTTCAACAACTCATATGTGAAAGAGGAGGCCAAACCTCACATTCCTCATGATGTCCTGAAAGGAACCCTTTTAAATGGCATAAACTAAAAAATGTTTTGCTGATACTTGATCTCACCCAAACTGGGAAGCTCTTGGTTTGGCTCAGAAAAGGTTGATTATTTAACTCTTCTTCAGCAATTTTCTCCATAGCTATTAATTTTTGCCCAAAGACAGAGCAGTGAAAAACTAATACTGTTTATTCACAAAACTATTTTCCAAAATCTTAAAATGCCTAACCAGCATCTTTTTAAAGTATTTTTACAGTTAGAGGAAAAATGAGGTACTAAAATCGTATATCAAGGAGTCTTAGTCTGTAATAAGTAATCTTGCCAAGAAAAATGAAAAAAAAAAGTGATAAGAGTACAACTCAAGTAATTTCAGTTAAATCAGATAAACTTCAAATAACCGTGAGAACTTTCCAATTGTTTTTTTTTTTTTTTCTAACTAAAGGATCGAGGTCTTTGAAGCTCTATCCATGAACATTTGAAAAATAGTAGTGGTACCATAATCCATGTAATGTTGAAGATTCAATCTAAAATAAAAACTTGAAACTCAGAGCCAAACAACCAAAAAGTAACCGAGTATTTTTTGTTAACTAGTCATACACTGTAACTGAGCACTCCAGAGACAGTGAAAGGGTTAGTTTAAAAAAAGAAAAGACATTTTAATTGAACTACAAAGTCCAGTTCACTAGCTAGAATATTAACAATGACAATGAATTAGTTTTGTTGATCCATAAACTTTATACATTTAAAAATTGACTTTAGATATTATCATGTCCTATCAATAAGGAAAGCCTTGGAAGTTAGGATTTAGGGAGATCTAGAAATCGTGGCTATGGAAGATATGATAGAGAAAAGGAAATCAAGAACTTTAAGCAAGATTCAGAGTCTCCATGGGCCCAAGAGGAGGGTAAAGAATGCCCACAGAGTGAATCAGAATAATGTATAGAAGTATATGTAGAGTGAATAATAGTGAAGTAAGAGCATTCAGCTTTGAACAATAATTTGAAATTCAGTGAACAGAGAGATAAGAGGGGACGAGCACCCAGTCAAAGAGAACAGCAGGTCCAAAGTGAAGGAAATGTTAGGTGCTTTAAGGAACAACAAGTAACAAGTAGAAAGAGACGCATAAGTGAAGACAATAAAACAGGCAGAGGATGAGAAAAGAACTTGCTATGGTTGGGAATAGAGAAATGTGGCTGGTGGAAACAAAAAAGTAGAGGCTACATAATAGGTAATCTGTGTTCATGAGTTCCTTGTGCCCAAGGTTTTCAACCTATATGACTGAAGAATGCCCTCTCTTTCTTCCCATAAGCAAGTATGAACTTTCCCTGTGTTACTAGCAGGTGAATAGAAATCTAGGTGTAGCCTGAATAATAATAACTAGCATTTATTATGCTAGACATTATAACAGATTAGCTCATTTAAATAACACAATAGACAAGTGGTGTTATTATTCTTATTTTACAGATGAGAAAAAAGAGTTTAATGATGGTAAGTTTTTCCAAGGTCAGAGAGGTGATAAACAAGGGAGCCAGAAATACAAATAACAAATGCAAAACTGAAGAAATGCATTTGTCCATGTGCTCTAGAGGCATGATCTCAATAAGGGTTTTCAAATAAGTCAGTTTAGTCAGTTTATTCAAGTAACTAATTTTACCATTTTTGAAAAAAAAATTAACCAAAAATAACCATCTTATTTTGCTAGTTCAGAGGAATGTTTCCCTTCCTTTCAATCAGAGGTTTCTGACAGTCTTCACAATTATAATCAGCCTAGCATAATACTGAAAATTTCCTGCCCAAACACAAATGTCCCAAATGACCTTGGAGGATTAGACAATCTCTTTACTCAATACCATCACCAAAAATATTCTTTTTTCCTCTCACAAACAAAATGTCTACATTGAGAGAAAATCTACCTTAAATGAAATGAAACAAGTGATTATAAGAAATCACATGTTTTAAAATGTAACTATTTTGCAATGGTTTCACTTTTCTTTCATACATATAAGAAAGACTATATGCCTGTATGAATGTATGCTACATGCTATCTTACCTTCAAGTGACTCCAAATAACGATCTTTAAAATAAGTTTACAAAGACAACCCACCTAAATTAAATCCCACATAATAGATGGAAACTGTGAAACTTCATGTGGGTGAATTCTCCAGAACTCACTCACATGAAGTATTTGAATTAAACATTAAGTACATGCACTTAATGAGGAAAATTATCACTATTAGTGAAAGAGCAGGTAAAGAGACAGGTACCAATTGTGCCCCTCCCCCTGATTTCTCTCCATTTCCCTCCTTTAATCTCAAGGAAGAATGTACCAAACCTCTTATTCTTCCTTGGAATGACAGAATCCCCATAGAACCCCTGAAAGCAGTGATCCTGATAAATAAAACGCCATTAAGTCTGAAAGCAGTAGTTTCATGGACAACATTTAAATTGTTTCCATGTGCTTTCTGCTTGTGCAGGATCAATCATCATGATTGGTGCGTTATGATTTCCCCTGGCTAAATTGGTCTCTCTTCTTTTCTTTTTCCCCCAAGGAACTCAATTTGCCAGTAAGAAGCCTTCCCTCCCTAACCCCCCCATTTTCCCCCTTTCATATTAACTATAATATAAAAGATTAAAGTAAACTTCAACTCAGAGAATCTCATTTTTAACCATTTGACAGACATTTGTTCCATTGAAAAGCTCATTTAGCATATCTTATCCCACATTTCCATTCATTTTTGCATTACTTTCCAAGTTGGGACAATGACGTTCTCAGGAAGCAATTCAGAGTGCAATGGGATTTAAGTCAACAAAGTATATTTTTATTATTTTATTTTTATTACCTTTTTAAATATTGAAAGAAAAGTGAACTTTAGAACCAGGTGCATTCTTTAAGGTACTTGACATAGGAAATGAAAAAGAAAGAAGTTGTTATTAAAATTCAGTTTTGAAGTACAACTTTCCTTTAATTTCCATCGAAATTTTGAAAATTGGGGGTGTTGGCATATCAACTAGCTCTTGATCCTAGACATTGTTGCACTGATAAATTCTTCCTATTATTTTATAATTTCATTTAATAGTTTATACATTGCTTAACATGACATTGCATTAAATAACAGACGTATGCTAACAATGGCCCACAATCTTTATAAGTGAAAGTAACTATCTACAAAAAAAAAATTGAAAAATAGTATGAACCCTATCTCTTTCAAAAATAACGCATTTCTACTGCTTCATCAAATGTCATGGTGGTCATGTTATTCAAACCAGATGAAACAGAAATGTACATAAGAGGGGTCATATACTGGCATTTGTATAATTTTCCTCAGCAAACATCACTGATGAGGAGAAGAATGAAGAGTGGATACATACACCCTGTGTTGGAGAACTACCACCAAATTTACCCATGTCCAACTTGAAATTTATTTTGAAGTCTTATGACCCATCTTTGGAATGCATGCAAATAGTACCTCCTGTTGCCTAAAGCATCTGTTTGATTAAATATGAAAATTAAAGTGCTTATCTGTCTATATGAAAGTTGACCTTGGAAGGCAGTATACAAGGGGCTTCTGATGCTCACCCGAAGATCTATTAAGGCAGGCTTACCATTAAGCAGTAATGAATAAGCATGATTCTGTGATGTGGGCATTGGCTACTTTCAATGCATCCCTCTTTTTTTAATGGAAAGATTGGGTGCATTGAGATTCAGGACCGTGGGAAGAAGCCAACAGCAAGGGATGAAGCACCTCCAGTCTAGGATGCATTGCTGCTCTGGCACAATTGTGGTTCTTGGGAAAAAAAAATATGTCACAACAAAGAAGCAAGTTTTTGAGAGCAAAGCTTAAAGGGAAACAACATCAAATTTACTTCACAATATGTGTAAGGCCAAACAATATGCCTAAGACATTTCAGAGAAAATGTAGTGACCTGAGTTGGAGATGTAGAAAAAATGTTGAAAAACAAGTGGAAAAAGGCAAGCAACTAAAAGTGTTGTTTTGGTGATGAAGGAGAGAGCTACTCATCCATTTGTATAATTTACAAGCATGAAACAAAAGAATTTTAGTTTCTTGTACATTAAAAATAGTCATAAAGTTGGGTAGTAAATCTCCCTTTAATAAGACATCCTCAATTGCAAAGGAATAGGCTGTAATTGGTTCTATGACTTATTTTGAATTATTAACGAAAGAAAAATTTATGAAGTACTATTAGCATATAAGAAAGCAATATGCCATCATCCTTTAGGATCTAAATATTATTCCAGGGGAAGTCTTAGTTTTAATTAAAATTAAGTGAAAATACATAGGTTTTGTATTAAAGCCTAAATAGTGTTATGTTCAGGGAATAAAATTTGAATTCAAATCTGATTCTAAAATCCGGTCTCCTTTGGCCTAGAACACTGAAATTCATAGCTTAATAACATTAAATTACACCTTTCAAAAAGCATTGAAAGAGATTAGTGCATCCTAAGAATATACATTTGAATTCTTAAAGATTATACTAACAATTTGGAATACAGATTTTAAATTACACACAAAACAGTTAAAAATCTGAATACAAATTCAGAGTAATCAAACATCTTGTTCCTTATCCTTAACCTAATGAATATGGTTAGTTGATTGCTTTTCTAAACTCTTTATTGTGTAAGATTCACATACACACAAAAGATGAATTCCCACATACCCATCACACAACTCTAACAATTTCCCATCAGTCTTGCTTCTTCCATCCTACCGTGTGTGTTTTCTGTAACTTACAGCAAACTCTCAAGCATCATGTTATTTTACCCATAAATATTTCAGTGTATGTATCTAGTTGATTTTACATAATCTCTATTGCCATTATAATAAAATCCTTTAATGTTATACTTGATTAGTTGTATTTTGCTAAGTGGTGTATATATAATATAGTAGTTCAAAACTACTATCTAGGTGTAAATATTTAGTCTGGTGGTCCACATACCTGCTAGTTCTAATAATTAAGTCAATTGGTACATCTAGTTACAAACTGTAGTAAGAGGCTTTATTGTTTTGCTTTTACTTTTTTTTTTTACTATATTAATCATTTAAATCAGTCAAGGTCCCATCATCAGATGCCTCATCTAAGTGTGTATACATTGGACCAAGTCAACCACCTCATACTCAAGCGAGATAGAAGCCAGATTATATAAACATTAGACTAGCTGATTATTATTCAAGCATCTAGATTGTACCAGAATCACTCCAAAATAATTGAAAGAGAGGGGGTAGGATTTGGAAAGAGAGCTTTGGAATCCACACAAACCCAGGTTCCAATATCTCCTCTGCTACTCAATTATTTTGCTAATTTCAGTTAGTTAATAATCTGAGTCTCAATATCTCTTCTGTATATGGATAAAATGCATTTGCAACTATTGAAATACACACACACACACACACACACACACACACACACATACACACACTAGAATACAATTTAGCTATAATAAAAGATGGAATCTTGTCACTTGCAACAACATGGATGGACCTAGAAGGTATTATGCTCAATGAAATAAGTCTGACAAAGACAAACAACTTATGATTTCACCCATGTGGTATATAAAGTAACTAAATAAATGAATGAACTAAATAAATCAAAATAGACTATTGAAAGTATAAAAAAGTGAAAAAAACTTCTATTCCCCCCAGAAAAGGAGAACACAATCCACGTGTACGGATTTGCCATTTTGCTATATTATATAGGAATATCAAAAGTAATCATGATGTAGCAATGCAACAATGACCTTGTGAAACTAGCACACACACACACACACACTCACACACACACACACACAAACACCACACAAAACCCCACCAGTTCTAATAATCCCACTGTGCTTTTGCAGCTCCCTAAAACTCTCTTTGTTGATGAAGATGCTTTTTAATGCAGCAAGGTTGAGGGTTATTGATCTATAAAAGTCTTTATGATTCAGCTGCGGTGGAACTGTCTACAACTCCTGAGCCTCAGGAGTGTGATTTCTAGTGACTCCAGTTTGATTCGTGGAAATTTACATGCTGTTATCTGCCTGACAATAAATTGCCGTGTAAATCCTTTATGTGATACACATGCAGACCTTTTATAATAACAAGCCATAAATCTTAATGACCAATTTGTCTTTTTTTTTTTCCTGGTATTGCTTCTGAAAACACCTTACCCTGCTGCAGAGGTGACTTATAAAGAGAATCAGGTTCTGTGTGAAGCATGCAAGTGGCTTTAGCTCTAGATGTCACTTCCAAAGTAGTCATTGCATTGTGCTGCTTACCTGAGAAATTGACAAGATTCCATTTTTTACGATTTTTTTTCCAATTGACAAAACATATTTAAGGTCGCAAACCCCAAAGTTTAATTGCCTGATGTGAATCAAGCTCTGCCATTTACTGGCTCTGTAATGGTGGGCAGGTTGTATAAACTTCTGAGCTTTCGATTCCCAGATCCGAAAAATGGAAATATGTAAAACTGGTCTTATTCCATATGATTACTTGGAGAATAAAATGAATCAAGAACATTGAAAGTTCTTGCAGAGAACCTGGTACATAGTAAGTTCTCAATAAATATGAATCATTGTTATCATTAACATATACAAAAGATTATGAAGCCTACTTTGTGCCAAGTGGAGCACTAAATGCTTTCCAAGCAATTTAATCGTTTTTCATAGTAATATTTAAGTACCTATTTTTCTCCCTGTTACGCTAGTTTATAACCTAAAACCCAGGAGGTCACTGCTCACAGGGCGGGCGGGGGTCTGAGCTGGGCAGTGACCTGGCAGGCACAGGGCCCAGCGGCTGCACCAGGGAGCCTCAGCCTCCCACGGTCTGCCCAGGCACTCACAATACTGCAAAGGTTTGAGATCATTTTAAATAGACATTTCCATCAATACTGTAATTTATTTTAAAATCAAGGTATAGTAACTGCTCAGTATTATCACAGTGGAAATATTTTAATAAATGTGCACTTTTGCTAATAGGGGGCAGTAGAAATGAGCAAGTGAATGGGCCACAGAATGTTCTCTTGGGGGAGGAACCCCACTGATCTATGCTTTTAAAGGCAAGTTCTCTCTTGCCTTATAATCTTCAAAATGCTTGTTCCTTCTACTTACCCCTCCCACAACCTCTCAGAGGGATGGTTCTTTTTCATTCTCAAGCCATTAAGTTCTTTCCAAAGAACATCGCCTGATTATGTTCTGAGATCTCTCTACTATTCTTTATATCATAACCAGCCTATTCATGATGTTTGTGACCCTTTTCACAATGTTCAATTTAGCACTATGTTTACTGGCTTGTGAGCTACCTCCCTGTTTATAAATATAAGATCCAGTGGGGAATAGACTTTAGTAAATATTCAAAAATTAAATGTTAAATAATGAATGAATGATTCACAAGTATTTAGATTTCATCTAATATCTCTCAAATTTCTGGTCTTAAAAAATGGTTTCCAGTAGTATCCCAATTCATTCACAGAACTCTGGCTTTTAGATATACCCTATTATTATTATTATTATATACAGTAATTTATATTATATTCAGGGGATTAAATTTTTCTTCATTCATGTGAAATATACATTACAAAGGAGATATTACAAGATATTAATTGCAAAATAAGGAAAATAGAAGTGCATTCATATGAAAATTAGAATGATTCTTCAGGTGTGGTGCAGAACTGAAGCTGGAAAACCTTACTGGAAAGATCCAAATGGAAAGTATTTTAGACTTAATACCTGTAGTCTCTACCACACTACTCAGTCCTTCCACCAGGAAGAATTAGATAATGCATAATTGAGTGTGATTACAATAAAACTTCATTTACAAAACAAAGAGAGTGGGACAGAATGGGCCTGTGAGGCTGACTTCTGGTCTAGGGCACTGCCAAAACTAAGATTTCTTGAATAACCACCTAAGTTCAGTCCAATGGAATCACTTCCATTTCCAAACTTCTTTTTGTCACTTTACTCTCTGAGGTCAATTTCCCCACCTGTTATTCTAAAGATTAAATGAGAAAGTCCATGTTATGTGCCCGGGACAAAGCAACCAAAACAATTTAGGTCAAATCATAAGCACAGATCTGCAAGCTAGATTATGTTATTTGAATTATAGTTATGCCACTAATTAGCTGTGTGGTCTTAAACAAGTTGCTTAACTTCCCTGCACCTAGATCTCTCCCCCTGTGAAATGATTTAGTAGCTGTATTAATTACATAATTTTTGAGAGATGAAATAAGTAGAAGTATGTAAAGTGTTTAAAATAGTACCTAGCACAGGTAAAACACTACATGAATGTCTACTACCATTATAATAATTATTATAAAATCACAACTCAAGCATACTAAATATTGTTATCTCCATTTAACTGAAAATTAGGAAAAGGTTTGAATGTTGCATAAAAAGCCCATGCTACAGACTAGGACAAGCTACAGTTAGGTTCTTCAAGGTAAAGATGGACACACAATTGGGGTAAGATGATGCAAAATGAATTGAACTGAATATTAGTTTTTAAAGTTAAATTTATATTAAGTAGAATCCAGTGAAATTAAGTGTCTGTTCTGTAATCACATTGGTAATATTTCAAGCACTGCATGGTCACATGTAGCTAATGGCTACCGTATTGAACAGCTCAGAACCAGGTAGGGAGAGCCCTGGGTAGGGCAAAAGGAAACATGTTACTAGTCAAAATTCTGTAACAGTTGAAAATAAAGAACTATACTTATAATCTTGACAATGTTTAACACAGTGCAAGAGCATCCTGACTAACAAACAATTGATCCATTGAACACATTGCAATTTTTCATAAACACAATTGAAAAGCCATTGTTTATTCTGATTGTTCCCCACTAGCCCCACCATTTCAATCATACCACCCTGAAGCAAATGCACCTGAACTTGTCTGATCCATGTCCCCAGAGAAAACTTTTATTTTAATTTTTATTTTATTATTTATCTTTTACATTATTGTGTATTCCCCATAGGTTACCCACCACCGATTCACCCGTGACCCATCACCATAGTCCCTTGTGCAAGAGAGACGGTTCAGTGAGGGTGGAGTGGGGGGAAGGGAGGATAAGGGCCCAGAGAAAACTCCTAAAGGGAAGAAGAAAACACTAGCTGAGAAGGAAAGAATTTCTAGGTACAAGAATAGGATACGAGCTAATTCTAGTGGCAGCAAAGTAAGGGGACTATGAAGCTGTTGTCTCTTGGATAGAATGGAGAGCACAGGACAGGATGTGGCTCAGAGAATAGGTAACAGACTGAGAATCAGTCTTGAACCACAAAATTAAAGTGGGAACTTGATAGGAAGGAGGGGCCATTGTCTGTGTATAAAAATTAAACAAATGGAATAATCAACAAGGCACTCAAAGAAAATTAATTCTTGCTGTGATGTATTATACCATAAAGAGTTACAGGCAGTCTCAACACTGCTATTTATACTATGGAAATGAGTGGGAAAAGGGTAAATCAAAAGATGCTACAGCTAATGCTCCTAAAACTGGCCATGGAATGATAGAGGACTCATTTAAAACTATTCATAGAATTTACAAATGTGCCTAAATTCTAGCCAGAGAATATTTTCAACACTGCATAAATCTGGCTCCAATGTTGTGTGTTAAGTGCTCAACCCAACTGCACATATGGCTGAAATAACTGGAGTCATTTCTGAAAAATCAGATAGCTTATTTAAATACCAATTATTTATCAACAGCTTTTTTTCCAGTGGAGGAAAAGGGGGGCAGTGCAATTCTGGGACCTTCCAACCCCTCCTAAATGAACACTGTTTGACAGTCTGCAAGCAATTTAACAGTTAGACCGACAGGTCTTGTAAAGCAAATAATTTCCAACTCTGCAACTTTTTGAAATACAAACACATGTGATGAAATGCATTTGAATAGATTAACTTTCCGAGAAACTCTACTGAGCAGGGATTCAAGAAATGACAAGGCAGAGCTCTGCCTTGGATTGAATTATTGCAATTTTTAATTGAAACTTATTTTGCTGAGTAGGCCGTGCCTTGTCCTGCATAAAGTCAGTAAACCCACTGAGTTCTAACATAAAGAATTTGGATTTCTACCCTTGTAAGGGAGGAAAACTGCACTCAGCCCTAGAAAAGTGTTCACCTAGAACTCCTCTTTTCTGAGTGTTGTGGCTCAATCAGTCAGAGTCTCAGCTGAACTTTAACATATGCTAATTTGACCTTCAATATATTCCTATCAACATCTGAACTCCTCTCCATGCCAGATTCCATTTGCAGTTTTCACTCTTACTGATCAGTGCTCACTCTAATAAGCGAGAAACTGAAAACTACTGACATCACAGTTTATCAGTCTTCACTCTCAGATAAGCTAATCCTTGCTAATAGGCTTATTGGTTTATTACTTTTTAGTCCTAGACAAGAAAATTTCTTAACTATATTAAAATGCACCAAGACATTTAATTGATCACTTATAGGGAATTACAGAACAAACCAATTGTAAAGACAAATCAAGGAGACTGGCTTTTTGGTATCCTCCATATAATATTTAGTGAGCAGAGACCTTCTCCAGTTACATCTAAGAAAAACTGCCCAAATCCCAATGTACACACTCATCATAACTTATTTATCCAATCAATATGCATTAACTACCTAATGAATAGTGAATACAGTGCCAGATATTGGCAATATAGAGGTAAATCAGACATGGTTGATTTCTCAAAAAAGTCACAGTCAAGCATGGTAAGCAAACATATTAAACATAATTACCCTATCATAAATCCTAATAAGCAAAGTCCAGTGAAGACAGAGAAGGGGATAATCAACACTTTCTGGAAAGTGACTGTAAGTTTGTATGTGGGAGATGAATACTGGGCTGAGACTTAAAGGATGAGTAAATGAATATGAGTTTACTAAATAAAAGAAAGAGCTTTATTGACAGTTGGGGGAGAGAGTGAGTGGGAGAGACAGAGCATGGAGGGAAGAGAAATGGAGGAAGGTAGGAGAGAGGGAGGGGAGAGGGAGAGGGAGGGAGAGAGAGACAGACAGAGAGAGAGAAAGAGAGAAAGAGACTCAAAATCCCAGGAGATTTTATCTGGCCAAATAAATTGGGGTAAGGAACTATAGAAGATGGCGATTAAAGTTCTTCTCTCTACCCCCTGAGGGGATATTCTCTTCACAGTATGAAGAGAATAACTAAAAGAGAGGAAGTAGAATTTTCTGAAAGAATTTGAAATGAATTTACATCTAACCCCAATGGGTCTAGTTATAAAGTAACCTACTTCCTTCTTGGTCTCAAAATAACCAATTACTTAAGAGTTGCCTTAAGAAGAATTTGCATGTCTATTTTTTAATACATAAATGGAAAATCCTTTGTAACGCTAACAATGATTATTAATAAGTCAAATTTTCCTTTGGTGAAATATTATTAAATAAGATTCAAAGGGAACACTAAAATCTTTTTATAAACTATGTTCCCTTATCATAAAATACAGCAAACACTAAGTACTGGTACCAGACATTTAAATATTACACGTTTAGTAATTCATCCAATCCCCATAAGCACATATGAGTTAGGTATTATTACAATCACCATTTCTCCAGATGAGGATTCTAAGACACAGGTAAAGTCATTTGTTCAAGA
Organism: Scalopus aquaticus; assembly: GCA_004024925.1. Classification (NCBI taxonomy): domain Eukaryota; kingdom Metazoa; phylum Chordata; class Mammalia; order Eulipotyphla; family Talpidae; genus Scalopus; species Scalopus aquaticus. The sequence continues at coordinate 103,372 of PVIJ01001661.1, forward strand.
TCACACAGTGGGTCAGTGGCAGAGCTAGGATTCAATCCCAGGCAATTTGTTTCCAGGATTGATTCTTAATTATTCCACCATACTACTTCTCCTAAGAGTATAAAGGGAACTGCCAGATGCAAAGACTCTGACAAAGCAGAATGTGAACAAAAATTCTTCAAGAGTTATAGTCTCCGGTAGTCATGTCCACAGTCAAATGTCTATCTGATACTGATGGACAGTCTGCTGAGATAACTTTAGTTACAGATACCAAGGGGGAAATGAACAATGAGCTATATTTACATGAATAATTAAACACTGAAAATGAATAATCTCTAACTCAGAAGGATTTTATTTGTGTTACCATTTTGTCCTAGTAGATAAATAAAAACCTAAACCAATCCAGTCACTAAATGGCTTTCCTCCCTAGGGTGACATAGGCGTAGGCTCTCCCTATTTCAGTAAATGCTGACAGCAGAACCTGCACTAATAGGAAACAGATGGTATAAAAGAATGAGACTTCTCTGCTCTGAAATAGAAAACACTTCCATGAAACTTGAAGCTTGTGCTTCCACCCCAATTCTATCTTTTGCAAGTTGCTTTGTGTGCCCATGTGTATGTAATGTGTTAAATACGCGTGGTTGTTATCAAACATCTTTAAAAGAACAAGAAGAGTGAGCCAAAAGTGGCCAAGTAGAAACTGATCTACTTATGAAAATTGATCTGCTTTTAATTGCCTGAGGTGTCCTGGCTGTCCCACTTTTAAGGACAGCAGTGAAGAAATAGTGTTATACGGGCATCACTGAGGAATATTTTTCTTCTGAAAGAAGTCAAAACTAGCCAAAGTTTGTTCTTTTGTTGTAGGGAAGGAAACTTCCTTGCTGACAAAAAGAAAAAAAAGAACTTGACCTGAACTTGCTCAGAGATATCCAGCTACTAAATATAGAAAGGAATTATTTAAAGTCAGTGGAATGCAGTTTATTCCCTCAAGGGAAAGACCCCAATTATTTTCTGAAGTCAATATTCTGCTTGAATGCAAAGAAAGCTAAGGTGGAACTCAAAAGAACAGATGCTAATCACAGGTCTCTCTGATTCAAAGTCACTCAACCTTTGTTACCTTAGCCTCCTCTTTGATAATTAAATAGTGCTTCATAGAATTATTGGGAAATAACAAACTAATAAGCATACATTAAATATTTTCAATTTGGCTATGACTAACTAATGTGAAAAAACTTAAAATATTAATAACACTATAGAAATTATATTCTTCAAGCTCATAATTTCAGTAGAAAAAACATTCCATTCTCTTTGAAAGAGTTAAACTATTATTGTATCAAGTGAATAAAACATTCTTAGGGGAAAACAATAGTTTCCTTACTAAGACATATTCTTCAAAATGTGTTACATGTATATGGCAATATGGATCAAGAATAGATGAAACTGAGTTTGAGTTTGAAATTGAGGTAAATATGTAAAGATCTGTGGCGGAGAGAGTTAGGGTGGTGGAAAAAGCAAGAGGTTTATTACCCCACCACCACACTTTTGTTTTATGCACTGGAAAGTCATAGTCAAAAAGCAAGCAGCTGTAGGAACCCATCATGTTGATTTAATTAGCTTTGAAGATGTGTTCTATGATCTCCATGTTGTACAATTGTGGAAGTTTACTCAGATGAATGACTAAAAGCACAGTTACACATGCTGCTCTAATTCAACAAAATTGGAACTTGTAAAATAAAAAAAGAGAGAGAGAGAGAAAAACACCCTTTCCATGACTATCAGCCATCTTCTTTATAATAGGTTTCAAAGTAAAGATTTCACAGATAGCAACAACAATAATTGGTGAGTGAGAGTTACTTTCACTGATAAGGCTGATTCAGTACTACCTTGGAGTCATGAGAGTTATTTAATAAAATCTATCCATTTCCCTAACATGTCAAGAACTGTTTATAATTTTTTCCTTAAATGTAAATTTAAGAAAGACTTTGATGTTCAAAACATGATCCATAAAACCAGTTTGAGAGTCTTTCAGTACTAGATTATAAAATTTGCCCTTTTATTTTTAATTTGAGACTATTTTTAGAATTAAATACAGTAGTGATACATTTTGAATTGGCTATTGCACCCACAACACAGATGACAAAGCATCAATATTTATATATTTGAAAAAAAATTGTATTAACCGTCTACTTTAGGACAATATTACAGATCTTTAAAAGAAAATTGGCATTATATTCAACTTTACTACCAAAGCTAGCACATTTTCCTTCAGAATTACTCCTTACCCAGATGCTTTCTATACAATTTATTGGAATAACAAAAACATAAAATCAAAGTATGTCAATGGTTAATTTATTGACAAATTCAAAATGTGAAAAATTTCACAATAGATAATACAGAGTTTATGAAGGCAATATGTAACATAATGAGTTTCTATTTACCAATCTCAAATTTCAAGGAGAATTTACATAACCTATGATCTCACTAGAAAACACAGATGTATGCCAAGATGTCCTCTTTGAAGCCTGAGGTAGAGATACCACAAAGATTTCTAACAAGTCTCCTATTGGAATATGTTATGGAATTCAGAAATGGACTCAGCCTGATATATATTTGAAGTTATTCTTCATTTAAAAATCAAAATACCATAAATTTGGTTTAAAATATTTTTTAAAATGTGCAGAGACTGAACCAAAATGAAGCCCGACTATGCAAAAATTCCTAGCAAAGTTTCTAGAGACTTTTCCAGGTGAGAAGATATCAAAACATCTTCCCACCTGGAAAAGTCTCTAAAGCTCCTGAATGGTTAAGACAACTGATTACATAGCACATTGTCAACTCAGATTTGCTCATAAATGATAGAGCTATGAGAGCTGCATTTCCTCATTGTATTTCATTCAGAAGAATGAGGTGACTATGTTCCAAATAAAATAATGGGGAAAATCTCCAGAAAGCGATTTTAATGAAATAGAGAAAAATGAATTATGTAATAGAGAGTTCAAACTAATGGTCATAAAGACATCCACCAACATCAGAAGAACAATGACTGCACAAATTAAAAATATTTCAACAAAGTAGAAAATATTAAAAGGTACTAAAAAGAAATAGTAGAGCTGGTAAACACAATAAACATGTTCAAAAATTCAATGAAGGGTCTCAACAGTAGATTACACCAAGAGGAAGAAGAATCATGAACTCAAAGATAGGACAGTGAAATTCATGCAATCAGAGGAACAAAAGAAAAAAAAAAGAATAAAAAATAACATAAATAGCTTAAGGAACTTAGAGCACACCATTGAAGGAACCCATCTATGTATTATGGGAATGATCTCAGAAGATGATGGAGAAAGAATTGCCCTGAGTTTATTCAAAGAAATAATGGCTGAAATTCCTGTAAACTGAGGCTAGAGACAGAAAAACAATCCAGAAAGCTCAAAAAGTGCCACAGAGGGTGATGCCAAAGATACCCAGAGAAAAGAAAGAAGATAGCATACTCTCAGACCTCAAGCTATACTACAAAGCTATATTAGTCAGAACATTATGGTGTTGCCATAAAAACAGTAATGTAAATAAATGAAACAGAGACATAAAAATAAACTCATGTATATGTATTTTAATTTTTAACAAAAAAAGTCAATGGTATTCAGAGAGCGAGCGATAGTTTATCAATAAATGGTTTTGGGAAAATTGGATATCCACATGCTAAAGAATAAAACCAGACCCTTTTCACATACTACACGAAAGTCAACTAAAAGTGGATTTTCTTGAACACAAAATCTGGAATATAAAATACCTACATTAAAAAACTTACAGAGTAAGCTATGAGTCTTGCAATGGATTTGCACCAATGGATTTGCAATTTTGGATTTGACACCAAAATTGACAACAAGAGCAAAAATAAAATGAGACTGCATCAAGCTATAAAAGTATCTGGACCATAAAAGAAGCCAGTGTGATAATGCAGTGGCACTGGAGCTTTGGTAAAGGGTGAGTGAAGGATGTGCACAGTACAGTGTAAAGCTATATTTCCCAAATTATGTAATTTTATAAATGAATATCAATTCAACAAAATTTTATTTTAAAAAGAAATAACAATATTTTTTTAAAAAATGGTAAGCCTACCTGTGAAATGGAATAAACTATTTGCAAACCATATACTCCAATATGGAGTTAATATCCAAAATACATAAGGAACTCATACAACTCAGTATCAAATAAACAGCCCAATTAAAAAATGAGTAAAGGACCTGAAAAAAAATTTTTCAAAGAACAGTCAAATGACTTTGATGAAGTCCAATTTCTCAAGTTTTTCTAGTATATATTTTTGCTTTAAGTGCTGTGTCTAAGGAATCTTTGCTTGATCCAAATTCACAAGATTTTGTGTTTCTTTTAGATGTTTTATATTTTTTTTTATTTTACAGTGGAACTATAATCCACTTTGAGCTCTTTATTTTGTGCCAGGTGTGAATCAAAGCTTATTTTTTGCATATTTATACCCAATTACTCCAACATTTTTTTTAATTATCCTTTTCCCACTAGTTGCTTTTGTACCTTTACTGAAAATTATTGTATCATGTATGTATGGTTCTATTTCTGTACTCTTTATTCTCTTCCATTGATTTATGTCTGTGCTAATACCAATACCGCACTGTTTTGATACCTTTATAATGAGTCTCGAAATCAAATAGTTTATGTGTACCTTTTTTTTCTCTTTTTCAAAGGTGTTTGATCAATTCTAGATTCTTTCTATGTCATATGTCAAAGTCTTTAAAAAAGCATTCTGCTGGAGTTTTGATTGGGATTCTATTCTATCATCGATTTGAAAAGAACTGACGTCTTAAAACTTTTTGAGTTCCACATAGTCCCAACACTATCTTTTTAATTCATGAAGTCACCAAGCTCTGCCTGGGTTCCCCTCTAGAAGTTTTATAGCTCGGTAACTCTCTCAATGCAGTAAACTGAGGCAATCATAACTCACACCATTACTTTCCTCTCTCTCAAGTATCAGTGTCCATTATAATATTTCTCATATATTTCATCTTGTTTTCTAGTTATTTCACATGGGAAGGTAAATGCAGTCCCTGTTACTCCATCTTTCTTGAAAGCAGAAGAAATAGAAGTATATTTATTGTGTTAAAGCTCATAGCACTATAAAAGTAAGTTCTTATCATCTCCCTCCCTCACTGAATATCTATCTCTTATTTGGTTTCTCTAACCCACGAGGAATACACTATAATGTAAAAGATAGAAATAATAATAAATACATATTTATAAAAAAGTTCTTATAAGAATATATAATTAATTCAGCAATGTGTTAGAAACTCATTGTAAAATTACCTAATGCTCCTTCTTCACCATTTCATGCTTTAATAAGGATATGCAAAAAAAATACTTCAGTCATCATTTACTGTCTTTTTAGGCTAGGACTTTCAGTAAGCATTGCAGAGGACAAAACCAGATAAACTGACCCCCTTCCCATGGGGCTGTATACTTTGCGTTCATGAGAACAAAAGAATTGCTCTTGTTAACAACATTTTAAAGCACAGTTTTAACTATTTCCTATCAACCGCATATTTCTTTGTAACGCCTACATTATTTTTATAGAGAGAAGAAAAGTAAAGGAGTTTTCCACTCTTAATATATCATTAGCCATGTGTTTGAAACCTTCTTGTATAGTCTTATATAAAATAAAAACTTCAAATGGACATAAGAAAGTATAAGTTAGGGAATTTTCAAGGCAAGCAAATGACTGTGAAAACTACTGTCTCTCTGTATTTTCAAGACTCAGTATGTGAACAAAAGAGGAAAAGAGAAACCCATCTCACCTAGCTCAGGGAGCATGTAAGCAAAGGGTATCACCTCCTTCTTTCAGAAGAGTAGAATTTCAAAGCCTTGTAATTTGGTAGGGAGAAATGGGGAGGGGAGGGAAGACAATACCACTGAAGTTAATTGGGGATTTGGGAAGGTGTACAGGAGAAAACTCTTTTTCCACTACTTTCCCCTGTATTTCTATCTTCCTTTCTTTTTAATCATAAAGTTTCATTTTTGTGTTCCAGGCTATTACAACTAACTTGTGCAATAAATAAGATGATGTGACCAGAACTAATGAGCCTACTTTTACCTTTATTTATTACACCATTATATATTATTTGTTATAATACATGTATTATATACATGCCTGTGTACATACACATATATTTTTTTGCTGACATATGAAATTATACTTGAAGGTACAATGAGCAGATATATTATTTACATTTGAAATGAGATTGTTCTTAGAAAATTTCCTTTAATTTTGACAAACATAAGTTTGACACTTTAAAACCTCATTTGAAGAAATCCTTGGAATGAATGAGTTTCATATTCCTAGGAGTAAAATATGACAAGCCCTATGCCTGGAATCATAAATGGCATCAGTAACATTAGTAACTTTAGGGAGGGAGCTCTTGCTCCAGGGATGGGAGAGCAGCAGCTGTACCGTGTTTGAAACTGGAGCACATGGTATCGAAGGACACCGGTGTCATGCTTGATTTGCTTAGAAAACATCTCACTTATTTAGCAGTTCAAATTAGAAAATGAACTTAACACATTAAACTCAAATCTGAGACATTTGCATTCCTCCCATTCATATTTCATCTCCCATTCGCAGAAAAGGGGAAAATTTCAATCAGAATAGAGATACAGTCATAATTTATGTAAATTACTAAAGAAAATCAGGGTTTGCTGACCTGTACTCAACAACACAAAACTTCTGGAAATGGTTTAAGTGTGTGGAACTTTCCAGAGTTCCCAGCAAAATGTCTTGTAGCAAGGATGTGCAACCAAATGATATTTTTCCACGTTATGTTTATTGAGGTAAAGTTTACAGTTTTAGATTTGCTTTGGGGGGGTTATATTTTTAAACTTCTACAAATGTATATTTTCACACCAGCCCACCTCCAGTGAACGTTCCATTAGCATGCTTCCCTCCCTCACTCTCACTCTCTCACACACACAGACACGTACGCACACACACACACACTCTCCCCCTCTGGTTGCCTCAGTTTTGCAGTCAGATGTTAAGAGTTTATTAATGGCTTGGTTTTGACTGACCCTTTATTATATTTCTCTGTATTACCTACATGCATGAGACCATCCATTTTTTGTTTTTCTCCATCTGACTTATTTCACAAATGATTTTAGACAAAAGAATTCACAATCAAATTGTGGATGAACTGGAAAAATCCCAAAGCAGAGGATTAGAATTAAAGAATTTGTGTGAGTCACTTAAATATTTTTGGAAGAGTTTATCCTCTGAACCTTCATGTACTTATCAACATATTAAAAAGGATAAAGCGTATAGAAATCTTCAAGGTTATAACATCTCAAAATCCTTGCTAATTTGGAGAGGATGTTTATGTACAGTGTCTGGATGTTGTAGACACATGTTATATGTATAAAATAAGGCAAACCAGGAAACCTTTAATTAAGGTATTAATAACACAGCCTTCTAATATTCAAAAACTATGAGAGAGAACAGTACATAATGGAGAGAAATACAAATGTGCTAAAATGCATTTTCAATAATTTTCTGCTCCTTCATTTCCATTTATCAAAAGTCCATTTCATTTCTTTTCTCAAAATCCTCTTAGCTTCATAAGATTGTTTTCATAATAGAAATTAATCTCTTCCTATCTCATTGTCCTTCATTAAAGCATTTATTAAAGTGTGTTTTTTATTAAAGCTTGTTGTGCTTGAACTCTCTCTCAACTCAACTGGAAAGTGTCATTTCTAACACAGTTCCACACACAAGTGCCCAATAAACATTTGTGTAATTGAGCAAAGTAGTGCACAAAGATAGCAATATGTACTATATGCTTTTAAAACATTAGCATAGGATGGTCACCACAGGGTTTGGAAAGGATAACTGAGATAATATCTGCTAACATATTTTGAGATTAATCAAAGATTTGTTAACATAGAAAAATATCACTGTCATGATTTTTTATTATCCCATAATTTTAATCAAAAACTCAGAACTCAGAAGCCTTTGGCTTCTACGGAATTATCTTGCCTTGAGCATATTTATCTTTATTTTTTTATTGAGATAACATTGATTTACAACACTGAATATGATTCAGAATTATAGATTCACATCTCTTCAAATGTATGTTACCACACCACATCTACCTCAGCAAATCATTGTCTTTTTTTTTTTTTTTGGCACAATTTTGACAATTCTGTACATACACAGCTGCTATAGACTAAGTGCTTGGATTGCCCCCAAAATTCACACATTAAAACCTAACCTCCTGTGTAAGGGTGTTTGGAGCTGAGGTTTATAGAAGGTGTTTTGGCCATGAGGGTAAAACCCTTATGAATCTGATATATAAATGGAATCCCAAAAACTCCCTCAGTTCTTTTGCCTTGTGCCTTTGAAATTTGGATGCCAAGTGCCTCTGTGTTTTAATAGAATACTAACGAAGACTTTTATCATTGCACAGTAAGTAGGAAGTTAGTGTAGCCTACTGGTTAGTACATACGATAAGAGTCCTCAGTGGACAATAATAGCTAAATCCAACTAGGAGACCAATAGCTGGGTCTCTCTACCGAAGACTGTCAGTATCATTTAGGACAGTCCATAAAAATTTGAGCCTAGAAAGCATAAAGACCAGGCAATCCATAGGTATAGGTGAGATTCAAGATTCTGACTTCTTTGAATTACTCTATAGGCATTTTATGTCAGTTTACTCTAATCCTTCCTAAGAGTCTCTCAAGTAAAACTGAATCAGAATTTTCATACTGCGTTCTTCAGCTCACCCTTCTCTGAGTGTCATTGTAAAGAATTTCTTTTAAAATTTAAAGCCTGAAAAAGTTTGCCTTTCATGAAGCCTGATTATTCTTCCTCTGATCAGATAATGAAAATTAAGTAACTGACCAGACTCCTTTTCCCTCAGAGCCAAAGCTGAGACTGAATAAATCTATTTAAAGCCTAATCACCTGCATATATATTTTCTACTCCCCTGCATTTTACTTTCTACTTCTTCTATGTTCCCCTACTTCTTCCTCTTACTATTTATGTCTACTTTATCATTATCATAAATTATAATAAATCATAAATACGTGTTTCATTGTAAGATGGTTCAAATTATTTGTGGATCAGGATGGTGACTTGGTATCTTTAATATCTTGATCCAACTATATCTTTCTTCTTCCTCTGTCCCTTCCCAAGGCATCCGCCCCTCAGTAAATGGTTCCACTATCTACCCACATCTCATCCCAAAAACTTACAAATAATTCTGTATTATTCTCTTTTCATATACAATTCATTGCTATATTATATTGGCTCATCCTCATAATTACATTTTATTTTTTTTTATTTTCCACCCTACCTCTGAAACTTCTGTCCTGGAATATAGAGTACCATTTCTCTTCTGGTTTACTATAAGAGCTTACTGTTGACCCTTCTACCTCTCTTATTCTACTACAATTACTTTTTATAAAAGACTTTGTATTTTTAGAGAAATTTTAAGTTCACAGCAAAATTGAGAAAAAGGTTCAGAGCTAGGGCCTCCCTGGTGGCACAACAGTTAAGTGCTGCGCTGTAGAGTTGTTAGCAGCGGCAACGTGAGTTCAATAACAGGCCAGGGAGATTCCCACAGGGCATGGGACACCTCTCCTGCCTCTCCCACTGCTCCCCTCAGCAGTGTATTTCCATTGGTCTGCCTGTTCTGCTCCCCACCCTGTCTCTGGTGAACCCTCTTGTCTCCCCATGCCTCTGGCCTGTACCCCAGCTTATATGCATAAATAAATAAATCTTTTTAAAATAAAAGGGTTCAGAGCTAGCCTACATGTCTTGTTCCGCCACAAAGTCTCCTCCCCCTTTATCAACATCTCCCACCATACTGGCACATTTGCTACAATTGATGGTTGACACATAATTATCACTCAAAGACTATAGCTTGCATTAGGGAGCACTCTTGGTGGTATACATCCTCTGGGACTGGACAAATGTATAAAGATACATATCCACTATTATAGTAGTATATTTAGTGTTTCTACTTCTCTAAACATCCCCTGTGCTCCAACTATTCATCTCTTCCACCTCCTGGTAACCAGGGGATTTTTTACCTCTTCATAGTTTTGCCCATGTCAGCAGTTATAGTTGAAATCATATAGAATGTAGTCTCTCCAGGTTGATGTCACTGACTCAGTAATATGCATTTAAATTACTTCCAATGTCATTTCATGGCTTAATAGCACATTTATTTTTAGCACTAAATATTCCCTTTTCTGGGTGTACCACAATTTATGTATCCATTCACCTAGTAAAGGACATCTTAATAGCTTCCAAGTTTGGACAATATGAATAAAACTGCTATAAACATCTGTATGCATGTTTTTGTGTAGGCAGAAATTTTCATCTCCTTTGGTAAATACAAAGGTGTGTGATTATCATTAGTATAATAAGAGTATGTTTCATTTTACAAGAAACCATCAAGCTATCTTCCAAAGTAGCTGCACCATTTTGCATTCCCTCCAGTAATGAGTGAGAGTTTGTTGCTCCAATACTTTTTTAATGGAATGATCTTTTGAAATATAAAGTAGATATTTTTCTTTGCTTTTCAACGTGTTTAGGTGGAGTTCCATTGCACTTTAGATAAATTCTAAGCTGCTTTCTCTGGCCAACAAGTACACAAGATTAACTGATAATCCTAATAAACCAAGTCATGAAATTACTATCATTGCTATTCCTGTTTCACAGATGAGGAAACTTGCTTAATTACATAACTTGCCTATTGACACACAACTATAAAGCAGTCAAAGGTGTATTTGAATCTAAGCAATCTAGTTCTAGAGCCCATAATCATAATCATGTCACACTTTTTCTCTAGAATATATACTACATTCCACTAACCTCCTATGTCCCTAGTGATCTTTGTCAAAGAAGAAAAATTAATAGGAAGAAATAAATAATCCTGCCTTCAATCTCTATCTATCCTGCACCTCAAACGTGGATAGCTCTTCAAGCCATGATTGCCCGTGCTGGCAATGTAGAGACTATAATCTCTTTACTTGACACTTAGTCACAAGACAGAAACATAAAAGGCTTTTGCACCACAATCAATTAGACGTGGAACAAATAACCATCCCTTGGGATCACCTGCTACTTCATCTATCAATGTCACCAAAAGTATTGTTAACCTAAAAGAGTTAAGATCAGGCAAGTAAATGCAGGAAGAATGTGAGAGATGGATAGTTTTATCAAAAGTTTTCTTTTCCAATGTGGTACAAAAAGTTAAGATTTCAGAGTCATATGCAGTAAGGGTGTATGGGAATGTTAGAAATGAGAAGGAGATCTAAAGCAAACTTGGATATTTTGGTTTTCTTGAGGAAATAAACCTTCTAATAATCAAAGGATAAAACCAGCTTTTCAGGCTAGTAGAATACAACTTTTATGTTACTTTAAAAATGGTGCTTCTTTATTTTACTCTCAAGGGGGCACCAAAAAAAGGCATGAGAGACAGATTTTTACAGCTAATGGATTTATAACATTGCACAAAACACTGGAATATGATTAGACTCCTTAGGAACTAATTTTTAGACCTATCCTAATGTGGCCAGGTAAAATCTTATTTGCTGATTTCAGACTAAAAAAAAAAAAAAACAAGCTAATGTAAACTCTGCAGATGAAATAAATCTTGTCTGTTTCTAGGAATTCCTTTCCTGTGCAAAACCTATCATTTTGTTTTATGCTGCATGAATAGTGCATGTTTATGTATGTTTTATGAGTAGCAGGACAGCACAGCAGTTTTGAGAACAGATCCTGGAGGTAGAATGTCTGCGCTGAGATCTCAGCGTCTCTGTGGACTAGTCTTATGATTTAGAGTTAGTCACTTAGCCCTCTTGTGCTTCAGTTTTCCCTTCTGTAACTTGGTGAAACTATTATTGTGTCTTTATAAGGTTACTCAGAAGACTGAACAAGTGAACACAGCTGACGCTTGTAGAACAGAGTCCACAGTGATTCTCAGTGTCTGCTACCACTTGCTAATGTTTTACTCACAAATATATGATCCCCAGATTAACTAATATTTTTAAGTAGGACAGATTCAAGAAGTCCTGTATTTTGTTTTGTTTTGTTTTCAGCTTTACAGCCCTGTAAACTGTATTATACCAAGTGTGTGGAGATGCATGTTAATATCCTGATTACACAGAAATATTTTGTATCCTATGAATTTTATCCATGTACACAGTGGGTTTTCATTAAGCGTGTTATGATAGCCACACAGATGAAAATGACACTGATGAATTCATGTACAGATTTGTTAAGCATTAGTAGAAACTTACAAATAAGTGGCTAAAAAATAAATCATCGGAAATATAATTTCTTCCTGGACAGTATTATCAAGCAAAAGAAAAAAAAAAAGAATGCAGAGATAAGAAAATAAGAAATTCAGATCAAAAACATAGGTTCTTCTTGCACTATAATTCAAAAGTTGAGGAAATATAGACCCTAAGAGTTCAAATGACTTGCTTATAATGACTTCATTTCTAAAGTGTTAAAACAAATTGCTCATAACTGCTAATGCTTATCTGTCCCTATGTATTCTTGGTTTGCATTACATGAATTCTGAATCAAACCACAAACTTTTAGAGTCACTTGGCATGCACTGGTCCTTTTCCAATGACCACTGGTCAACCCAGAGGCTCAGATTCAGTTTTGCTCTTAGACCCTGATTACAACAGAACTCTTGCTTGGACTTAGCATCTTCTGTTGTTTCCCCTTTTACTTGGGACCACACATTTCATCACAGATAAAACCTCTAAGGGATGCCCCTCCACTATTTATTCTCATAGGAAAAATAGTATTATCTGCCATAGCCAAGTTGAGTATTAAGAATATAACCAAAACATTGAGAGAATTTATAACCATATCAGAGAAGGCCTAGATGAAGACACTGGCTGATTAGTAAAAAACAATAAGGGATCAAGTGTACCTGATAACTGGCTTTGAATATGTGAGAGGCTGAGGTAGGGAGGAGAATTTACTCTGTCCTTATATTACCTTCATATATAGACATAGGACTGTTGACTAAATGGAGACAGATTTGGACTTAAAATAGGGAAGAAATTAATGACAATAAGAGGGGGAAATAGACTTCTGTGCAGTTCTAAGATTCAATCTTATAATTCTACAAACAGGAATTTGACAACTTGTAAAGATGCTCTAGAATATATTCCAAAGCTAGCTGGATGGGGTAGCTGAATTACCTTTGAATTCTTGAAATGGGAATATATGGATATATGACTCTAAAAATCATGAAATTTAAGTAAGAAAAACATGAATGAACTGATGTTTATAAAAAATTATTTCTAGGGTACCAAAAGGAAGCTTTCCACTATCAAGGTATATTTTTCACATATCTAGGATTGAAAATGTAACAGACTATAAAATATATAAAATAGCCCACTCTACTAAATATTGTACAAACTTTGTAGGTTAGTCTGTGCCCCACCACCCCGTAGTCCTCACCTCCAGTATATGTGAAAGTAAACTTATTTGGAAATAGGGCCTTTGCAGATATACTCAAGTTAAGCTGAGGTCATACTGAGTTATGGTGGGCTCTCGAAACAATGACCAGTGTCCTTATAAGGAGAGAAATATTTGAGACACACAGATATAAAGGGAAGAAGACCATGTGCCGATGGAGGCAGAGATGGATATAATGTAAGCATAAGCCAAGGAACTACAAGGATAACTGGAGACCACAAGAAGCTAGAAGAGGCAAGGAAACATTCTTTCCTAGAGGCTTCAGAGGCAAAGTGGTCCTACCAGTACCTTGATTTAGAACTTCTAGTCTCCAGATTTGTGAGAACAAATTTCTTTTCTTTAAGGCTTTCTAATTTGTGGCAACATATTAGGGTAACCTTAAGGAACTAATACACATGCTTTCATTCATTCCTTACTGCAGTATTCATTCCTTACTATGAAAAACATTATGTCTCTGATGATAAAAAAAACAAACAAACTAAGAAGAGGTTAGAAAACTTGGTCAAATTCCTACACTAGAAAACAGCAGACATAGAACTCCATCCAGTCCTGTATTTCTCTGAATCCTATTCCTGGCTCCATGCTACCTCTGACTCATGCACTCCTCCAGAAAAAAAAATCACACACTTTTGAGTTGGGTCACGAATGTTATCTGAATTTTGCAACAGAGCCTCACTTTCACCTAACTATTCTCACCCATCTCAGAGGAGCCCAGCTTTTGGCCATCATCCATAGTAAATTGGAAGTTCTTTCAGTACTTGATTTATTTGGAAGAGGTAAGGTCCGGGAATTAAAAACAAAAGGCAGATGGACTGTGGCTTCCTTACAGGCCAGTTGTGTGCCTGCGCACCCTTCCTGAGTGGTCCTACTCTTACTCACATCTCATATGTCATCACATAAAAGATATCCTAATTGTTGGATTCTGATTTATTGGAAAGGAAATGTAATCAAAAGATTTTGATAGGAAGATAAAAGTAGGTGCTTGTACAAACAAATATTGGTTGTTAACTTAAAGATTCAAGAAATAATGCTGGGAGGGCAGTTTCAAGCCATCACTGGTTCCTATTCTAGTCAAAGAGCTGATCTTAAACTGGCCTAAGTGTTTGTGACATCTTTAAACAGATTTTTTTAAAGCCATGCAAGAGAAAGCAACAGAAGAAAGTAGAATTATGGATGAGCTTCTGACAAACTTTGATGGAGGCTGACATTCCACTTCTCACACATGTGGTTATCATCTGGATTTTCATCTGCTCCTCCACCAAGAGAAGGAACTTTTGGCATGAGAAATTTGTTAGTGTGTGGTAAACAACTGTCAGACAAACTTCCAAGTGGTTACCTGCCTCGCTCGAGTGAAACTTTTCAAATATTTATATATGTATGCTAATAAAAACTAAACAGAATGATGGACCCAGGTACTTTTAAAAGTCAAGAAAATACTGTGCCATTGTGCTCAGGGAATTGCTAAAATTGCTAAAATTGTACTTTTTTTGAGAAAAAAGTACATCATAGCAATCATGCTGGAAAAATTTATGTATACATACTTATATGAAAATCAGACTCATTGATAAAGGTAAACTACTTACATAGTGTCACATCTTTAGAATAAAGCATCAAATTGAGATATATAGGGAAAAGATCTTCTAGCATCTGCAAGAAACATGTCAACTTCCAAGATGAAGCAGAGTACTTTTCTCCCAAGGAGAAGCCCCTTGGCTAGAGGTGAGTTTTCCTGAGATTCCATTTGCCTTTTATTGGGTAGATACTTGTCTTCAGTCAACTGGAGTTATAATGGTGATCAAATAGCAAGGCAGGGTAGTGTGATAAGTGGAAAAAACAATGTCTTTGGAGTCAATTTCCAAATCCCACCTCTATTGCTTACAAATCTGACCGTCCTGACACTCAGCCTCTCTGGACATCAGTGTCCTCATCCACACACTCAGTCATCTTGTCAACCTCCCAGACTGTTCCAAGTAATATTAAAAGAGATGAGTTTATAAAGCATCTAGCCAGTCCTCATGTGCATCATCAAGTCCCAACAAATGTTTCCTTCTTCCTCTCGCTCTCCAATATTCACCTATTCCTTGAGAATAACCTTGGTTTTATGTAAATCTTTCTCTATTCCCAATACCACTCACTATCAAGTGCATCCTTCCTGAGTAAGCCTGTCCCATCTGTCCTGACCCCCAAGGCAGGAGGCTGTATGACATGTTGGATCCTTCTGTCCAGAACATGAAGAGGGAGCTCCTGAGAAAAGACCGGTTGTAATATGGTGGTTGAGATTTGTAGGTCATGTGTAGAATTTTGTATTTTTTCATAGTAGTAATAGGGGACATTGAAGAGTTTTAAATAGACATCCCCATTTAAAAGTTCTCTCTACCACTGGAGTCTGAAACAGTATGGAAACAGGAGGAGATAGAAGTAGATTTTTTGCAATTGTCCAGTCAAGAGACACCAAGATCCTAAATTCAGTCAAGGGGCAGGTGCCAATGGAGAAAAAAAATTGGATTAATTTAGGGGAAAATTGCAGGTAAAATGTTGAACTGTAAACTGATTAGATATGAAGTAGAAGAAATAAATCATTGGTACACCCATACTTGACCAGCATTCATAACCAAACAGTCAATAAATGGCAGTTACTGTTTTTATGCTTATTGTTAGTATACAACTAGACAATCTGTTAAAATGTATTGAAAACATACATGAATTTGATAGTAAAAAATTGTGAAAGGATTTTTATAATTTAGCTAGGCATCTCAGTGACTTTATAGTTGGTTATATTTTAAAAGTATTCATATTCAGGAATCTTACCAAAAAAGGAAAATCTAAACTCCAAATTGTTTCCAAATGTCATGAAAATTTATGAATACTAATTTTAACAATTAATGAAGTTGAATATTAAATTATATTCTGCAAACATATAATTAAAAATTTATCAATGTTAGTTTTAAGGTTTTCTTTTCATATTTTGGAGCACATAATTTGTTTTCAGGCCTCAAATATCTTCAAAGAGTTTTTTAAAAGATCTTTGGGCCTAAGACATGTGCCTATGATGAATGGAACTAAAATGATGGACAACAGAGAAAGAATAAAGTGAATCCAGGATCACAATACATCAGATTCTGAAAAAAGGAGCAATTTGGAGAAAATACATCACATAATTTAACTTCTTCAATTTTTATTCATTGTTTCCCAGATTATCTCATCCTTAACCTGAGGAGTTTGCCAAGTGTCTTCGTAGTTTAGCACACATGATTTACCCTTTGTTTCTTATTTATGTGTAAATAAGTGCTTATCAAATATGTATTTTTTTCATTTTATTAGGATTAAAATCACTGCATACTCATGATTTTTGGTTATCATTTATTTTTTTAATTGAGGTAACATTAAGATCCCCTCAATCAGTTATCACCACCATAGGTACCTACTACCAAATCACCCATTGTCTACCACCATAATCCTTCCTTCTGTGTTCTTACCCCTTTCTCACTCCCTCCTCCTTTTGGATGCTTAAGTTCTATAGTCAGTTTTCCAGGGTTACTTTTTAAGTTTGTCTCTATCTGATCCACATTTTTATTTTTCTGTGTTCTACATATTAGTTATATCACCCAGTATTTATCTTTCTCCTCTTGTCTTATTTCACTTAGCATTATCCCTTCCAGCTCTATCCATGTTGCAGCAAATGCCATGAGTTTATCTTTTTGATGTCTGAGTAATATTCCACTCTGTTTATATATACCACATCTTCCTGACCCATTAATCTGTTTTTCAGAGTTTGGTTGTTTCCATAATGAGCCCAAATATACATGTTTGTGATTATCATGTGAAAGTATTAAGTTTTCAAAAAGACAACACTAGTTCCCTAAGATAGCATTTTTGAATATGAAAGGTCATTAAAAATCACATAATTCAAAGAGGAGAAATGACTTGCCCAAGATCATGGAGGAGCACTGGAGTTACTTCCAGAAATCACTGACTGGTTCATACATGTGCTGGTGGTGACAAATGCTGGTCACCAACTTGGGGCCTGGAAGCTATATTATTTGATAAAAATATTCAACTTGTCCTGTGCTCATCCATATATAAAGTAAAGCATTTAGCACTTATTCTGAAAGCACATTAAAGAGTAAAATGATTGGGATAATCTGTGAGGAAATTGGTTATTTACCATAAATTCCATTTAAGGATCTGGGTGATTTAAGAATTACCTGAACAGGTAAAAAAAATACTCAATCTTTTCCAATGATGAAAAATCCAATGGTGGATTTTTTTCATTTGATGAGTCACAAGAAATAACAAACTGATTAAATTACAAGGTCATTTAATCTTCAATGACAATTCCATTAAATGTTACTGTATTGTGTTTTCAGATAAAGAAATTGAGTCTCAGATAATTTAAGTGATTTAGCCAAAATTACAAAACTGTTAGACTTCAAACCCATCTCTGCATGACATCCTAGCTGCTCTTCAGAACTATGCAGTTTTACATTTAAATTCCAGGGTATTGGCTGGTTGTTAGGCATTTCTGAAACCTTCCCTGTAGTTAGTTACAAGTGCCTAAAGATCAAGTAAGTCTGGCAAGAAGTAGAAATCTGGAAGTCATTGGTATGTTGGTGGTAATCAAAGTAGAGGACACATCTTTAAAATCTTATGAGGTGGGACCCCCTCTGGTATCATAAGGATTAAATCTCAGCACTGTCACTCTATCACTGCTGCAGCTTGAGTTCGATCCCCAGCCAGGGAGCTAACCCACATATAGCACAGCAGACCTCTCCTGTCTTGCCCTACTGTTCCCCTCAGCTATGTTATATCAGTAGATCTGCCTGTTCTGCTCCCCACTTTGTCTCTGGTGAATCCCATCACCTCCTGCACCTTTGGCCTACACTCCAGTACTTCTATGCATAAATAAATACATCTTAAAAAAATAAAAAAATCTTATGAGGATTAAATTTGAGACCAGTTCATTCGAAAAGCTATTTAAAGAATATATACTTAGGCCAGAACTGTTCTAGACAGTCAGGATACATAAGTGAACAAAAGAAACAAAAGATCTTTGCCTTCTCGGAGCTTACATTTATGTGACGACTAGAAGGAAAAAAAGATAAAAATGTAGTAAGTAAATTATACAGCATATTAAAAGGTGCTAAGGTGAGGCTGTGGGGGAAGAAACAGAGAGAACATTTGCCCTACTAAGACTCCCGTGAAAATTCCTGATGATTTTCTTAATTGACTCATCATTCCAAATCCCAACTCTAGTGTTCATAAGCTGTGCTATCCTGACAACAAAGTGAGTTTCCTATCTTCACTAGTGCTTTTGAAACATCTGAGGTCATCCAAAGATTCTGGGGGCGGGGAATGATAATTCTGAAAATAGCTGACTGATAGCCCCTTCAGAAACACTATCCTAACTCAGCTCAACACTCCAGTACCCCTACCTACTTCATGGATGATGCTTGGGACTCAGGAACCCTACAGCCCATGAAAATGCAGTCACAACCATGACTCTGGTTGTAACCAGTCAATCTCTAAATTAAATTTAACAACCCAGCCATGGCATCAGTGTTGGAATGGTCTCATCACTACATCTTCTCCTTGTTCCGGAATCATGCAATAAGAGGAACCACTGCTCAAGGATAGACCCAGAGCTTCTGAGTCCGGGAGTCATTATAGTTTCTCACTCCAGATTTTTCCCACTCAGTCAGCAGCAATGGAAAGCAAGCAAAATAAGCATGTCTGGTGCATGGAATAAAGAGAGGAACTGTGAAGTGGGATTTCAGGGGAAGGACATGGTTTCCTGTTCAAAAGCATGAAACAATGCATTTGGCAAGGAAAAATAAGTACATGTAGTAAAGTGCTCAACTGTAAATAATTAAAACTAAGTTTCTTATCATGTATAATGCCATAAATTATATCTTTAACTAACTTATTTTAACTGACAAAAGCATTTGTGCCAAGACATAATCTCAAAAGTATGTCCACTCTACCATACTACAAGGATTTAAATAACTGTATCTCAAAAATTAACTTTTTCATATGAATCCCCATATGAAATCTTCATAGTAGAATGAATACCTTTTGTTTTTGTTGG
This sequence comes from Scalopus aquaticus, assembly GCA_004024925.1. NCBI lineage: Eukaryota > Metazoa > Chordata > Mammalia > Eulipotyphla > Talpidae > Scalopus > Scalopus aquaticus. Next base: position 122,964 of record PVIJ01001661.1, read on the forward strand.
TTTGATTTTGTTTTTGCTTTTGTTTTTTTGTTTTTGCATTAACAGAAAACTTATACCTTAGCCATTTTTAAGTGCTCATACAGTAGTGTTAACTCCATGCAGTGTCGTGTGACAAGATCTCTAGAACTTTCTCATCTGGCAGAACTGAAACAGATTCCTCTTTGTATCCTTTTCTCCAACCCCAAGCAACCACCAGCTACCTATTCTCCAAGAGTTTGACACTTTCCGTTTTTCGTTTAAGTGGACTCCTGCTGTCCTTGTTCTTTGTGACTATCTTAATTAACTTGGCTTAATGAATTAAGCCAAGTCAATTCAACTTCATGTCATATCCATTGGCATATGACAGGGTTCTCTTCAAAGACTGAATAATATGCTGGTTTTTTCTAAATGAGCAATTTTTCTTACAATGCAATGCAGGCTAAATATCAAAAATTTCCAAATAAAACATATTACACTTCTGCAGGAAACAAGAGACTTCTAAAATGACTTGTTCAAAAAGATATCCACACTCTGTGCTCCTTGTGGCATATTTATTATAGCCAAGATGTGAAAACAAACTAGCTGTCCAATGACAGGTGAATAGAAGATATGATCTATATATATATATATATATATATAATGGAATATATATAACCGAATAGAAGATGTGATATATATAACGGAATATAATGGATATATATAACGGAATATATAACAATGTCCACTTGTTTTAAAAAGCTAAGATCTTGCCATTTGTGCCAACTTGATGGACCTGGAGGTTATTACGCTATTATACCAAGTGAAATAAATCAGAAAGAGAAAGACAAATCCTGCATTTTTACTCATGTGAAATTAAAAAAAAAAAGAAAGCAAATAAATAAAAACAAAAATAAACTCACAGAAAACAGATTGGTAGTTATTAGAGGGCAAAGGGGGCTGAGGGCAGGTGAAATGGGTAAAGAGAATCAAGTGTATGTGTAGCTGTGGGTGGGAACTAGAATTTTGCGGGTGATTACAACGTAGCGTTTACAGATGTAGAAGTGCAAGGATGTACAACTGAAATTCATATCGTGTGTTAAACTCATATGTCTTACCTCAATAAAAACTTACTTAATATAAAATACTAGGATTAAAAATGAAAAAAAAAAGAAAAACTTCTAATAGTCCAGCAAGGTAATCTTCAGTGGAGCCCCATATCACTTCTTTTTTTTTTTTTAAAGATTTATTTTTTATTTATACATACAAGCTGGGGTACAGGCCAGAGGCATGGGGCGGCAAGAAGGTTCACCAGAGACAGAGCGGGGAGCAGAACAGGCAGATCAGAAATACACTGCTGAGGGGAGCAGCGGGCAAGGCAGGAGAGGACTGCCGGGCCATGTGGGATTCTCCCTGGCCGGGCATCGAACTCATGTCGCCGCTGCCGACAGCTCCACAGTGCAGCGCCCAACCGCTGCGCCACCGGGGAGGCCCTCATATCACTTCTTAAACCAAAAGACCTACTATATGTTATTTTAAGTGTGAAAATGGAAGCATCCGAAATGTTTCCACTTCTCCCCTTTTGCCCCAAATGCAAAAGAGGTAGGTGTACAAATGTGGGGAGGTAGCTGAGCACCTCTTATTTTCCAGACTTTAGTTAGGACACGTTAATTTATTAGGATTTGAAATAAGTTTTATTCCTATGGAGAAGCAAGAACAAAGTATTATAAATATTAATTCATGTAGACAAGAATTGAAATAAAAGTCTTTTCCACTCACACTTAGAATGTTTAAAGCCAATTTTATCAGTCTAAATTGTTTTCTCCTTTACAACCAGCTAAAAACGTTGACTTTATATAAATGAAAGAAATTTCTGTCAATTGTAGTCAAATAGTGTAAAGCTATCAAAATCTTTACTATTTTAAATACTTTTTAAATGATTAGGTATACATTATTAATAAGTGCATACATGCATAAAGAATTCATATAAGCAAACATAATAATCCTGGAAGAATTAGCTTCTAGTCATAAGTACTGCCTAGAGACTATTATTTTGATTTAGAATTACTGTGTTTTTCACTCCTCTAAAAATACTTTCAATTATCTAAATACTGTGGTACACTGATCACAAGTGTCAGCCTGCTCCCTCATAAATTTTTTTGCCAGAGCAGCCAATAAGTAAAGCTTAGGCAGAGAGAAGAGATTACATTTGTTGATTATTATCTTTCTCTTCCATACTCCAGCTATAGACAATCTTGTACTTTCATTCCTTGATGCTTTTTCAGATTTCTCTCTTTAACTGTAACATTTTTCTCTGCCTTTCCTTTACCAAACCCTAATTCATCACTCAAAACTAATTTCTAAAGTTACCTTTTTAGGGAATCTTCATCAACTCCCCTAGACAAAATTAGCCTCCATTTTAGTACTATCACTTTCTGTTATAATTATTTAATGAAAACCCTATCATTACATTAAACTATATAATTCTCAAGGACAGGGATTAGGCCTTATTTATTTTTGTGGTTGTGATATTTATTATAGCACCAAGCACAGGCATATTAAGATCATTAAGTGCTCAGTACATATTGATTCCATGGCCTTACACACACACACACACACACACACACACACACACACACACACACACACACACATTTTGTTTGTTCCTTGCATACTGCAACTGTCTCCAGTAGTTTACCATCTGGAAAATGGATGAATAAATAAGTAATGGATTAAGGAAACTTCACAGCATGATTTTTTTAAATTACACTAATATTTTAAAAATGTTCATTAAGGCACATTAACTGATTTGAAGGGAAAGTATGTGGGGGAAAATTTGGATCATTAAAAATACACATAGATGATACCAGAAGCTATCATACATTTGATAAATAACGCCAGGTAGCTATACACTCGAGGTGAGTTCTCACTTGTGTTTTTTTTTTTATTTACTTTTAAGATCTATTTATTTATGCATACAGGAGCTGGGGTATAGGCCAGAGGTGGTGGGGGAGGGGGAGATGATTCATAAGAGACAGAGTAGGGAGACAACAGGCAGATTGACTGAAATACACTGCTGAGGGGAGCTGTGGGTGAGTCAAGAGAGGTCTGCTGCACCATGTGGGATGCTCCCTGGCTGGGGATTGAACTCTTGCTGCAATGACTGTGGATAGCTTCATAGTGCTGAGATTTAACCCCTTGTGCCACCAGGGTACCCTGAGTTCTCCCTTGTATTAGGGAAATGTCCCGAGCTATTTAAATTGTAACCATTTATTATTGCTTATAATTAAAATATGATGAGGATAGTAATAATAAAAGTGATAGCTTTTATTCCACTCAAGAAGTGACCTCAAAAATTAAAAATAAGAACAGATAATACTAATACAAAGAGCACTATGCAATGTAACAATTTCAAAGTCCAAATAGAGTTCCAGTATTAACAGTGAGTGGTTAATGTGGTTAAAAGAAATAGTTCAAAACTAATAGTGCCAACCAACTAGAGCTTCCCAAGTTCACAAAGAATTCACTTTTGGGAAAAATATCAACTTCTTGTCTCTTTGAGCTAATATGAGTTAAACTCCTATGCAATTTAGTTTTCCCCACTTTAATTATCCTACACAAACAGGTCAGGGGAAAATAACATCATAAAAACAACTAGTCCCTGAAATATTAACATTTTACCAAAATCATGCACTAAAAATACAAAGACCTCAAACTTGGAGCTGGAAAGGGACTGAGAGAATCTTCTTAATACTTCTCTTCCCTAAAATCTGTAGGGCTCCCTTTACTCATGGCTAATTTAATGCAGAAAAGTTCAGAATTAGTCCAACTTCATTTCTTTAATTTGCAGACTCAGAGCTTGATTTCTAGCAATGATACTACTTTAACAAAATACCACTGCAAATAAACAACTTGGAATTTTCATGCGGTTCATAAAATTACATTATATCTTCCCTTTCCTCCTTTCTTGCCTTCCTCCCTCCCTCTCTTTCTCCTTCCCTCACCCCTCCACCCCTCTTTTTTTTCTTCTTTCCTTACTCAAAGCTTAGTTCAGAACTTAGTTCAGGGTTAGAGGCATTTCTTTGTCTAAGCTTTGAAAGAAATATCACCATCCCTGGCCTTGCTTGCTCCAATAAGACAATTTCTACACCTTTTCCTCGATGGATCTAAGTAAAGGAAAATGCCCCACAATTTACCCACACTACCTCACTGCTACAGTTTAGAGAGGCCAATAGTGAAGTCTCACCAGTGACTGCCAACACTCCTGAAATATCAATACAGTAAACTAGCAGGCATCAAAGGGATTCCTAAATTACATCGAGGACAGTTTTATTACCCATAAAGTAGAAAACCCACACAGAAGAGAAGCTGTCCTGGCTTTACTGTTTATTAGCCAGGTGGAACTGATTAAGAATGTGAGAATCTGTGGTGCCAATAACCATGAGCTTCTTGTGTTCAACATAAGAAAGGGTTTCACATAACCCAGCAATAGCAAGACATTAGTACTCAAGAAATGCAAACTTGGAGCTATTTTCACCCAGGATTGGGCTAGACAAGACTGGCTCAGAGAAAATAATATTAAGGGAAGAGTGTAGAAGAGAGAGAAACTACTCTAAAAACCACAAGTAAAGCACAACAGATTACAATTCCTCTGCAAATGAAGGTAAAGAGTACCCCAAGTGAAATCGGCGATGGTTATATTAAAAGAGACGGGTAGCTCGTAACCAGGCTGTTTCATGTGAAATTCTCTTTACAACGAAAGGGGCCCAAAATTGCATTCCCTGCAGGGATAACTTTTTATCTGTAGGTTGTTTTACCAGATGTTGAAGTGGGAAAAAGAGCCACTGAAGAACAGCAGCCTGAAGAACTTAGTTCAGGGTTAGAGGCATTTCTTTGTCTAATCCTTTTACGTAAAAAAGCAGCCCTATTTATAAAAACCAAAAAGTAGAGGAAGCCAAAAAGAGAAAACAAAAATAATATTTGGTTGGTAGTCATGGCATAAATATTCTTTACTTTGTAACAGGTTTTGCTGTAACATTGTTTTGAATATGTTCCAATATGTTTGAATATGTTTTGAATATGTTCCAAGTACTTCACAAAAGCTTTATATTAAAAAAATGATACCTACTTGTTTCCAAAGACATCCATTGTGTGACCTAAAAACTTTATGTGAAGATTCTGCCCCAAAGTCTATATATAATGTTTACTATACACAAAACAAATTATAATTTCTGGCTAAACTATCATAAACCTTCCAGAAAATTTTTTCATGGAATGACAAGTAAATGAAGATATGAAGAAAATAAGACAGGCTTTTGGATTTAGGCAGAAATTTTCTTTTAATGAAATAATTCAGTCTATATCAGATAAAAATGCTCACCAAAACTAATAATTTTAAAAGCCATTCCACTAAAAACTTTTTGACTTACTTCATTAATTATAAATTATAATGGAAGAATAAATTGCCCCTAAATATGCAGAATGTAATTTAGTTTAAAATAGAATTAAGTCTTTTACTGAAGGAATTAACACTAAAACTTAAAGAAATATGGGCACAGAATATGTGCAGGAAAAAAAGCTGACATGGTCATAAATTATATGTCAGTTATCAATAAAATAGATATAGAAATACAACAAGTAAAATTAGGACTTAGTACTTGATTGCTATGGTAGATACTGTACCAGAAAAAGAAAAGAAAAAGCCAAATCTAACTCTATCAATATGATGAGCGACCCTTCTCTTGCAGTACATCTGTGATTACTTAGAGTGTAATTCTTTGTGATTATGAGTATCAGAGACCATCACAAGCTATAAAGCAAAACAAGAACCTTTCAAACATTTGGTTCACTCTCAGTGATGAGTCATAAGTTTGGAGTGATATTTACAGTTAAATTTTAGAATATCTAAATTGTGTTCCATTTTAAGACTAGAAGCTGCTTTTAACTTGAAGGATTAGGACATTCCTGGAATGAAATGACCTTCTGCTCCTTTTATATTATTTTTCCACCATTTACATGCAGAGGATTAAGCATGAAGTCATGCACAGCTGTCTGGCCAGGCACACATTATGGTCCAGAGGAGGTGGCTGTCCACCTGCATGGCTGCAGTTACTCTGCAGCTGACAATGGTGTTTAACCAGCTTCACTGACAACGAAAAGAGCATGCACTTAAAAATGGGGTGGTGGGATAAAGAGTGAGATTATTTTCTTTTACTTTCATTAATGTTTTGACTTCTACCTCCATCAAAAGTTTTGTTTTGATTTTGATTTTAAAGAACTCTCTTAAGGTTTCCTGAACGAATCGACAGTTTGACAATATCTTAGAAATTCTAAAGTTTTCTTTAGAGCCCTGATTTCTGAAAGGAAAATATCTACAAGTGAAAAAGGGTCTGTAAACTTGCTCAGAGACTTGGGGAACATGCGCCAACATAGCAAAACAGGCAGCAAAGTCTCCTAACAGTTATGTTTGCTAAGTCAAGGTCTAAACCCTTCACAAGTAAACATGAGGACAAGTTAGAGACACACTAAGGTCAGGGAGGAGAACATTCAGGAACTCCAAACACCTGACTGAGGGCCTTCAACCAACCGGCCTAGCAAAGAACCAAAGTCTCTCCTTCAACCTTAGTTCAGCCAGCCCTTCACTACCTTCCTGCTTCCTCCACTCCCACAAAGGGGCTCACATAGGTGTATTCGATCCCGAAATGTATTTTCAGAGTGCCTTGATCTGTTCCCACCTGCTTGGAAGGATTTGAGCTTCTAGAAGTTTCTCACTAAAGAGCCGGGGAAAATTCTATCTTGTATAACCCCACCCCTAAAGGCAGTTTATGCTGGACACTATGAAAATTGATTATGTTTAGCTGCTGTTTGAAAGCTTTTGAAACAAAACTTTGAAAATATAAAATTTTTCACAGCAAAGGATTTTTCACACATCCTTGTTCTGATAGATTCACTTAGGGCCCTGCCCATCACTCTATAATATTGGTTATAATTTATTTTTACTGTTATTATCATCATTAATATCATTATTGTTCTTATTTTCTACCTTCTTCTGCTAAACTATCGGCTCTGTAAAGTCACTGCTTAGTCAATGCCACCCTCCTAATATAGTTGCTGGAATATTGCAGACACTAAGAAAATAAGTAAGTGAATAAATGAATAAGCTGTATTGTATTCTTGGTTCTATTGTTCATTTCTGACTGAGAGAAGTTATATTTGGAAGAACATTTGCCCAGGAAAATTTTAAAAAGTAATTTAAATTATCTTTCACATTTATATGTAATGTAGATAACATGTTCTATTACATGTAAGGATATACATATATCATACCTGGAAAAATTCAGGACTGCTGGAGCTTCTGCCATTTTTAAGTTCCCCTTCTTTCTTGACCTCAGGGATTCAGCATAGTAACGTAACGTTGAGGTGGTGGTTATTTGGGCAATTGAAGTTGCTGGGATTGCCACAAATTACTCTTGATGTGTGAGTGTTCACATCAGTGAAGTCTTTACTCCAGTAAGAGAAAAATCACTAGAAGAAAGGCATAAAAATATCTTTACTTAGATCATGCTTTCAAAATGGCTGCAAGATTCAAAATTCTGATTTGGGGGCAGATGCAAATTATTGTTAGCATTTGCCAGCTTTGCAATTCAGCTTTTTTATTCCTCATTACAATTTAGAGCTAAATTTATTTTTCTTTGGGCTCTTCCCTTCAAACCCCTCAACCCTGTTTTGGACAAATCTGTTTCCATATGTTTCATGTAGTCAGGACAGGAAGACCTTCGGCTTCCTTCAGCTTTCTGTGTTCTCCTGATTGTTACAAACTACCTCAGTGAACTGTATTCCCTTGACCTTTAACTTCTCTCTTCCTGACCTCTGAAATACAATCACTTACAGATGAAGCAAAGCTGAAAAATTGCAAACACTTGGGTGCTAAGACGGTCCCACCTCCCTCTAGAGCGGCCTTTCCATTGTGTTTTCTTGTCATTATTTGATTTCCAGCCCCTGATCTGGCCCAAAAGTCACAAAATGAAGTCAGGGAACATAAGGTTAAAAGTCGGGGTTTTTTTGTCTTCAGAAAAGGAGAATAATGTTATTACATGAAAGATTTTATTTTTGAAAATTGATTTATAAACACCTGCATGTTTGAACCTTAGATTTCAGTTCTCAAAAAAAAAAAATCTACGGTTATAGAGAGAGATAAATTTAACAATTCTATTAAACAGTATTTAAAAGGTAGCTAATTTGTGCAAATCACTATTTGAGTACTGTGGAGAGAATGCAAAATAAATAATATAAAGTGAATGCTCTTTTGGAGATTAAAGTTCAACAGCCAGACAAATGCACATGTGAAAAACTTTACTATCCTACACTAAACAAATTAGACTTTTACAGAGCACCACTGTATTGCAAGCACAAGTAAATGCACACACACACGTACACACACACACACACACATGTATTAGTTCATGAACAAAATTGTCCATAATTATCACAAGGTCCTTGCAATACACTTATTATTTGCCCAAGGTCAAACAACAAGTAAACTGGTGAGTGGAAATTCAGTCTTCCTAATGCCAAAGTTCACCCTCCTTCCACACACATACAAGTGTAAGAACAACACACATTACAACCCAAGCAAGGTGAGATGAATGTACAGGAGAACATAAGATAAAACAGAAACAAGCTACCACTACCGTGAACAAAAAGGTGAGGGAATAATTAATGTTTATGATAAGTCAAGATATGCAAGAAATCTTTTATTTCCAAGTTTTAAATCATCAACAGGCCAGTTAAAAAACATGAAGATTGAAACAAATAAAGGGGCTATTTTCCACTATTCACACTATGAACTGGTCCCCAGAATTGTGTTGTCTTTCATTGCTCCATTCTTAATAACAAATCATTTGAAATGTCACCATTATTAAGCATCTCTGAAATAATATGTAACCTGGGCCTAATATAAATGGATATATATATGGTATTGTTTTAAGTATAAAACATTAAATACTCCGTGAATACAATGTTATTCCTCTCTCACAAAGGCATTGCAGACTTGAAAATTTAAGCAGCTTTCTTTTTGACTTTTTAAATGGGGCCCATCAATAAATACAAAAGGCCACAACATTTCCCACCAAAAAAAAATCAAGTCTCTGGTGACACAGAAAAGCTAGAAATTGGAGCATTTATCTAGAAAATTTAAGATGTTCAACTCTTACATGAATTGAGAGCCTGGGGCAGAACACAGCAGAGACTAGGCACAAAACCCAGTTTGAGTGCTATGTATGTGGGTCAGACACTCGAGGCTTCAGGGTTCACATGGATTCTCAGTGGAGAAATCTCCAGGTGGCCACTTTCCCTGTCAACATCAATTACTCCAAATGAACAACTATCTATGCACGCTCTTTCCAAGTAATTGCAACCACCTGATTAACTTAAGCATCGAAAAAGGCCAAGACATTTAAGAAGTCTGAAAATAATCTTCTAAGACCAGAGACCATGACCATTTGACTCCCTATGACTAAAGCTCTGAATATTAATCCCCTGAGATCTGTGGAGAGAAACTTGCGGCTTCAAAGGCTCAGAACTCGAGGAAGCACAATGAGTGTTCCCACAGCACCCACATGGCCACCAAGATCCAAGAGATGAAGGGAGGAAAAAATAGATTCTTATAACACAGTTCTAAAAATACGCCTTTGAAAGTATATCAGAAATATGTATCAGAGATGTATCAACCCAATACACTTCACAGCAAATAAGTGTTATGCCCTTCCATATTGCATTAACTCCTATTCAAGCATCCGAAAAAATACTTAGTTTCATATCAGCACTGGTTTTCCTTAAACAAAAAGCTTTCTGAGAGAACATGGTGCATGGCACCCCCATAATCTCATGGGCAGATCATCTAGTGGAGAAAATATATGTTTTTTCCTGGCATCTTCTGCCAGTCAGGGCTACAGGGGAGGACACATTCCAAAAGGACTTTCTTTGTCACTCTCTGGGAATTCTACTAAGTTGACTTGTCAATACATATAGCTACTGACATCAAGGAGGCCCTAAAATAGAACTTGCCCAAAGGGGCAATTTCATCCTGTTGGACAGAACAGTGAAAATAAAAGTGAAAGATGCCTCATAGTCTAGGTCCAGAGCCAGGATCTCAGAAAAATGAGAATCAGGAAAGCAAAGTGAGGTTAGGATAAGACACGGGCTCTGCTCAGATCATGACTAAGAACCAAACTTAACAGATCCTGAATATTATGGCCAAAACCTGCTGTTGGTTTGCAAACTCAGAAGTTTCCCAGGTGAAATCTGAAACTGGCCCCCAAACACAGGGGGGGCAAAGAAAAATGGAGGAAAGAGGAAGACCTTCCCTTATTGGTAGGTAGCAAGTTTAGTAAGCAAGTGAATTTATTTACAAAGCTTGCTTGAGGGACTACAAGACAAGAACTCTCCACAGATGCTTTCCAGAATCTGAAATTTATAAAGCGGCATTGATTGGGTTCAGTCCCATGGTCATTCCAGGTGGTCTTAACCACACCATACCTTCACAAAGCTACATGCTCACAATGACTTCAGTGATAGGAATGGAGGGAAGAAAGTATGTTCCAAGGTCAGGGGTGAGGGTAAGGAATCTCCAGTTGACTAGGTCCAACCAGCGGTCAGCCTGTGGTCACATCCTTTCTATGACCTCCAACACCTGCTCTTTTGATCAAAGCAAGGCCAAAAGTGGTCTAGCTTCTCCACGGAGCTTCAGAGAAGGGCAGTCATCCTCCATCTAGCTCTTCTTATCTCCAATGGTGTTTTCTGCTCAAATTAGTAAAATTGGAATTGAAAATTTTATCACAGAGTTTTAGGCACATTTGTTGTATCTGTGTATATTTAATACTAAGAACAGTGTCCAGCATATATTTGCATAATGCAATTGAATTGATTTGAAAGCAACTTTAGAGATGTACATTCCTATTATTCACACAATGTAGGAATCCAGGAATCCCTGAATTTTCATCCGAAATCTAAAAATACATGAAGGAATTGGATTACCATTACTTTTCCAGGTGACCCACTATATTATTAGCAATCCTGAGGAAATTTGTCCATAAAAGTTATCAAATGATCCCTCTTTCACTCATTGCTCCCAGTATTGAATAAATGGGGCAACGCAGAACATACCCATCTTCTACACACGGACTCTACACACTACTCCAAATTTCTCTTTTCAGATTAGATGTGCCATATATGTTCAGCTATTCCCTTGTGACATATGTTCTGTTTGCTGAGACTAGAAATTCTTAGAACTTATGACATTTGGTCATATCTGAAGCTTAGGACACTGATTATAAAGCAGTATGTGAAGAAATTCCTAACATATGGCATGCCCCAAAATATGTTCACATATCTGAACTTCTGACCAATAGATATTCTCTTTTAGGGGGAACTACTCCCTGGATATCTGCAAAAATACAAATACTGGAGAGAAACGAAACATACTTCCGGTCATCATTCAGTTAGCCCTTTGTTTGGAATCCTTTATAACATAATAATGTGTCTCCTTGAAGGGGAATAAATGGAGCTCTATTTGAATAGGAAATTAGCTGATATTTCATAGGAGAACATGAGAAGCCACACAAGCTTTGTTAGTCATTTAGGTTAGTACAAACTTTGTTTCAGTCAATAATGCTATCGTGAACATCCTTGCGTACAGATGTGTTTATCTCTGGTTATCTCCATGGATATGTTACTATGAAAAGAATTTACTGGAATAAAATACATAAGAATTAAATTTTATTTTACTTTTTAATTAAACAAACAATACATGAAAAGATGTGAAGGAAGGAGAGAAAGAAATGAGAGGGAGGGCAGGAAGATGGGAGGAAAATGAGGATGGAAGAGAAAGAGGTAGAAAAGCAGGAAGGGAGACGGATTTTTATGAAGCTGAAATCCCCCTTGACCATAGAGTTTCCCAATCCAAGGCATATCCCTAAACCAACCATGGTTACCATATTGATGTAGATCTTTTCAAACTTATTTAATACATTAGAATACAAACATATTACAGAGAATATATATGCACTTTAAGAAAATATTTTTATTTAAATGTACTCTTCTCTCTCCATATATCATAGATATATTTACATGTCTACAGTACTCTACAATTACTTTATCTTTGTAACTCCCCCAGTGATGAAAGCAAAGAGTTTCTCAATCTTTCAGATAATGGTTCAGTGAATATCTTTGCAAGTGTTTTCTCAGGCAACTTTCTTTGATGTCTACTGAGAAGCAAACTCATGGCTCAAAAATTATGAGATTTAAATGTTAATGGATGAGACTACATTATTCTCTGAGCTGTTAGTGCATATTTTCCCGCATCCTTGTCAAAATATTCTGTTAGCAAATACTTACAGCTTGTTCACATGGTGTGGAAAAGTAGCATCTAATTTCTGTTGGGTGTTTTCTTGATTATTCATGAAGTGAAATATGTTTTTTACATTTATTATCTATCTATACTTACGTTTCTATATATTATTTATATAGCTGCTCATTTTTCTCCTGGTTGGTCTTTTTCTTATTGAAATTTGGGAGTTTTTAAAATGTAAAAGATAGATGTCAATCTTATGTATGGTATGTGTAGTTCTCCAATCGTTCACTGGTATTTTTAACTTTGTTTATGGTCTATTTTTAAAATTAATTTTCAATTTGCCTATGAAAGCCTTTCCTACCTCAAAGCATTAAAGACATTGCTCTATTATTTATTTCTAGCAAGTTTTGAATACTTTTGACTTTTATTATTAAATTATGGGCGGTTGAACCATTTTTTCATAATAAATACAGAGTTGTCCCATAATTTTTTCCCATTAATGTGAAATGCCACATTTATCATATCAACTTTTGATTTATAAATGGTCCATTTTGGAGTAATCATTGTATCCCATTGATTCATTAGTCTAGCCCCACACACAGTTTTTATTACTATTAATAATGACTTTTTCATGTTTTGGTATTGTGGGGCTGGTCTACCCAAAAGGGGTCCAATGGACTTTTTCCAGAATGTCCCGAATAGGTCTTTTCCAACAAGTGTCACTTGGCAAGTGGAACAAAGATCAGCGGAGGACTTGGGGGTCCAAGGGAGAAATCGTTACCATCACTTGAAAAGAGGAAGGAGCCGGAGGGAGGGAAGGGAAAGGGCACAAAATGGAATAGAAAAGAACACAAGGGACCATGGAGATGGATCACGGGTGAATTGGTGGTGGGCTACCCAAGGGGAATGCAAAATGTAAAAGACATAAATAACAATAAAAATATATATTAAAAAAAAAAGAAAAGTGCGCATTAACTTTAGTTGAGATCACTGACAACCCTGGGGGCTAAGTCCAGGATCACTTCACCCTTTGCCCTTCCCCTAATTGAAGAAGTGATCCCTGGTTCCTCCAATGATACCTACAAGAATGCTGTTCAGGGCCATCATACAGGTGTCAGTTTATCAGTGAATGTTTCTACTCTGAGAAGCTCACCTTTTTACCCATAGGGTAAACATGAAGTCATCCCAGCCTCAGGTATAAATCTCCTCCACTTTTCTCCCAACCCCATGTGCCTTACACAGGATGGAAACCTCTGGTTCACCCTTTTTTACTTTCGAATTTACAGCCATGTAAATCCATATATATGTTATCAAATTTTATTCTTTTCTCTTTGTAATCTGTCTGATGTTCATTTGTTTATTTGTCCAGCTTCAGAAGAAGCCAAAGGAGTGGGAGAATTTCCGCCTGTGCCCTGACAGTGTGAAGTAAGGCAAACACTTCTTTCATTTTCTTCTTTTAAAAAATGCCAATTTTTGGATATTTTCGCTTCCATATCAGACCCAACTTTCAATCTGCATAAAAATAATTTTTAAATATTAATATCATTAATATTTAATGTAGAGATTAATTTTGGAAGAATTCACAGTTTTTCATGTTATAATATTTTTTTTTTTATCCAAGCTGGGGTACAAGCCAGAGGCGTGGGACGGCCAGAGGGTTCACAAGAGACAGAGTGGGGAGCAGAACAGGCAGATCAGAAATACACTGCTGAGGGGAGCAGCGGGCAAGGCAGGAGAGGTCTGCCGCACCATGTGGGATTCTCCCCAGCTGGGCATCCAACTCGCATCGCGCGCTGCCGACAGCTCCAGAGCGCAGCGCTCAACCACTGCGCCACCAGGGAGGCCCTTTTTCATGTTATAATATTCTGATCCATGATCATTATGTCTCTATAGCTACCTCTCAAGATTATAAAATCTGCTTTAAGGGCCTCCTTGGTGGCACAGCAGTTAAGTGCTGCTCTGTGGAGCTGTGGGCAGTGGGACACAAGTTTGACTCCCGGCCAGGGAGATTCCCACACAGTATGGCAGACCTCTCCTGCCTCGCCCACTGCTCCCCTCAGCAGTGTATTTCTGATCTACCTGTTCTGCTATCCGCGCTGTGTCTGGTGAATCCTCTCGCCACCCCACACCTCTGGCCTATACCCCAGCTTGTATGTATAAATAAATCTTTAAAAAAAACTGCTTTAATTAATTTTATTTTATTCATTCATTTTCCATTAACACTTGATAATTCTGTTAATGCCTACTACACTATCTCCTATTACTATCCCATCGCTATTCTTTGTCAAAACTTTTTCTACTGCTTGTGTATTTGTTTTACTAAATAATATTTAGCATACTTTTTATCTAGTTCTAAAATAAAACCATATTTTATCTTCTTCTTTATAAAGAGGCACATATATTTCAAACAAAGGAGAGAAAAAGGACTCAAGGAACGTATAGTCTAGCAAAAACAAAAAGTTTATGCAGAGACAGAAAAATAGGGAGCTACACAGTATGCTTGATGATTAACCTGTGAGGTTAGGGCCTCAGATTTGGGGGTGGCAGGTACTACTTATTGGTTAAACTAGAAATGTAAGACTTGGTCAACTCATGGAAGACTTTTATGTTTCATAGCATTTAACTCTTCTGTATTTACTCAACTATGTGATGGCACAAATTTAAATCCAGAATTCTGTCACCAGCATTAAATGAGCATATACTTAAATGTGATTTCAAAAGAGAAGGAGACTCCTAGCATAGATGAGGACTGTGTGCTCACGAACAGGTACATCATGTCCTGGGTAAAGAAATCCACCTTACATGGAATGTGTAAAATCAGTGCCACATGGCAAAACTGAAACAATTTGGTATTGAGGATATATCCCTGATTCAAGAGCAAACAATCCAAGGGTCAGGGGATTACAATGTCTCGCAAGCAGTGAGCATAGTTCCTGAGGGATTTGGGGTGAGAATGAGTTTTACAGAGCACTAGAATAGGCAATAAGAAGCAGAGCATGGTGGGCTAGGAGGTTGGGGGTTTCTGGGTAAGGTTCTCTAGGGCAAGTGAGCTAACTGAAGCTGGAGGATGGTGACTGGGGTACACTAGGTTTCCTTGACAAGGAGGCATTTCTGACTTCATAAATGATATTAAGTTTGTGTTATGGCCTGGTCATTAGGGCGTTTCCATTCCATGGGTCCTGATATGAATTAATGTTATCATCAGTAAATAAGCATTACTAGAAAAGAGAATTAATCAAGTCAGGCAGACAGACCTTTCCCCTTCATTGCAAAATTTTGCTAAATGTTCTAAAGCTTAGCAAATATTATCCTAAGCAGCAAAAGCGAGGGAATTTCAAAGGCAGGGGAAGGTGAAGAAAAGAAAGTCGAGGGGATGGGGCAAGAGTAGACATTCCTGGGAGCCATGGGGCAGCCAAAAATATCAAGGGTGCCCAGGGAGCTGCTCGCTTTTCCTACTTCCTCACCCCTCCTTCAGGAGACACTTCCTCAGCAGCTTCTCCCTCTTCTCTGGCCACCAGTTGGCTGTGAATGCTGCTTGCACAAAGCACGTTTCTTCTCTTCCCCCTGTTAGCATAAAGCCCCCTGGTCCCTGGCCCCTGGCGCTCGAGGCACTATGTTCTCTTCTAGATGGCAATAGCGGTGACCTATGCATTAGATGAAGAATTCCTGAGAGTGAAGGGCTTTGTTCTCTGCTCCTACTTCTTGAGCACTACAGTAGCTTGTGTCAGCTCAACTACCCACTTTCAAGGTCTCCAGAAGATAATTTTGATCAGGGAGACTTTTAACATTTCTATAATCCAAATAAGCTACTCTGTAAGTGGCTGTGGTAGGAATTTTTGAGCAGAAATACAGTCAGGAGGGAAAAAAATGAAATCTAAGACACTTGCCTAATTCAGGACATCTGGTTACCTTATACTAATGTAGCCTATACATCAGAAAAAACTATGAAATGCAAGATACTGATTGTCAAATGAACTCTGCCATGTGGAGCTCAACCCAGGAATTTCCTGTAGTTGTATTTCAATTGTAATTCATTTTCTGGGTTTATTCATCTCATTCTTTATGAAAAGAGTTGGGGGGGAGGAGAGAGGGAGGACAGAAAAGAGACAGTGAGGAAAGGAAATAGAAGAGAATGAGAAAGTGTTTAAAAGATTTGTGAAGCTAACATTTAAACAATCATTCCCTCCCACAAACGAGGGGAAAACTCCCTAGCCTGAAAAAGAGGTATTTTAAGCAGACATTTAAGGAATACCAGCATTCAAAAGAGGTGGAAGTCTTAATATGTGTTTTGATTATAGCAAACACCATAAAATGCTTAAATGAATACTCTCAAAAATAAGACTATTAAGTCAGCATTCCTCACATGTGTCTTCAGTCTTTCCTGTCAATACCTGACTAGTAGTTTTAGCTGCTCTTTATTTGCTCACACAGAAATGAGGCTCAGTTAGGACCCAGGAGTAAGAAAGGGGATTTGATCCTGCTGACATTACCCAGAAATGCACCTGAATCACACCACATGGCCATTAGAGCATGGCACTGGTGCTCGAATTCCTTTTCTTCCAAGTTTCCTAAGAAGTTGAAATGGCTCAGATCTGTAGCACTGTTTCCATTCAGGAGACTTCACCACTCACTTGTGGTTTCTCCTGCTTGGGATTGCCTAACAGACCAAGAACACCCTAATTCCATGCAGGGAGATTCCTTACATACGTAATTGTGGATAAAAATTATACAGTTCTTAAGGATCTAATTTTCAAAGCAGTGACAAAAAGCCTTATCAAAAAGGAATTGCATCTCGATCTTAATCTATTTTTGTACAGAAGGTTATTCTTATATTTGGGTTGAAGGGGATGTTTGGGAATGGCTGGGCTTAACTGACGGAACCTGCGAAGCAGACAGTTCCCTGTCCTGTTGATGAGTCTGTACCCCTGAATGTGCCACCTGGTCCTCCTCGCTCTTCATTTGTGCAGTGTATGTGATCAGTGGTAAAACCGGGTGTACCAGCTCCTGAGAGCCGGCTGTGCCCATCTCTTTCGAGTTTCACAAACAGTAAACTTGGTAGCTTGAAACTGGCCATGGTGGACAGATGTATACCATGGAAAGGGGCGAACGCTACGTGAATCAGAGCTTCTCTCGAGAGAGCTAGCTATGAAACGTTTACTACTTACCCAAATTCACAGTGTGATAGGTTCTAGAGACGTTGTTGAAAGTTTTTATTTCACTACTTCTATGTTTATTCCAACAATTCGGATTTTGAAAATAATCACAAAGCTGTCCACATGTTTAATATTTTATAATAAACCATTAAGATCATTACAAAAAATCATTAATGAGAAGGTTGAGTCCTCATTATTTAAAAAATATCTATCCAGTCCCAGTCCTTTAAGAGCTAAGAAGGAAGGAACTAGAAAGTTTGTAGTATAGTTTATGGTTTGATTAGATAATTTTCTGCCCACTCTTTGGCCAGCATGGATACCAGGATGAGCTTGAGCACACTGAAGTGATACCACCTTTGTGCAGAGGGAAATGACATCCCTTTTATGATCAGGGCAAATCTGTCAAGCAGCCTCCCAGAAGGAATTCCGTACTTGTAAAACCACAAGCCATGAACTTGAGTCTATTTCTATTAGAGAATTCTTTCCCAGACATTATGTCACTTTATTTTTCTTTTAATGTTTATGAACAGGTCTGCAACTATACTAAAGGAAATGTGTCGATTGTGCTTATCACAATGAAACTGTTTTCCAAACATTTTACTATTTGCATGCCAATAAAATAACTTGGAACATCTTGGGCAGATAGACAATTTTTATTCATTAAAATGTCAATGTATTCATCTACAAAGTTATTTTCTAGTTCAAATATTCAGATCTCATAACAAAACTATTCTCTCCCTTAGGATCAAAGCAGTTGTTTTTTTAAATCTAGCTAAGAAATACAATAAAATATATCAAATTTTAAACTATTAAACACAATTAGATGTTATTGGGTTGATTTTTCAAGCTGGAAAAAATGTACAGCCAAACCTTTCCTGAATTTCTAAAGAATATCAGCATAATATTTTTACATACACTATAGAAGCAGCACAGAATCAATGGTTTTATAGGCATGAAGAATGAATTCTGTAAAGAAAAATTTAGGAACTAGAGACTTAGAAATCATATCTGACTCTGTTATAACAGATGGAAAAGACAAATGGTGAGATTAAATGATTTATTGAGGGTCATGCATCCAGTGTCTGCACCACTGGCAATATTAACCAGGTGTTCTGATGTCTGAGAACGTTCTCTGTGCCACCATTTTCTTTCCAAGATCTGCAGTCTATATACTGGTATAGTTTTTGCAATGTTATAGTTGCATATTTCAAATACACTAGTTTGTTTGCAGTCTTCACTTTTAAATTGCTGCAGCTCCTAGAATAACATTATTTCTTTCAACATTATTTCATTTTAAAGTAGTATAGGAAAAAAAGAGATTCTCATCAGGGCCACTTTCTGTTGGAGTTCACTTGTGCTTTCTACATATGTGTGGGTTTTCTCTGGGTACTTTGGTTTCCTCCCACATGCCAGGGAGATGCACTTGAGGCTCATGGCGTGTCTGCATTATCCTCCTGGGTATGAATGTGGGCATGAGTGTGCCTTGCAATGGAATGGCATCCTGTCTGGGGTCGGTTCCTGTGTTGTGACCTGAGCTTCCTGGATAGGGCCTGGTTACCCAAGACCCTGAGTGGAATAAATGGTTGGAGAATGAATGAATGAATGAATGAATGAAAATTATTCTTTAATATTAGTAGTGTTTTGGGTTCGGTAAGTGTCTACCTTGGGAAAAAGCCCCCAATATAAAGGAAATATCAAATTCTGGACTCAACCCCCACTCCGAATAACACTTCAGGAGAATCCCAGTTCTCTCTGAGAGGTCATTCTTTGAGTTGATTCATTCCAGTCTATGAGCCCTACCCAAATATTGTATTCATCTTGCATGTGTGACTTTTAGCATGTAATGCTTTTTCTTTAGTTTTAGAATTTTAGAGTTGCAAGAGATCTTGAAGACATTGCCTAATACAGGTATCCCTTCAGCATTCAAATAGTCATCTAACTTTTGCTCAAAATACCTCCATGGAGAGCGGATATATGTATTTTATTGTTAAAACTTTTTATTTTTAAAGATTTATTTATTTATGCATACAAGAACTGGGGTGTAGACCAAAGGTATGGGGGGGGGGGGTCGGTGAGCGGATTCACCAGAGACAGAGTGGGGAGTAGAACAGGCAAAACTATTGAAGTACACTGCTGAGGGGAGCAGCAGGCCAGACAGGAGAGGTCTGCTGCGCGGTGGAGGAAGCTCCCTGGCTGGGACTGAACTCATGCTGCAGTGGCTGCCAACAGCTTCACAGTACTGAGACTTAACCCCTTGTACTACCAGGGAGGTCCCATTGTCAAAACTTTTATAAAAATCTTATTGCAGGGCCTCCCTGGTGGCGCAGCAGTAAAGCGCTGCGCTGTGGTGCTGTCCGGAGCCGAGATGCAAGTTCGATGCCCGGCCAGGGAGAATCCCACATGCTGTGGCAGACCTCTCCTGCCTCGCCCGCTGCTCCCCTCAGAAGTGTATTTCTGATCTGGCCTGTTCTGCTCCCCGCTCTGTCTCTGGTGAACCCTCTCGCCGCCCCACACCTCTGGTCTGTACCCCAGCTTGTATGTATAAATAAATAAATCTAAAAAAAAAAAATCTTACTGCAATGCAACAAAAGGAATATATCACCTCTGTGCTGTATGTCGCCAAAATTCATGACATCAGTATAATTATAAGAAATTGTCAGGTAAATGAAGGGCATTCTACAAAATCCCTGACCGTTAGTTTTTAAATATGTCAAAGTTATGAAAGACATGGAAATATCAGAAAACTGTCACATGTTAGAGGAGAAATGATGGACTGATGTTATGTGATATCTGAAGTGACAATGGAAAAAAATAATAATACATTAGTGGAAAAACTGGGGAAGCCCAAGTGTTAATTTCTTAGTTTTGAGAAATATACTGAAATTATGTAAAACTTTCCATTATATTATGTTATATAAGCTGCTAACAGGGGACTGTCCTGGTGGCGCAGGGGTTAAAATCTCAGTGCTATCAAACTATCTTTAGCCACTATGGCATGAGTTTGATCCCCAGCCAGGGAGCTAACCCACATGGCGCAGCAGACCTCTCCTGTCTGGCCCACTGCTCCCCTCAGGAATGTATTTCAGTAGATCCACCCGTTCTGCTCCCCACTGTCTCTGGTGAATCCTCTCACCCCCTTACCTCTGCCTACAGCCCAGTTCTTGTATGTATAAATAAAAATAAAAATAAAAATAAAAAAACACATGCTAACAGAGAAAATAGAAAGTTGGGTGAAAAGCCAAATTTCTTTGGCTATAAAATGTCATGGTGATTGACACAACATGTGTGCTCAACAACTGCTAGCTACCTACTGAATACCCACTGAAGGCACATAAACTGCCTTAGCTAATATGCAAACAATCGTTGAACAGTAGTCCCCAAACCTGACTGAGCATCAAAATCAATTGAAGAACTTTTGAAAAATATAAATTTCCAGGCACTGCTACATTTTTCTAAATCTCCCTAGGTGATTCAAATGTGCAGGCATATTTGGAAACCACTGTTCTTTAGTATTTAGAGACTCACCAAGGGGGAGTTCTTTATACGGTGTTCCTTGAAAGTCAAAAATTTAAACGTAAGGCTTGGAATAAAGAACCAATAGATCCTTTATAATAGGTAACATTATACATAGTTCTACCTTCCCAGAGGGAGCATTGAAAAGAGGTATTTGAGTGTTATTTAAGGAAAGGTACAACTGCAGGAACTTAATCTCCTAGCCAATCCTAAATGCTATTACATATTTATGTATTCTCATTGTAGTCACTCCATATTTAATCCTCTTGCTTTCATTTTTCAGTTTACTAGAGCCAGGAACATGGCCTTTCATTTAGTTTGAGTTTGCTCATTCAATTACTTAGCTGTCATTTTTCAGAAAATAATCATGACAAATTTGTGCCTAAGTAGGAAAACCTATCTAGGACAAAGGACAATAAGAAAACACTAAATGAAGACAAGGAATTAAGAAACTAAGTAATGATTATAATGACTTATATTTTCACTGGGGGATCAGAACTATGGATAATGAAAGCAGCATAAATTATAAATACCCCCAACTGTATGTGTATGTGCATGTGCATGTGTGTATATACATACATATGTACACATGTGCAAATATATAAATGCATATATGTGTATAAAAACATTGATAAAGTCAAATAAATGATTTTTGTATGTTTGGAGCCCAGGGAAGAATAAATATCCAGATAAAAACTACAAGTGAATATACCAGGGGGCAACAGGCTGTATGCAGAGTAAATAAGATTGGGATTGGGGATAGGTTGATAAGACTAAGAGGGATGATAAAAGTGAAGCAAGAGACAAAAAAAAAAAAAAAAAAATAGCAAACAGCAAGTGAGTACCAAAGCAAGCAAACACCATTTTCAGCTACCAAGTCACACCGCCTGGGTCTACTCACATCACTGCTCTGGCTTATGCTTTGATTACAAAGACATTTGAAAAGGATTCATCCTGCCTCTATTTCATAAATTATCTTGAAATTCCCGAATTCACTCTAAATACTACTTTAGCACAGAATTCTATTTTGTTACTTTTGATAAGAGAATTGTCTCTAAAAATTCTGATTAAAAACATTTCATGTTGTACCTTTTAAACATCTGAACATGCCTTGTAATCTTTGGCCTAGTTTCTCTTCATGCTGTGTTCCCCTAAAATGCCACTCCGAGAACACAGTTTATTATTTAAAAATCAATGGGTAATCCATATGTGGATTAGTTCCTGGGGCTTTGTACAGTACTAAGGTGGTGCCTTATTAATGCGCAAAGGTCAGGTTTGAGTTAGAGAATGCCTTCCCCATTGCTCAGCCTCCTGCTTTCTCTCATCACATGATAAAAGCTTCTGAAATTTAGGTACTCCCATCAGTTAACTTAAAAGAAGATTTGGACTTTGTTTTTAAAGGTGTTTTTTTAAAAAATTGACTTGTACTCTTTATAATTTAGAAAGGTGTGACACTAAAATGTCTTTATTGCAGGTAATAATTCTACTTCTAGAAATCTACCCTAAGAAAATGATCAGAAATGTTAAGTTTTATATTAAAATAACCTCATTATAGCATTATTTATAATATCAAAAACTTGTAAATAATGTAAATGATTTACTTAAAGGGAATACTTTCATATAATAGTATACAGCCATCTAATCAATGATGCATTAACTGCGTTATGTTTATGAGAAATTATTAACAAGGGAAATCCTTATGCTAATAAATTTGTGGGAAAAAAGAAGAATGCTATATTGTTTCAAAGGTCTGATTTAAATTAAGTATAAATGAGCAAGTACATCAGGCAGCAGAGGGTAATAGTTAAATGTTTAGACTCTAGGGTCCAACTGCTTGAAAATCTGTATATAAACACTCCACCACTTGACTATGTGTACTTAGGTAAGCTATTTAACCTCTCTGTTGATTAGTGCCCTGTAATATGGGAACAGCATGATATTTTTTTGAAGGTCAAATCAGGGAATCTATATAAAATACAGAGAGTAGTGCCTGGTTCATGTTCACAATAATATGTTTAATATAATGTTATATAATTATAATTATGATTTTATTGTTATTAGTAACATTTTTTAATCCCAGAAGAAAATAACCCAAATCTTTACAATGGTTACTTCTATAGAGCAGTAGGTTTAGTATTGGAGTATAAGTTTCTACTTATATTTTTCTGTTTTTTATAAACATAGGACAAAACACATGTAAATGTTTTAAAAATCAAAGAAAAATAAAAGCACCTGATTTAAACATGGAAAACAAATACTGCTATGACTTTGAAACCCCAAAGTGTAGGTGATGCCCACCACAAATAAGGAACACATGTCACACAATGAGCTTGTAACATGCCCGAGTTATTTCTAAGTGACTGACTTCAGCTTCTTAGAATATGAAGGGCTTCCCCAAGTGCTGAGCTATAATTTCAGCTGCTCCTGCCCACATAATAGTTAAAGTTAGACCAACCCATTCCTAATTGATACACTTTATTTATGTCCTGTCTTTGAAGGAATACCCTTAAATATAACACAGTCAGCAATGGGTATTGGTTTGTTTTGTTTAGTTGTACAGATTCTCTGTCATCAAAAAGATAGATTCAAATGAAAGACAAAGATCCATACAATCGAAAACAACTTCCAATTCTGAAATTAAATGGCATCAGCTCTAAATAAGTAGGATTATTACCAGAAAAGAATAAAAACACTATCACAGGATTTACAGACCAATAGTGACACATCTTAATTTGTCTTACATGCTGCCACCCTCAAGAGTGTAAATAAGATTTGATGAGACCTATAGCTTTCCAAGTATCTGATTTATTTGTCCCTTCAGTCCAACCACCTAACACTCTCTGGAGAGCTCGAATTTCCACTCTGAGAATCCATGTCATGTTTAATTCAATTGACACAGGCAGAACCTCCTTTTCTAAGAAAACCTTAAAGGCTCAGTTTCAAAAGAATCTTTTCATATGTTTTATATTTAAACCTATAGAACTAGAAACAAATTCTGGGACAATGAATATAGGTTTGCTTCTATTTTTATGTTTTATTACTTAAATATTACTCAGGACATGGCACATTGTACCACGAAAATGTTAAAACTGAGGAAGTCCTTCAAACCAATTCTTTTGACAAAGGGGTAATTACAAAATAAACCAATTATCACTGGGTTATAAGATCACAGTTGAGGAAAGCGGAAACAGTATTTCATCTAATTGGCAGCCAGATTCTGTCACATACGCAGGTAGCTAAACTTTCAGCAACCCAGATTAGATCATGTATAGTAATGAGAGGAAGAGCCTACTGTTTGAGGACAAGCACAATACAGTACAGATATACTTAAAAAAAAAAAAAAAGAAATGAAAGCAAATACACCCATGTGTTGCATGTGGAGCCTAGCTCTAGGCCACAGGATGAAGGACTAGAATTCCAGCCAGAGCCTCCTTTGCTCCAACTTCAGTTATGTTACTGACCAACTCAATGAGCCTAGAAAAGTCACTTCATCTGTCCAGCTTTTAGTTCCTTTCTTCATTATGAAATGAAAGTTTGGGGCAATATGGGACATATGACAAATATTTAATAAATACTTAAAAATATATATAGCTTCTCTATTGCTACCTTGTGAATTAGCAAAATGGCTAAATGGGTTTTTACCAAATTTGGATATTACAGAATAATCTGATTCAAGATATAAACTCCATGGAATGTTCACCTTGGAGGGCTAGTAAATTAGGAAGCATTTTCAAAGTAAGAGAATCTCTATTGCCAAACAATTGAGAGAAAAATATATCCTGATTTCAACGTCAAAATGGTGCATAATGAAAATTTCAGGAGTTGACTAGTAATGGAGCTGCACCTTATTTGGGTAAGTCCATTAGGGTGTAGAGGGGAAGAAATTTATTAATTTGAAGATTGCTCATTATTTTTCGGGAACAATGCCAATATAGTGATAATGGATCTAATTTGACATGGTGGGTGCATAGTTTGTTGCTTTAATATATGTTTGGACATATTTAGAGTGATCTCCTCATACAATAGGTCTTCTCCTATTCTTTCCATCACAGCTCCACTCTCTCTTCAGCCCCCAAGACATTATCGAGGATCTATTTCATACATTGTCTCCCTATTGAGTTATTTTCAACTATCGGTTCTTCCCTTGATCATTGCCTGCATCCTAAAAACATGCCATTTCCCCAGGCTGAAAGATTCAATATCTCCTATCTACCAATGTTCTTAAAGGAGTTCTCTGCCTTTGTTGTTACTTCTCCTTCACCCCCATTCACTACTCAGTGGATCTCAATAGGACATTTGTACCTGACCCGGGTTCCAAACCCAAGTTACATCTCAGTTCCTGCCCTGTCCTCTCTGCAGCATGTGATGCTGTTTTGCCTGCTGCTTTTGGGATATTGCACCCTCTGCCATGGTTTGCACCACTATCTCCTTGTGGCTCTTTACTGCAGGCTGTGACCTCATGCATGAGCTCCTGAAGCAGAGCACCCTCCCAACCGGTTATTTCTCCTTGGATGTACCATAGGCAATCAAAACTCAAATTCTAGATCCATGATTTTTCCCTATTTCTGCTCTTCCTCTTGATTCATTAGTCATTTGGTGACACCACCATTCATTTAATCATTCAACCCAGTAGTTACCATGGAGTCATCATCATTTCTTCCCCTACCCCCTTTCTTTTTTTTTTTTTTTTTTGCCAAGTAGAACAGGGGTTCTTCTAGGCCAGAGGTGCAGGAGGGTGAGAAGACTCACCAGAGACAGGAGTTCACCAGTGTTGGGAGCAGAGCAGACAGATCTACTGAAATACACTGTTAAGAAGAGCAGCAGGCAAGACAGGAGAGGTCTGCTGTGCCATGTGGGTCAGCTCCCTGGCCGGGGATCAAACTCAGGCCATTATGGTTATAGCATGATAGCACTGGAGACTTACCCCCTAGACCACCAGGGCGGTACTCCCAACCCCCTTCTAACTCAGTTTTACACCTAAGTAGTTTTTATCCAGAGTCTCACTCCACTCCAATGTCATATCTATCTCACAAAAGAAAAGTAGAAGAAAGCCAATCCACTCATCTCACCTGAGTTTCCCAAGATTCTGTCGTTGGTTCTTTTTTCTCTCTGAGATCTTTTCCTGGATGAGTTCACATACTCTCAGAGTTGCATTCACTATATATCAGTAAGCAGTTTCCCCTAACCCTAATTTTTTTCCAAACATCAGTATAAAATCACCAGTTGTCAGGAAGATATTCAGCATACAAGTTTGATAACAGATTTTCCTCTTCAAAAATAGCCTTCTCTTTCTCCCGTATTCAGTATGTGAGTTATTTGCGATACTTGATAATGTATAAATTGAACTTAATTATCCTCTAAACCTGTTCTTCCTCTTACTTTGGAGAATGGTTTTGACTCTTCAAACTAGAAATCAACTTCAACTCCTCCTTCATATGATCAGTCACATCCACAGGTCAAGAAACCATGTTAATTAGATGCCTGAAAAGTTTTTACAAATATATTCTTGCTTTTTGTTTTGGTTTTCTATTTATTCTTTCTCTTCTACTATGAAAGTAATTTAACTACATCATTTAAAACTCATAATTAGAGAAAGAAAAAAATCCCACCAACTTGACACAACAATTTCTTAGCATTTGGTATATTTCTGACTTTTTCAAGAGTGCCTTTTAAAATATAGCCATAATTATAAAGTATATGCTACTGCATCTGCCAGTATTTTCATCATTTTTCTTCATGATGTACATAGACCTTATTTTATCTATTTGAATGGCTATAATAATTAACCTAGTACATATTCCCTCACTTATTACAGCTTCCCTAAAATGAATTATTTTGGAACATCTTTATTCTGATATTCTTGCTAAACCTCCAAAAGTAGCTGGAAATTTGACAGATATTCAGAAGGTAGTCTAACAAGTTGATAGAGCTTTTAAAGTATGTTTTCTTTAACTTCTCTAAATTATAACAGGCTGTCCTTCTTATCAGCTCTTTCATAGTTACCATTGGTGTCCCAGAGGACATAGGTATTGTTATGAGATTCTGTAGAATCACTTACACTAAGAGTCTTTTAGTCTCTTTTTACCCCAGAAACACAACAAAGGGCTTTAAAATAGGCCTCTAGAATAACAGAACTAAATTTATAACCTGGATCATTAATTTACTTAGTTCCCCTGGACCTCAATTTCTTCCTCTATAACATGGTGACAATAACAGTAATTACTATTCAGTGTTGTCAGGAGGATCAAGAGGTGGCAAAAGATACGTGAAGATTTTAGTCAAGCGTCCAGGGTGTTGCAAGCACTAAAAATTAATGGTCATTATAATCACTTCTCACTTTTCGGTAGTAAAGTCTGCACTCTGTCATTTATGCTATTGCTATGGAGTTAAGAAGCCTGAATGTACCTCTCATTTTTCACTATCTTTAATAATACTCCCTTGGGTTTTCCTGCTCATCATATTCACCCATCCTTCATCACTGGGCAACAGTAAACAGTCGGCGTTGAGTAGGGATTCTGATTCCACCATTTACCTTCTCTATGTCACCACTCAGAGAGCTGCAGGCATTGTAATCACTTAGTTGACTTTTACGATGAGGCTTATCCCACCAGACTGACATTGAGGTTCATTCCTATCTTCACAACTCTGGGAAAGCAAAGCATACATCAAGATCATTCATCTTGCTTAATAAGTTCTGAGAACTTAATTGAACTAGAGTCACCTGAACTGAAATATTTTTTATTTGCTATAATTGAATGAATCTATGTTTTTAATCTTATGGAAACATGACTTCGATCATCACTAAACTTTCTCCTGGTTTTGAAGGCAGTTGTGAAATACTGTTGTTAAATTTTTCTAATGCATTTCTGGCAAGAATAACTCCAATATTCCATGTATATTTATATGATCTTTCCTTTTATCATTATTTACTTAGATTAACATATGAAAACCTATATAAGTCAAGTGGAATGTTAAAACGAAATGTTACTTCAATTAAAAAGTAAGTGAATGAAACTCATTATAATTTTTTAAAAATATTTACTCTACCTCTTAATCCTATTCCCCACAAAAATTTGCAAAGACTAGCTACGTCTTTAAGAAAACTTAACTTTTCTTCTTTTGTAAAATATATCAAAACCACTTGCAAATAAAGCAGGGTGTGTATGTACGCATGTGTGTGTGTTTGTTAGTTTGAGGATTAATAGTTTACTATTAAAATTTTACAAATACGACACCAAATCACCTGCTTTATCAGTGTGGAAAGATTACTGAAGAGGCTTTTCAGATTTTTATACAAAAGCAAACTTTCCATTTACCTTGTCTTTATCTTCTTTAAAATAGTTCTGAAGTTAATTTCTTATAGTAGCTATAATTTCTTATAGTAGCTGTGTATAGCCCCCAGCATTAAACAATCTAATTCAAACTTCAAGATTGAAATAGTATCGCCATCAAATATAATAAATAATTTAAAAGCAATATTTCAAGTTTCACCTTAAAGATTGTATGTTTTCTCCCAAGGCAATGCCTATTTTTAAAATCCCAACATAATCACCATTCATGTAGTTAAGACATGACTTTATTGTCCTTATTATTAATTGGGGAAAATTTTCTGAGCCATTAAAGATTGAATGTACCCAATAAAAAACAAAACAGAAATTCAGAAATCATCAGTTTAATTTGAGTTGCATGGGAGAGTTTATTTAAATTATTCACTCCAAACAATGACAATTCTCTTTCTTTTGTAAGGTTTTCACTTTCCTTTCTTATGTCCACTCTATTTTTTATTATAACTGAGTTTTCCACAGGAAATAAAAACTCAGAACTCAGAATTGAAATGCATGTAAGACCAGCTTTTATCCATTTTTATTTCTTGCACATGATTAAGAGTAAGGTAAAGTGTGGGTGTTCAAATTTTTTTCTTGCAGGTTCACCCCAAATAAAAAAAGTGTGATATATGTTCTGTGAAATTATATAAAAGTCTTACTCAGTGATTTTTCCCTTTCAAAAGTCATTGAGAGAAACATTAAAGTATCCAGGTATGAGCCAACTTTATTACCTACTATTCCTTTCAAGTGACAGAGCAAAAGAGGACTATCAGTAAAGCAAAGTTGCACTTATAAAAACATATCAAGATAAGCTGAGGAGAAAGGCTTACCAGTTATGGCACAGTTATTCTTAATTGTTTCATAGCAAAACAATTTGTTGCTGATCATCTAACAAGTTTTTGGTGTGTTCTATGCAATATAGTGAGCACAACAAAAACACTATTTTATATCCCATAGATTATCTTTAAAAGACATTATTGCAACCATTTTACACTTTGGAAATTGAGCCTACAACATTTAAAACATTACCAAAGATCACTCAGGATTTGAGCCCCTTCTCTTAACTACCAGGCTAAGCTGACCACATCTCACCCTACCTGTTTATGTTCTAAATAACTACCAATTATATGGTGTCATTGTTGATTAAATAATATTAATATAGCCTATTCTTTCATAATTTTATGGCATAATAAGTGTTACTCAACTTTACTTGGGAATTTTTACAACAACTCTCTATTTGCTTTTTGTTCACTCTGGTAAACATTTCATTCAGGCTCTTATGGGGGCAGAATTACTCTATTAGATCACTCAAAAGTTTCAACAATTCTGGGCCTCCCTGGTGGCGCAGCGGTTGAGCACTGCACTGTGGAGCTGTTAGCAGTGCTGTATGCGAGTTCGATGCCCAGTGGGGAGAATCCCACATGGCGCAGCAGACCTCTCCTGCCTTGCCCACTGCTCCCCTCAGCAGTGCATTTCTGATCTGCCTGTTCTGCTCCCCAATCTGTCTCTGGTGAGCCCTCTTGCTACCCCACGCCTCTGGCCTGCACCCCAGCTTGTATGTATAAATAAATAAATCTTTAAAAAAAAAAAAAGTTCAACAGTTCTTTCCTCATGTTCTTAAATATTTTCAATAGTTGCTCAGAAAATATAAAAGAGGTCCAAACTGTTAATTACACAAATTGTTAATAACACTAAAAGTAATTCACTAGACTTGGCAATACTTCCTGTCACCTATACCTTAAAAACCCTCTTAAAATCACTGTTTTCTCTTGAATCACATACTTAATGCTCTTTATGCATAAAATTCTAACAATCTCCAAATAAGTCTACTTCATCATACATTCCACTTCTGTTTAGTCCTGAATATCTCTTCCTAGAATATGACTTACTTGATCATGAACTATAGTTGAATTGATATTCTATAACAAATTATCACATAGACAAAAATATAAAAAGTATATATTTAGCATTTAGAGAAATGAAAACAGCATCCAATGACCTACTAGTTGGGTTAAGAGAATAGACCTAGTACCTTAGGAGCACCCCCCACCCCCACTTAGAATCAGTTTAAGGATAATTTCACATTGGTAGACAACTGCTTCCCATATGTGAATTATAGTTAAATTATACCAATGATGTCATTGACATGGAATAAAAAGCACTGTGAGTTTTAGTGATGGATATTTCACCACAGCTGTGAGCAATGTGTTCCATAAAGGCTGGCATAATTCTCCCAGGAGCCACATTAAAACCTCACTCTTGCAACTCTTTAGCAACATAATAGTGCTTAAAAATTGGATGCAAACAAAGGACATTTACCAGCAAGATTAGTATATTATGTATTTCCTAATTTTCCTAGTTACTAAGTAAAATTTTTAAAAAAAGGTTCTAATGTTATTATACACATGATACAATGAGCTAAAGTCCAGCACATGCTTTATTATTAAGCAAGTCTGCAAATTAAAATAGGAGGGTGATCAAACACAATAAGGGTGATTTTCTGGTTGGAAATAAAAGTAGAAGTACACAGTGCCTTTGAACTTTAAATATTTGAAGAAAAATAGCCTGGGTCAAAGGTAGAACTAGATTTCTTTTTCTTAAAGCTTTACGATTGCTTACCTTATTTTGGTTGGAGTAAAGCAAATCGTTAGCGTTTCTGTAACCTGGGTCAGAGTCAGCCTCGGGAGATGGCCGTGTGCCCAGCAGACCCCTCTTCAGGGAACTGCCACGGTGGCCCTCTCCACAGGTGTCCTCTGCAGAGCACAATGCTCTCCTTGTGAGGTCCTGATGATTCACGATTGAATTTTCATTGAAGAGAGAAAGTTTCCCTAGATGGAAAAAGGAAAACAACACCCAGCAACTAAAATAAGCAGCTGTATTTAGCATGGAGAAAGTGAAGTCATCCCTTCTATCAGGAGCCCCCCACCTGTGCACCCCAGACCTGATATGAGGTGACTATGCGGATTGCCACCTTTACCCAATACATCTGCCTGCCTGAGCCCTGCTTGACTCCTTTTCATAGGAGGGCTATTTGAGTCGTTGCAAAATAAAGTCTCCTGGATTGGAGTTGCAGGGGAAAAGGCTAGTTATGCGGGATGGCTGAAGACACAAGAACAAATGTGGATGATGCCTTTGCCATCTGTGTTCTGAGTGCGTGTGTTCACGAGCTCTGAGAACACAAACTGTTTCTAAGCTACTTACCACGCTGTGCCTTGAGCGGAGCCAAGTGCCTGTCACCTCGCACATTTTTATCTGCTCAGAACAGTTGGGGGTGGGGGTGGGGCTGTATTTTAAAATTAACGAAAGGAGGAGAAACTTAAAGTGGAAAAATGAAGATGCTGAATGACAGGTATTGTTCTGCAACCATCCCAGACCGGGCAGGGTCATCATTGGTTCTAGCAGACGTGTTTTTTATTAGCTGTTCTCATGATGTTCTTCGCTGTACTCTGCTGCTGTCCACCACAGGGTCCTCTGCTTCTGCGCTGTTTCCTGCCACTGCCACACCGCTGCTGCCGCTCTTCCCGCGTCTGTGACGCCGCCCTTACATGTTGTCTCTCCAGGCACAGGTGCACTCACTCGTGCACGCGCACGCCACACTCCAGGCGTCGCCACAAGGCACATGTGCAAGACCGCAGGTGTCCATCATTAAATCTAATGGCGGTAGGGCAGAAAAAACTGATCATGCCCTCATTTACCCTACAGGTATCAAAGGTAGTATCTGGACATTTTCAGGTAACTAACTTCCCAGATCCCTGAACTGGAATAACTAGATTATTGAAGATAGGACAGGTGAGTATGGTTATTCAGGACTAAGACGGTGAACTCTGCAAGGACATCGGATACCTTTCTAAGAGCCCTCCTCAATGTGGGAATAAGACTGGCCTGACAATTCACAGAAATTTTTATGATAGTGACAAACATCCCAATATGTGAGTGTAGCCTACAAGGCTACACTCCTGATTGCCCTGGGGCGATAGGTAGAGATCCCAAGGTATGACCGAGAATGCCCAGGAGGCCGGTAACTGATGTGTGTTGTGCTTTTCCCCCAGGGACTGATCAGCGGAACACCTTGTTACTAAGATTGGAGTCATGGGTGGGAGTTGGTTGCACATCACTAGACTCACCCTCCCTAAAGCCAAAATCCAGTGTTCAGTTTGACCCAACCTTCTCTGTCAATAAAAAGGCCAGGATCCTGCATTGTGCAGCCTGCTCCATCACTCTCGTTTCTTTAGCAGTGTGGTGCTGCCAACGCAACACCAATGAACCTATTTCCCCCCATTGTAAGTCCCACACTGCAAGGCCTATTTCACTGCCTGCCCAGTGCACCACTCCTGTGCAGCACCCCCTCCTGCTTTTCCCACTAGGGTCTCCATAGCTCTAGTTTAAATTCATTAATACCATTACTTTATAGTATTATATAGGTTTCAGCCACATAGCATTATAGGTTTCTATGTGCATAGCTGCATTATTATATTCACCAAAGTCTAGTTCTCATCCACCACCACATGTAACCATAGATTGGCCTCTAAGCCTGGAAGACAAAGAATGGTTTCCAAAGACACTTAATTTGCAATCAGGAAGTAACTCAGACATCAAACTATTTTGGCTTAATTAAGAAAAAAGATCTTTGACAGCTACAAGTGGAAAGTTCTTGGGATGGGACAACCTTTCATAGCCTCAGACTTGGCAAAGTTCAGAAGAAATGCTGCCAGTTCTTGATTTTAAAACTATATTTATGCAACATTTAAACAACTGGCGCGTTCTCTGCAACTATTGCCCCAATTTAGTTTAATGACATGTAGATGAACAGGCCTTTGATTAACTAGTGCACCTTTCAATCACGTGTCAAGATGTTGCAAAAGTGGACCAATTTCTAGTGCACACAGCTGAGATTTATGATATCATTAAAGAGCCAAGGTTCAATGACTTTAAACTATGCTTGAATTATGACTTAAAACAATGTTTTGCACTAATAATTCTGGGCTTATAAAGACTTTCTTTTTACATATTGTGTGATTTTGGTTTATATTTTAGTGATTTTTTCAAGGATAAGTATATACTGAGTGTTCAAATGCATTGTTAAATACACTTTTTTCTTATGCTTAAAAAATAACAGAAACTTTTTATTTTACACTTTATAATGACAATTTCTTTCCTCTAATCTATCTGATATTAAAGAGATCTCCTTAAATATAATATAATAAAATTATCTTATCATTACCTTTCTCCAAAACTCCAACACTGTATCCTATCCTACTCAATCTAATTGAACACATGAAAAATAAAAAAGATATGGCTAGGTATCCTTCAAAGTAATGAAGATGGAAAGTTTGATTACATTTAAAAATTTTTTAATCCTTACGTGGGCTTTCTTATTTTCTGCACCATGTACAGTTTGCCTATGTAAAAACATTTTTAATTTCTTTTTAAATTTTTAAAATTTCAATAATGCCCATTTCCTTGATTACAGAAAAAGAAATAGAAAAATTAGGAAGCATGAAGACGAGTGTAGAAATAATCCAAATATATTAGTTATCACCTTTGGGTTACCCATTATCTTTCTGTATATGGTGTCTGGTATTTCTCCCAGTGTTTCTTCATTTTTCCTGAATCTTATTTGTCTTCCACTTAGGTCATTTGTATATTTGTGTCTTCATTGCTGAAATTATTTCTTCCACAAACTCAAGTGTGGCAAGTTATGTATTCATATTTGTACTCATTTCATTCAATGTCTCTTTTCTTGTGTGTGTTTTTTTTTTTAAATATCTCCAATATCCTTAGTGGAGAATTCTTTCTGTTCCTGGATCTCTTTTCTAAGATCTTGACTCTATCTTTCTGTGTTTGATTGAATTTCTAGAACGTTTCTGAGTTTCTTTATTATTGTTATTCTAAAACCTTTATCTGTTAGACCCTTAAATTCTGTGTTCTTCATATAGGTTTCTGGACTTCTATTATTCTATTCCAGCTTTTTCATCTTGTCTTTAGATGCTCCTGTTTTTCTAGGCATAGATGTTGCTTATTTGCTTTTTATGGTTGGGGCACTTTGTCTTTAATTTCTTCATCTTTGTTTACCTTGGCCTCAGGTGAGGGAGGGAAGGGAAGCTGAGTCCAAAGACTGTCTCAGTCTTGGTGAAGAAGGAGGACCATTCCAGGGAAAGAGTTTTACACTGCTTGTTGTTCCCTCGTTTTCTAGAGCAAGCACTGTTGGCTGCGTCATAGGGCCCAAAGTCTAGTGCCTGAAGTCTTTGCCCCTCCTCTCCAAGGTGCACAGCTGGTCTCTCTCTGTTCTCCCTGAAGGGAGGGGGAATGCACTCTGCCACTGGTGCAGCCAGAAGCCAGATTTCCTGTAATGGAACCCATGACTCCAGCACCTATTTGCCTGTA
Organism: Scalopus aquaticus; assembly: GCA_004024925.1. NCBI lineage: Eukaryota > Metazoa > Chordata > Mammalia > Eulipotyphla > Talpidae > Scalopus > Scalopus aquaticus. The sequence continues at coordinate 157,643 of PVIJ01001661.1, forward strand.
GGTCTTTGTTCCCTCCTCACTGAGAAAATCCACCCCCCTCATTCTCTGCAATAGACTGTGACCAGTCCCCAGCTTGTTTGGTTAACTGAAATGGCTGCTGCTCTGGGCATAACTCCCTCTCTTCTCCTCTGCCACCACCTCAGAGTGATGAGCCACCAACGTCAAAGCAAAATATCTGTGGGTCTGTTTCCCAAAATAGGCACTGAATTGGTGAAATTTTCTGTGAGCAAAATTTAGTTTTTTCTAGTTGTACTATGGGCAAGGCTTATCAAAACCACTCTATTCTGCTCTGTTTTGGGTGGAGCCCCCAAAGTCAATTTTATATGCAGGTTTCTGTAATAATCAGATGTAATTGAAATAAAATGGAAAAATAACTTCTTTCTAATATTTCCCAAATAAATAACAGTAATTAACCATCACCATCAACAACAAAAATACTATCAAGATACTGGCCTCCCTACTGACACAGAGATTAAAGTCTCAGCATTATCAAGATATCACCAGCCACTGCAGCATGAGTTTGATTCCCAGCCAGGGAGCTTCCCACATGGCACAGCAGATCTCTCCTGTCTCACCCGCTGCTCCCCTCAGCAGTGTATTTCAGTCACTCTGCCTGTTCTGCTCCCCATTCTGTCTCTGATGAGTCCTTTTACCCCCACACCTCTGGCCTACACCCCAGCTTTTATATGAATAATTTTAAATAAAAAATAAATCTTTAAAAAAATACTATAAAATACTGATCTTTGATGAAGGAACTTGCAACACTTTATTATAAATTATTAAATAAGATGTCTACCAATATCTATGTACTTAGGTATCTATCTATATATAAAGAAGTGAATTCTGTTGAATTATCCCTGAAAATTCAAAGTACTTCTAACTTGATTTTTTTATGAATGTGAATAAACCAGTTTTAAGATATATATGGATAGGCAGACATGACAATGTGGTGTTATTTGCCCAACCAAATGCTCTACGAGTGTGTGTTGTCACAGAGAATGATGATTAGGACAATTTGATCTAATTATAAGAGCAAATAGAGAACCTAGACACAGATTCTTCTCTATTTGTAATTTGCCTTTTGGAAGAATAGGTATTATAAAAAAGAAGGAAAAAAACGAAATGATGCTGGGAAAAGTGATTAATTCCTGTAGGGGAAAATGAAATTGGAGCCTTATCTTAAATCATAAGAAAATCAATTCCAGGTAGATTAAAAATTCGATATGAAATCCAATATTTAAAACAAATATTTGGAAGCTACTGTAGCTGTATACAGATTATCCTCATATTCTAATATTAGATTATGGAAGCATCTCTTAGGACATTTATTTATTTATTTTAGAGATTTATCTTTATTTATGCATACAACTGGGGTGTAGGCCAGAGGTTCAGGAGGTGATGAGATACAGGTAGTGGTGTCTTCACAGAGACAGAGTGGGGAGCAGAACAGGCGGACTGACTGAAATACACTGCTGAGGGGGGCATCAGATGAGACAGGAGATGTCTGCTGTGGCATGTGGGTCAGCTCCCTGGCTGGGGATTGGACTTAGTGGCTGGTGATATCTTGATAATGCTGAGACTTTAACCCCTGCGCCACCAGTGAGGCACCTCTTAGGATATTTAATATGCATTTTAAATTAAACACTTCTGTTTAACAAAATACACCATAAACAAGAAGAGTAAAAGGTAAGCCAGAGACTAGAAGAAAATATTTCCAACATATGTCACTGAAAAGTAATTGCTAATATTTAAGAAACTCCTATAACTCAAAAGCCAGGAGAAAACCCAACAGAAGCTCATAGAAAAACTGGCAAAAGACATGAACATTTCACAGAAGAGGAAAAAGAAAAAGTTCATAAGAACATGAAAAGATTAAAATCATTAATAATTAAATAGAATTCATTTAGTATATTTATATGTCAAACCACTATGCGATATTTCATATCCACAAATTGGCAAAGCTTTTAAAAGCGAGGAAAACTACCAAGTATTTACAAGGGTATAGAACAAGAGTTGGCAAACTTTTTCTGTAAAGGACCAGATAGCAAATATTTTAAGCTTTTCAGGCCATAAGCTCTCACCTCTCTTCCATAGTATCACAAAAGCAATCAGAGACAATGTGTGATCAAATAATGCTTCTGGTGTTTCTGATAAGTCTTAGTTACAAAATAAGACAACAGGTTTATTTTGGCCCATAGGCTGTAATTTGCTGACCCCTGATGCGGAGAACTGGAAATCACCTGGGAGTATAAATTGATAGATACCTTTTGGAATCATCTACCACTTATATGTAGACCGTATGTATGTAGAGGAACTCTAGCACATGTCAACCAGACATTTGTGCAAGAATGTCCGCATTAGAATGCCCATAACTGAAAAATACTAGAATCATCTCAACTGTATAAACTGCATATGTCTCAAATGTATAAATCTATAACACTTAGAGATTTATTTTTGGAATATTATACAGAGAACTACTATAAAGCAGAAAATATGGATGAACCATAGCTAGCGACAGTAAATTGAACGGATCCTAAAAATATAATGTCAAGAACAAAGATCAGGGCAGTGATGAATGTGTAGTACTATATGAGTCCATTTGAATAAAATTTGAAGGAGGCAATGCTAAAAAAAAAGTTTTTTGAACCACAAGCAACATGGTAAAACTAAATTGAAAAATGATGGGATAATTAATACAAAATGGAGAATTATGTCTCTTGAGGAATGGACAGAATGAGATCTGTAGGGCAATTTTATAATTATATTTTAATTCATCACTAAGGTCATTTTCCAAACATTTTTGGTAACATTATCAGAAGCCATGTTTCTCCATGACAGCAGATGAGAGAATCTTACGGGAAGAAGTCCCATAAGAGACTTCTTATGGTATGATGAGTAGGAAAATATCTTCCTGTAAGTCCACTGTACTGCCTGACAATCTCAGTTTTACAGCCATATATGTTCTAAAGTTGTTTTTTTTTTTTAATTCCATATAGAAAGACTTTCTGTTATTAATATGACAGTGGGGCAGTTAGTACATAAAATCAAAATAGATGTCCTCTGGGAATCTGAAGGAGAATATAAAATTGTAATGGGAGGAACACCAATAACAGGTGAATGACGAGAGATAATTTAGGTTTTCACTGGTATAAAGTAAGAAAAAGAAAAACAAGTGGGAAAAGTCCATTATTAATTCTGTTGTCTTATATTTGATATTAACTTTTTTCATGGTGGTTTGAACTTTCCCCTGTATCCTTCTGCTGGGTCAAATTAATTTTTTTATTATTTTATGGGATGAAATAAGTCCCCTCTTTTTTTTTTTTTTAGTTCATAAAAACTAACCTTCCCCTTGGTGTCTATCATCCAAACTGGACAAAATAAATCTGTTACCATGGGAGAATATGACCAAGCAAGCAAAAAGGCAGACTAGGCAAGAGCTACTGCAAGGAACACGTTCCGCTTAAGGGGGATATTTGCAACTGGGAACACGAGCCACCTGATTGCCAATCATTTAGGCATTCAGCTCATGTTTACAAACCTCTGATTATGTGACAGACATGGATAGCTGTTCCATGGACCACATTGTTCTAGGTGTGAAGCCTCATTGGCAAATAGGGACAAGTTCCCACTCTACCTTTCAGTGGAGGACATAAACAATAAAATATATATAATGTCATGTCCAATGGTGATAATACAAAGAAGAAAAATAAGTAGGGTAAGGACTACAGATTGCTGGGGACAGAAAGAGGAGGGAGGCTATTTTGAAAGAGTGCTAAGGAAAGCTTCTCTGGGAAGTGGAATTTGAGCAGAGATTTTAATGAGGTGAGAATAAGTGAGGGGGTGGTCAGAGAAACATGTTCCAGACAGAATGAACAGTTATTGAAACCGTCCTTAGGTGAGAAAAGCCTTGGTATATGCCAGAAATAAAGCAAGTGTGTTGTTGCCAGAAGCAGGCAGGTACAAGGTCAGAGCCGAGGCCTGGGAAGTAAGCACAGGGAGTGGAGGCTCAGCGACTACAGTGTAAACTCAGGTTTTATTCCCATTATAAGAGAAGCCACACAAAGATTTTGAGCAGAAGAATAGAAGGAGTTGGTGTATGTTTAAAAGGACGATTTGGATGCCTCTCTGGTGGCCTGGGGTTAAGTCAGTGCTATCACGCTGTCACTGCTATGGCCTGAATTGGATCCCCAGCCAGGGAGCTGACCCATATGGCGCAGCAGACCTCTCCTGTCTGGACCACTGCTCCTCACAGCAGTGTATTTCAGCAGATCTGCCTGTCTCTGGTGAATCCTCTCACCTCCCATATCTCTGGCCTATACCCCAGTTCTTCTATAAATAAATAAATGGAGGATTTGGACAGTTTTGTGGTGTACTGATTACAGGAATTCAAGAGTGGTATCAGATTAGGGAAGAGGCTTTGTCTATCAACCCTGGTAAAGGATGATGACAGCCAGAATAGGGGGGTGGGAGTGGAGGTGTTGAAACTGGTGAGAATGAGTATTTATTTTTGAAAATAGACATTGAAAATGCTGACAGGAGGTCTCTTCGGTGGTGCAGCAGTTAGGGGCTGTGCTGTGGAGTTTTCAGCAGGGTTGTTCGATGCCCAGCAGGGGAGATTCCCACATGATGTGGCAGACCTCTCCTGCCTCGCCTGCTGCTCCCCTCAGCAGTGTGTTTCCATCGATCTGCCTGTTGCGCTCCCCACTCTGTCTCTGGTGAACCCTCTCGCTGCCCCACGCCTCTGATCTGTAGCTCAGCTTGTATGCATAAATAAATAAATCTTAAAAAAAAAAAAAGAAAACGCTGACAGGACTTGCTGGTGTGGGAGGTGGGTTGTAGACTATGAGGGTAAGAGGAGAGTGTAGGATAACTCCTAGGAGCTGGAGTAAGTGACTAGGTGAAGGGTGGTACCACTAGCTGAAATGGAAATTCACAAATCATTATAATGCTCAGTCCCTGTCCTCAAAAACTCAACTCATATCAATGAAAGTCAATACACACACACACACACACCACACACAGGCACATCTCACAAGTGTTATACTAGAAATAAATTCAGGAATTCTTGATCTCTCTATTTTCCACAACTTTTACTTGTTTCAACTATGCCTTTAGCATAATAAACAATTGAATAGTGTGACCTGTTTGAGATAGCTGGTATTTCAGTGCTGACTGGTTATGCAAATTTATTTATACAGCAGCATATTCTTTATGATTATATATTGCATAAGTATTGTTTGGCACCACCCAATGTTTTCTTCTTTGTCCATGTAAATACATGGGAACATATCCTGCACTTTTACAAATTTCCAAACTGGCTCCAGGCCACCATGGTTATCCAAGATTGAATCACCTATATTTGAAAGAGCATTATGAGAAGAGAGAGGAATTTCTTGCACCCAAGAGAGGGTTTCATCACCCAGAGGAAGAAACTATATGGAAGTTTCCATGCTAATAGGAGAATGAGTCTCCCACAATTCCAGAGTAGCAACCTGCTGATTCTCAAACTTTGGAGGGAGCATTAAAATGCAGAATCCCCAGAATTCATCTGTAGAATTTCTGATTCAGCAAGTCATTGAAGGGACTAAGTAGTATTTATTTTTTGTAAGCCCTCCCCAGTTTTGAGGTTAAAGTTAACTGATCACCCCTGGAGACACAGTATCATCTACAAGGTGTTTTGCTTTTTCCAGGGGGTTCTGAAAGATATACAGAGGAATCATATTCAATATGAAGTTTTGGATTTACGACTGATAAAAGATATTTTAAAGATATTCTGAGCTAAACTTCCTTTTCTTCTTTTAAATATCAGAGTCTTAAGATGATTGCTCTTCATTTTGGAGCTAGTCACATCTTTAACAAGGAAGTATAGCTATCAAATATGAATTGCCTTAGGATATTTCAGTTATTTTTAATGGAGGCAAACATGCTACATTTGAGCGACTTTTTAAAAGTTGATTTAAATTTTTTTTGCCTAGGGCAAAACTTTCAGAAAGAGCTTTTGTGACTGCAATCAGTTGTTCAAATGATGCATAATTTTATTTCCCACAATCTTGTCTTGGATCACAAGAAGTCTAGTGTAATTATTCACAAGACGGAGAAATCGACCTTCACCTTGAGACATTTATCATGTACTCTCATAAACACTATAGGAAAAGATACAAAGATACAAGGAAAAAAAAATAATACCTTTTATTTTTTCACTTTTCAAGCATATCGATTTCAATGAATAATCACAAACTTCAGGAAAATGCTCATCAACTTCTAATGCTATAGAATCCTTTTGGGACAGACCCATGGGCATTTAACTTAATTAATTATTCATGTTTCCATTAACTTCCTGTGGTAAACTTTCATTAGGTGAAATAAAGGTTTTGTTCAAATTTCCATTTTGAAGATACAGCTTGACTTTTTAAATTTTACCACTAAATGAGTTAATGTTCTAAGATAACTTGTTCAAATACACCTTTTTATATAACATTTAAGATATAGCTTAAAAATCCAATTTCATATGAATTAGTTTTGTTTGCAGATTCAAAACATCATAGATGAGCATTCTTAGTATTAGATGATAAAAGGTCAAAATGAATTTAGAACTTAGGGGAGTTTGTGTTTGTAGCTCTTCCTCTTATAATGTTAGAATATATGTATTTTTATCAGAATTCCAATAAGTTCATTATCATGATGTTTATTAATTATTCAGAATAGAAAGTATTTGTCATGGGGGTGAGTGACTTAATAAGTATAAATTAAGATAATGAAAATGTCTTATAACTTGAACTGGGTCTTTTTGAATGTGAGACTCTCACTCAAGCTTCATTGACAGGAGTTGAACTGAGTCCCCTAAAGAAGGAAAGCTTCTGAGATGTTTCTTGGGCAATGGATTTGAAAGGTAACCTTTTTAAAAAGCTAATTAGGAAACTGGAATTTAAAACTAGTCAATTTGGGACACTTTAAAAAGTCTCCTCAAACTGCACAGGAGTTAGGAAAGCATAAAAATTAGCATTAGCTAATAAACCAAAACCAAAAGAAAATTCTGCTACCACATATACAATATCTCAACCAGTTGAAATATAATCTCTAGTATTAATATTTCCATTTCTCTGGGTTTCTTGGATCACATGCATCCCATTCATGGCTCCCCTAATTAGGTGCAGCCCTGGACAAAATTGTAAAGAAAGCAAAGCCTGTTTCCCCTTCTGCATCTTTTTTCTCTTCTGATTGCCGACCACCTAGGCTCTTCTGCAAGCCATATGTAGTTTCATAGAATACTGATCCTAAAATGCCAATGACACCTTACGGAACTCTCCTGGTGGTGAGTGAGGGGTGCATTAATATGGCAGAACAGAACTTTAAGGAAACAGTTGTGTCTGGGCACATACCGTTTATTTCTAATGGTTCGATTTCAAGCACTATTCTGATTCCCAGACAGGGAGGTCAACCTTTACTAGTCAGAATCTTAAATGACTGACTCAGACATCTGTATAAAACAGATCTTTTTTTCTTAAACATGTATCACTGTAGAAAGGAAGAAGGAAAAAGAGAGGGATTGACTGAAATCAGTCATTTTCAAGAATCACCAGACAAGTTCCACCCTTTCCTATGGATCTCAATTTACTGACTGGAAACCTCTTGAATATTAAGGAAGACTTTGCAGAGGAAAGGAGCACAGAGAGCAATTGAGCGGGTGCACTGGGGAGTCAGATTGACAGGGTTTGAATCTCTACTGCCACCATAGGCAAATACATTAGCATCTTCATGCCTCAGTTTCCTTCTCTGGTAACATGGGGATAATATAGGATTGTTGTGAGAAATACCTGAGTTAACACATTGTGACTATTTAGAGAATAGTAAACATAGTAAAAGCATGACAAAAGTTGAATGTCATCATTTGAGTAGCTGCAAGATTCTCTTTAATTCCACTTCAAGGTACTCATCTATACAAGGCAAATAAACGGAAAGGAGACATTCCAATTCTCATAAGGACGTTAAAGGAAGAGTAGGACTTGTGAGAAAGTGTCAAGAGATAGGCAATTATTGAATTTGCAAAAAGGAAATGTACTTCTGGAAATAACTTCTATTTTGCCCAGAAAAAAAGCAGAAATGTTTCAGATGGCAGCAAGGGATTGGGAAGAATGTTTAATGTGGGCTGTAAAGACAAATGCTCTGACTGAGAAAAACTGTTCAGGTCTGAAGGAGCTGCCCCGGGGCGGAGGGGAGGCTGCCTGCTACAGATCCAGTCGCGCCTGGGGCCAGTGGATAAGCAACTTGGCTTTGTTTTTTTTTAAAGATTGATTTATTTATGAATACAAGCGCTGGGGTGTAGGCTAGAGGTGTGGGGCAGGAGGGAGAGGATTCACCAGAGACAGAGAAGGGAGCAGAAAAGGCAGAGTGACTGAAATACACTGCTGAGGGGAGCAGTGGGGGAGGCAGGAGAGTTCTGCTGTGGAAGCTCCCTGTCCAGGGATCAAACTCCTACTGCAGTGGCTGCAGATAGCTTTATAGTGCTGAGACTTAAGCCCTAGGCCACCAGGGAGGCCCTACAATGTGCCTTTTAAAGCTTCTTCATGCTCTATGTAGATATTTCTATGGAAATATTATTTATGAATGTATGAACATAATAGAAGTGTGTAAAGCTTTGGGATAAAAACTTAAGATTTTAGCAGGAAAATGCTATCTTTCCTACCACAGAAGCATGATGTCATGTTGAAACTGACTCCAATAACCAAAATTGTTCCTCATTCTCATTTGAAAATATTTATGCAGAATGACATTGTGAACACAGAGGGTTGATAATGATCCTTGCATGTAGAAATTGAATATTGATGAATATTGATGCAGGGAACTTGATCTTGAGAATATTCAGGACAAAATAACTAATAATTTGATAGTCAGGCATCAGTAAATATTTAATGCGTAAAAGGATTAAACTATAAATAACTCGTATTTGAGAACTCTCCATGGTTTAGAAATGTAATTAATTCTTTTAGAATAGTGTATCAACCCACTGTTCATCTAAGAAGTGGATATCTGAGTCTTTTTAGTAAATATACCTAATTCTTTTTTACCTCAAGCCATAAATCATAGGAAATTGAGGTATTGCAGTAACTTTGGAGATGGCATAATAAAATTCCTATTTAAAAATTCTCAGGATATGTGTAGTCTGCTGTGATAACACATAGATTAAGGGTCTTATTGTTGAGGGGGAAGAAGGACGTCTGCAACAAACTCCACAGATAAGTTTATGGACCCCACCTCAGACCAAAGAGATCCAAGACACTAAGGGCTACTAATCCCTTAATGCCATCATCATTGAAGAGAGTATTACTGGGAACTGAAGGGTGGAGCCGAGCAGGAGATAAAAAGCTGGAGAAGAAGAGAGATGAACACACACACAGAAGACAGGAGGAGAATGAAGAAGGATAGAAAGCCAGAAGAGCCACGTGGAGCAGAGATACTTGTAAAGAAGCTGCACTGGCCTGGACTGATTGAAATTGATGTGGGTGAGAGACCCGTGGGGAGGTTAACTATGACAATGTGTCATAGCCTAGACACCCCATGTTGTTTTGACAAGGTCACTTTATGGGTGGCGAGCCTTCAAGGAAGTGTTCCCATAAGTCAGGATGCGATATTTCTTCTTGCAAATAAATTAAGTATAATTTCAGGTGAGAACAATAACTAAGTTTCTCCACCATGCTTGCATGCATTGGCCTTACTCATTAGATCCTGGCAGCGAGATGCCCTTCTGACAGTGAAGTGTCCTTGCCCGGTCAAGGGTTTATGTTTGAAACAAAGAACATTTAATCCTTTCCCCTATTTCCCTTCCTTGCCTCAAAAAATCAGCCTATAGTTCCTTAGATTATTTCCTCCAGAGATTAGCATAAAGATGTTTCTTTTATTATGGTCTCAGTTTCAGACAATAGGTATGGAGACAGCAGCCTCCACCCTAGGCCTAGGGCAAAGGTTAAAGATTATGTCCTGTACCTTGCTGGAATTTACATCAGACAAGAGACATTTTTCCAAAGTTCCTTGATTCCCCTCAAAGTATGTAATTGATTATGCATCTGAATATCTGTAATGACCCTGTCATTTTCTGTAGTTTTTTCTTTATAGTTATGCTTTAAAAACCCTGTTCTCAAGAAATAAAGTGGAACGGCCTGATCACACTCTCTGGTGTGTGCTGTCTCTCACTCCCCACCCCCTTTTCCCACGGAACTCCTTGCCACCGACGCTTTCCCCACCACCCCCAGGAACCCAACCTCGGTCGAGCTGGCCACCGACAACAATGTTCATCTGGATTTTGATGTTGCTCTTTAACTCCCAGAATTGTCTGGCTGTTTCTGACCCTTTTGTATGGGGCCCCGCCAAAAGGTGTTTTAGTTCCCCCCAGAATTGTCTGGCTGTTTCTGACGCTTTTGTATGGGTCCGGGCCAAAAGGTGTTTTAGACTTGTGGCAGGCTTTTGAGACTTGCTTTGGGTCAATCCCATTTGGGTGGACTTTTACCCATGAGGAGTTGAATAGCATTGGGTGCTTGACTTAGATACTATATTCTTTGTCTTCTCTGTCTTTTCTAATTGCATTAAAGTTTGTTTCCACAACAGGTTCCAGATGTTTTGTATTGATGCGGAGGATGGCAAAACCTATTTAGAACAGGGCAGGTCTGGGGTTTCAGGGGTGCCCCTCTGCCTGCCCTGTAACATTATTAGGGTTATAAAATGCTTTTCTTCAGAAATTATACAAACATTTAATTTCTGTTTAAAATTAAACATTATTTCCCTCACTTTAGTCCAGCCTAATAGTTGAGGCTTTACTTCATTCCAACATTCCATGGATCAATAATTCCCAGCAGAAGAATATTTCCATAGGCGACTCACTTTATCTCCCTGAATAATGAAAAGAAAACAGCAATTTCTGAAGCAACAGGAACTAACATCTATTTGAGACTTAACGTTACAAAAAACTATCATGTAGCAATATATTGCTCCCTATATTGCTCGCTCTCCACATCGTTTCCAAATGAGGTGCAGATGTGTTCAGTAAAGCCAGTTACAGGACTCAAGACCTCAGTGCCAGACTTCCTAGGCCCTAGTGTCCTCTAGAACAGACTGTCCCATTTGCATTTCTGACAGGATGAGCTACTTTTATATGTTAAGATTCCAATGGAGTCTTAGCATTGCTGTTGGCTACAGGGGGAAAAAAGTGCAGGAATTAGAAGAGAGAATGTGGCCTGAGGTCCTTAAAGGAGTGGAGAAACTGGAGGCCACTAAAAGGATGGGTGTTGGGGGTGGGAAGAAAGGAGGCAGGGAAGACAAGCTCCACCAAGGAGAATCTGGCATCAGAGCCCTCACCAATCCCCACCCCCACCTCAGGGCTCACAGTTTGCAGAGGTTCCAGGCTACTCCTGGGTCATTTCCAGAATATCCAGTTTTGTCCACAGTCCAGTTTTCCTCAGAGCACACCTTATTCCTAGAGGCTTACTTGAGAAATAAGGATAATAAAAGACAGCATATGTTTAATTTGTGGCTAAATGAATGTTCAGATAACATTGTTTGTTTTCAATTCAAGTAATATTGCACAGTTGGCCAACTTGAGAGAAACAGATGGGTGGCTATCTTCATTTTTCTAAATATTGTCTAAAGAGTTAAGACGTGCTCATAGCAGGGCTTTTCCAAAGTAAGATTTTCTCTCCCCTTTAAGTGAAACATGGCATTTTTCCTGAGAAAAGGGGGTTATCTTTTTCTTTTAAAATGCCTTAATGAATGGGAAAAGATATGGTTAGGTTACAGAGAACAGCAGCATTTGCTTTTGGCATCATTATCTGGGGATTTTTGTGCTTTTCTTCTTCCTTTGCCTTATCTCTTTTCCCTTTTCACAGTTCACACTTACACAAACTGTGTCATTCATTGTAATGATAAAGCAAGTACTGAGTGTTTAGCTTTCATTCTTGTCCTTGGATGTTAAAACTGACAGCTTAGCACCTCTATTACTTTTTATCTGTGAGCCATTGCCCTTGCCAGCACTCAAGATAAGAAAGTCTCACACTTGCCAGAGGGAGAAAAAAGCAGGAACTCTGAAAAGAGCCCTGGGGGCTGGGCTAGACTAACCACAAAGTGGACAGTAGGATGTTCTGCTGAAAATGGATGGGATTTGCCATTCACCAGGACGAAGTTAGAGATGAAAAACTGCCTGTGTGATTTAGGTGATCTCCAACAGAAAATCCAGTTTCAGCTCCTCAGTTAACTAGTGTAAACTTGTGAAGGAGTGGAGAAATGCAACTCTTTATCTCATTTTAATTCAAATGCTAAAAGACCTCCAGTCAAAATGAATCTACTTCACACTAAATCCTTACTTATAAGACATTAGCCACATGAACTGAAGATTAACATTTGATACTACTGCCTCGTCTGGCGTGCATGCGTGCGTGCGTGCTTGCACAGAAAGACTAATTCAGGTCACTGTTAATCGCTGATGACTTGATAAATTTCAGGAGGGGTAAACCAGAATTCCATGTTCCTCTTCTCTCCTTTCTTATAGATGCTAACTCCTGGCACTGGGCCTTCATTTCTATTTCCTACAACCTCAAAGGAAGCCGCTGGGGCTGAGATCCCTCAAAAGGTACTCAGTCCTCACCTGCTCAAATAAATGCCCAGTGGAAGTTCTGCCCTGTGGTTTATGAGAGTTTGAACAGTTTGCAAAAGTATGACATTGATGGAAGGTTCCCAGTGAGGACTAATTGTTCATTGACAGCTCAGTTAGGACATATCGAGATGGGGTTGACCATGATCACCAAGTGCCACATCCTCTCCATGAGCCCCCACTGTCGTCTGGAGCCTCCCTGGTGGCACAACGGGTTAAGTCTCAGCACTGTGAAGCTATCCGCAGCCACTGCAGCACAAGTTTGATTCCAGGCCAGGGAGCTTCCCACATGGCACAGCGGACTTCTCACTGCTTTGCCCGCTGTTCTCAGCAGTGTACTTCACTGGATCCGCCTGTTCTGCTGCCCACTCTGTCTCTGGTGAATCCTCTCATACACCCCACACCTCTGGCCTACACCTCAGTTCTTGTATGCATATATAAATAAATCTTAAAAAAAAAAGTCATTTGTTGTTTGCTTTCTGGTTGCCATCACTTACAAAAAGCTAAATGTGCTTGTAAAGCCATCTGTGTGAAGAAATCTCCCAGATTTAGAATTTCTCGCCAGTTTTAACAGTTGTCTTGCCCATATCTAATTTAATAGGGTTGTGTTTTAGTTATTACCTTTAGAGAGTCTTTCCCCAGCTTCTAATTCGCTACTATCACAATGAAGTTATTATTCTGGTTGTGCTTGTTTTTATTTGGTTTACACCATTTTTGATGTGATTGTACAATTAGTACAGATATAAGCAAGTCTGGAACTACTATGGATCAACATCCAACTGGTAGCAGCAAACCTACAAAAGGTTTACTAGGCAGGAACCAGCACTCTCCAGATTTCAGTCAGCCTAGGCACAGTCATTAGGCAATAAATCTTACAGAGGGAACAGAGAATGACAGGTAATCCAGTGAACTAATAACCGAAAATCAGATAAAGGAGTTTTATTGTATTTCCAACTGACAGAAGGAAAAACTGAGGTACTGAAAATGCAAGTTATTTTACCCGACATGCATGGTAAAACTACCAAGGATATTTAGGTTACAAGTTTATGTGGAAATTCCAAGCATTCTGTAAGAAGTGGTAGAATAAAAATGGCCAATTACATTCCAGTGAACGGGGAGTGTACTGAAGGGATATGACAGGTAACACAGGAAGTTAACTCAAGGAAACTAACTGCAAAAAAGGAACATTTCAGTTGAAGTGCAAATCAACCAGGCAGATGAATGGTCTGAGAGTGACCCACGTAGGGGGACCAGCAAGAAAAGGTGATCAAGGGTAAAGTGCACAACACGTGGAGAGGATGCTAAGTGGTTCCTAGAGAAAAAGGGAGATTATTAAATAAAATGAGTATAACAGGTAGAAGACAAACACCAAAAAAGCCTGTCATATGTCTTTCCATGATTTTACTCCTTGGATAAGGGGAGCCTATGAGAGAAGTGAGGCATTTGAGCCACAAAAAGCTTAGATTTGAGTGTTTGGGTTACCATTTAACTGCATTGTGGAGAAAGGACTAGAACTGGAAAGAAGCTGTGGCAATATTCCAAGCAAGAGTGGACAGTGTTCAGACTTTGCATAATGTCCATGGAGACAAAGAGAACATAAATTTCTTACTAGCTTCATCAGAACTTGCTCATTGGCTGAATGTACAGGTGGTGGAGAGAATGAGGAAAGTTAAGGGTGAATCAGGCTTCTGGGGCAATAGTCATCTAGATGGAGGGAGTGAACTCAAGAGGAGTAAGTTTCAGGGTTTATGAAATTTAATTCTAGACATGTTACAGTTCAACATTCAAGTTGTGGGTCTAGAAATTAGGAGAAAAAGCTTGGCTATAAATATGGATGTGTTAAATGTCATATAGGTATGTGTTAAATGTCATACAGGGATTCACAGGAGGTGAAATAACATAAAGAGAGTATAGAAGGGGGAAAGAAAATGAACCAACTTGCCCCAAAAAAGTAGCCAATTTCTGACTTTCTCAGTCTTGTGGGTGATGTATCAGTGAGCAAACCACCATTCTCATGGCGCCATGCTTATATGTAATGGCATGTGGATAAATGCATCTTTCTCCTTCTTAAAAACTACAATGCACTAAGCCTGATTTTCCTTATATGAAAATAGTTGGGGGAGACTGAGCTGGACTACCCATTCTACAACTGTGATGTGTCTTCACCATTCTTAAGCTGGCAAAATAATAATTCAAAACCAAGGTCCCGTCATTACCAATATTTTCTAATTCATTGTACATCAGCAAAAATGTAGTCGGTTTGATGCTAATGGTAGCTGGAAAGAAAAGGGTGAGCTGTCCTATCTAAACTAGTATGTTTCACAGTCTTTTCATTCTCACGTCAATGCTAGTGTTTATACAGGTGACTTGCCACGCTGGAAACCAACGCCACTAGAGTTGATACTAAAGTCTCAACCCTACAAGCCATCTCCACTTCTCAACAATTAGCAGTGTATGCAGCCCCAAGGAATGTTTTGGCAGACAACATGCAAGAAACAATAAGTGCAAAAGTGGAAATTAAAAATAAGTTTCCAGTTTTTGTCACAAAAAAAAAAGTTACTTTCTCTGGTTCTATTTCCTCAAGCAGAGGAGTTGGATGATGACCTCTGAGGTCTCCATCAGTTCCAGCATTCCATGACCTGGAGTCGCATACAAGAGTAAATCATGACAGCCTTCACTGAAGTCCAGCACGTCTGGATGCACCTCTGCAGGCCAGCACTCCTAGGCTGGTGGCATTCGCCACCAGACTTTGGCATCACTCAAAGTCCAGGTGGACTATGACGCATAAATAATTTTCTTCTACCAATATTCTAGTTTTCATTATGTCTTGAATTGTTACTCCGACTACTTTTAATATTCCCAACTGCTGCATTGAATCTACGATAGTCATCGAGGTATATTAGGTCAATTTTCACACACCCCACTTCCCCTCCCCCTCCCGCGCTATCCTTTGCACTCTGGCGGGCTCTTTGTAACTCAGCTTCCAATACCACGACTTTTATATTTTAGTATTTTTCTTTTTGGAGCCAACATATTGATAAAAGCCTACCAGTAGTAACATCTAGAGAACTTGACATTGTTTCATTTGTGGGAGGTAGGCTAATTTATAATTTTTTTAAATTGGGAATGGAAAAAGTTCCTGATAACAAAGCCAACTTAGGGCCTCCCCGGTGGCGCAGCGGTTAAGCACTGCGTTGTGGAGCTGTTGGCAGCGGCGACAGCCAGTTCAAGCCCGGCCGGGGAGCCGGGGAGAATCCCACATGGTGCGGCAGACTTCTCCTGCCTTGCCCGCTGCTCCCCTCAGCAGTGTATTTCTGATCTGCCTGTTCTGCTCCCCGCTCGTCTCTGGTGAACCCTCTCGCCGCCCCATGCCTCTGGTCTGTACCCCAGCTTGTATGTATAAATAAAAAAAAAATAAATCTTAAAAAAAAAACACAAAGCCAACTTAACTTTACTCCCATAAAGTTTCTCTAAATGTCTCTGAGAGCCGGCCTAACATTTGCTCACTTGTTTGCTCACTCCCTTTTCCCTTTCAACTCCACTTGATATATGTAGTGGAGACTTCTGGCCCGAGAGGTTGGAAAATGTAACTCCGAGTTTCCTACAATCTCAGCTCCACTTTCTCCTATGCTCCCGCGGGGGGCTGGAGCCTTGTTATTGTCAC
The DNA here is from genome assembly GCA_004024925.1 of Scalopus aquaticus. Taxonomy (NCBI): domain Eukaryota; kingdom Metazoa; phylum Chordata; class Mammalia; order Eulipotyphla; family Talpidae; genus Scalopus; species Scalopus aquaticus. Next base: position 173,941 of record PVIJ01001661.1, read on the forward strand.
GTGGCCGCGCGGGCCCGGCCGCCAATGGGCGCGCGCAGCTGTGGGCGCGCCCCGCCTCGGACTCCGCTGCGCCGGGACTTCGCGCACCGCCACGGGAGGAGGCGAAAAAGTTTCTTTGCGGGCAAGAAGGGGCTCCGGAGCGCCGACGCAGTTCGTACTGGCAACTTGGCTGCAGTTGGCTTTTCTTCTTGGTTTCTCCCTCGCTGCTCGGGGTATGAAAAAGCTTCGCTGCTGGAAGTAAAGAGAAGTTCACCTGGGAGCGCGAGAGAAAGGCTCGCGCACGCGACTCCGAGCGCGGCCGTCCGCTCCCGGCTGGAAGTTTGCGCCGGGCCCCGAGTCCGCGCCGCCGGCAGCGGAGCGCCGGGCCGAGCCAGAGGCCGCGGGACAGCGATGGGCGCGCGGAGGCTGTGCGCGCCCGCGGCGGTGCTGGGGCTGCTGCTGTGCGCTGTGCTGGGGCGCGCGGGTCCGGCGGAGGGCAGTCACCGCGGCGGCCGCGGGGCTCTGGGGCAGCCTGCCGGGGTCGCCGCCGAACGCCCGTGCCCAGCTCCCTGCCGTTGCCTCGGGGACCTGCTGGACTGCAGTCGCCAGCGGCTGGTGCGCCTTCCCGAGCCGCTCCCGCCTTGGGTTGCTCGGCTGTAAGTATTCTTCCAGCTGGCGGAGGGGCGGCGGGCTTGGGGCCCGGGCGCCGAGCGCTCGGCGGCGTTTTTAGGGCAGCTCCTCCTGGTGCAGGCCCGGAGCGGCATTCTGCGGGAATGGACGGGAACCGTCGGAGCCTCAGTCTCCCTTCCCCAGGGCCTCGCTGGCCTCTCGGGTGGGCTCTGGGTGCGCCCCTCCTGGCCACACATAGGCTACGGAAGGGAGCCTCTGACAACTCCAGGGATCAACGACCGGAGCCTTGAGCTCACCCTGGGGGTTAGAATGAGCACCCCTGCCAGACCCAGGAGGGAGAGGTGGCAACCCGCGGGTTACTAGAGTGAGCAGTCTTCCCTGAGTGGGTGATCCTGTGGCTCAAGGACAGTTTCCGACCGTTTGGGCATACGTTTCCTGTCGCCAGCCAGTAATTGAACGCGCTCCTTTCATTTGGGAAGCTCCTCCACGGAGTTCGGTCACTGTCCAAGCTATGGCTTAGACATCCTTTGGTTGGTTGTTCCTGCCCTGCATTTGATTTCCAATTAGGAAACTCCATAAATCCCCTCTTCCCCTTCGACCAAATCGTAAAATATGTTGGTTCCAGTGAGACGATGGTATAACTAAGCAGTAGATATGAAAAGAAGTTTCCAGAACCAGTGGTGTGGTTTCTGTAGCTTCTCAGCATGATAGAGGGTTTTGAAGAGAGCACCGGGTGATGTTATGCAAGTTTTTGGATACTAGCTGTGAATTCTGAAAAACCTGAAATCACTGCCAACTGCGTGGAAGAACAAGGCAGAAAATGTAGCTTAGTTGGAAAAGGATCACTTTTTCCAAATGTCATCTCATTCTCTTGAAGCCCTAGTTTTATTAAAATTGGAGGACTTATGCAAAATGTAAGCAAAAAAAAAAAAATCAAAACTCATTTTTCTTCTTTAAAAAAAAAAACCTGTTTAAAAGAAATTGAAGCGAAACCTATCCTTAATCCTTAGGTTTGGGCCTGCTAGAATTCCAATGGAAATTCTAAGTTTTTAAACAATTCTAGTAGAGTCTGGTAGACTCTACCACTAATAATAGTGGTAGAAAATTTGGTCAGGTAGTTTAAGAAATTGTGTTTTGAAAACATTTTGCCAACCAGAATCTTTATTTGTAAATTGTGGAGTTGTTACCCACGAAAAGCATATTCTTTGTGTGTTTATAACTCTACTTTAATAAGTAGAATTACCGAGTTTGAGATTGATGTTTAATCTCTTATCCTGTATGTCTTAGTGGTTTTTATTACAATTGAAGCAGGAGATAGGGCTTTATCCTAAAGTAGGAAGACTTTCAATTAGTTGTGGCTAATTCTTTTCAATTGCCTCCAGTGGAGGTCATGCTGCCTTATTCAAGAAATGTGAATGGCTCTATTGACAACGTATGGAACTGAATGCTGGAATAGCTGGAGGTGAACACCTATGAATAATAGAGGGATGAGAAAAATAAAATGAATATAGTGCTTCCTGGTTTGTGTTTAGAAATGCTTGGATCATTCACCAAGTCTAACTGATAGTCAATAGTTTCCTCAACGTCAGGTGGCCTGTTGGATTATGCCTTGGATGTCTTTTAAAAAGTAACTGTATTGCTCTTGATTAGAAGTTGAGTTAAACCAAAAGGGGTTTGATACCTATTTAAACATTGTCTTAAAAGTAACTGACCTAGTTAGGATTTTGTTTTGCAGATAATTTGGTGGCACACTAAAAACAAATTACAGTTTATTTGGTTAGCACAATCTTTAATTACATTTCCGCCAGCAGTAAATTGTCTCAATACAAGTCCACATTCCTTAAATGTATGTGAAAATAAGTTCCACTTGTATAAATAAGCACTAGGTCTGCTGTCAGGAGTCCCCACTGTGATCACTCATTGGACAGCTCTGTCATTCTTGTGCTTGTGTGACTTTTAACCAACTTTGTAGTTGTCACCAAATCATGTGGTCTAAATTCTCTCTTTTGAGTTTCTTTTGTTTGTGCCTAAAGCTTTAGAGATCTCCTCTCCATTTTTGAAAGGAGCAGAAAAACGGGAAGTTGAGCTTTGATTTCTCTGTAACTTGGAGTTTGGAGTGGGAGGCACTAGCTGCTTTTACATAACTAGAAAAGCTTTTAAATAGACTTTCAGTGTTTAGGGAAAAAAAAGAAAAATCCATATTATTCTTTCCCATATCTTAACGGGTGTAATTAAGATAGAAAAGTTTGTGTTAGGTCTAGTTTATGAGCATACTATTCAGAAAAATTTAGTATCTATTTTTGTTGAATTTGCAAGCTGAAAAAAAAATCAATCTGTTATATTGAGTGTGTGTGTTTCTCATTTTATTGGGCTGTAATTTATTAGTCTAAGCACCCCTGTACGAAAAGTTGAATAGATAAAGCTGCAAAATAATCTTACAGTTTTTTCAAGGAGTAACTTCTAACACTTGGATGAAAGTGGCTCTTAAAACAATAAGTATCTGAAGTGTTGCTTACACTGCCTTTCAAGGCCTGCTGGAGTTTACATTTGGGACTTGTGCTTATGAAGAGGCTGAGCCTATAGAGGAGTGCTTGTTGGAATATGTTACTTAGCCAAAAGACAGAGAGGTTGCTCAATTGCTAGTGAGAGCTTCAAATATTATTAAAATCTCCCTGGAATTCAGAATTATTTATCTTATCACATAGAAATGTTTGAGTTAGCTGAGTTCAGGCAAAAGTCCGAAAGGTACTTTCTACTGCTGTGGCTTCTTTAATATTCTCCTGTTACAAATCCTCTGGTCGGAACCAGAATTGGGGCCACGGTGGGGGTAATAGTCCTTATGGTTTTCACAGCTGTTTTTCTATATTTTCCAGACTAAAACTTGCACATAGCAGTCTGATTTATGAGTCACTTTGGATCAGTGTCTTAAAACAGCTACAGCCTGGCTTTTTGTTTTTCAGCTTTTCCAGATTTCTGCTGAATTAGCAGCTCTGTAGGCCCCAGTGGGATTGATTAAGAAGCTGTGCTGGATTTGCATTTTAAAATTTGACTTGGAAGTCAGATTTCCAAATGCTAAAAGGAAGAAAAATGATAGCTGAAACCAAATGTTGTGGATTAATTATCTTCATATATATTTACTTGTTTGCTAATATGAAGGGAGACTTCACTATACCTTGTAGGGTTTGATTTTCAAGTATTTGGCCAGCTGAGCTCTGGGTAAATAGCACCTTCCTGCCTCACCATCTTTCCCATTTGTTAACCTCAGGACCAAAAAAGTTCTTTAGAAAGGTTTCCTAGGGAAGAGGTTTATTAATGGAACTCTAAAAACGAAGAATCTGCTTTCCTTAGTGAATGCTCTGATGGGTTTAAGACAACACTGCCATTGTACAACTTGAATTTGTTTTTAGCCAGGCCAGCCATAAAAAAACAAAATAAGGAAGATCTGGGAAAATGTGACATCCTTTAATTGGAAATAATCATTTCTGAAACATAAACTGTATTAAACCTAAGTTTAGGTATGTTAAAAGTTTCATGGCTTTAAGTATTTAGCAGTAAAAGTCACTTAGGGCTGATTTTTTTTTTCTCCTACGTATAATGTGGTTTTAATAGTACACAGAATTCAAGCATGCAAGCGTGTTACAATAACTGGAATATTTAAGGTTGCCAGCTCCTGCTTTTGGGTTAGACATGAGTGGTCCCCAGAATCTTATCTGATCTCTGACAGCAGCTTCTCAATTTAAAGGTCTCTGGTTGGGGATCTCATCCCATTACTGGTTGGAAAAAAGTTAAGCACTCAAGTCTCTCTTCTCACAGGATTGCCTTGTGAAACATCCTTAAAATGCAGTGAAGAGTATGGTGGTAGTTTTTCTAATTAAAAAGAAAAGCACCTGTATTAAATACAAATGCCAGATCGGTTCCCCCTTTTCTTTGCAAACTCGAAACAATAGGGATTCAACGTTCTTCAGTTAAGTGGGTCCAAATGAGACTTTCTGTTGATTCAGGCTACCTCCCAGGTGAAGGACTCTTTTCCTCCGTTGTTTTTTAAGCCCTGTGGGAAATCTGGGACTGTCTGTGGTGCTAAAAGTACACAGGTTTTGTTTGAATCCTAACGTGAGTTGTTGGGCTCACGGTTTCCTTGATGAACTCCAGATGGACGAGAGCTGGGCTGTGAGGGAAAGTGTCTGGCTCCAGCGTGGTGAGCATGCACAGCAGTGGTTGTAATTGCAGGATTTTTATAGTTTAAAGACTGTGCCAGATTTTTTTCATGTTCTAACTCTACCAGAACAAATCTACTCATGTCTGTTACTGTCTGGTAGGTCTTTAGGCAAACATGTTTCAAATAAAACCTTTGCAGTTTTTTTTTTTTTTTTTTTTTTAGGTAGAATAGAGAGATCCAGGTTTATTCTCAAAACAAAAATTCCAAGACTGAAAGGATCTCTGATTTCTAATTGTAAACTAATGGACAGGCACTAAGAAACAGTTTGCTTCTCTGGATGTGGTTTCTCTGCCCTTTTGTGGGGGGGCATACTTTGCATTCAGCAAAGGGCTCATGCTTTTTCTCCAAGTCTAGTTATCTAAAACATTGGTGATTTAAAATTCTTCCTTTTTAAACACTGAAAGAATTTAGTAAGGGTTGCCTAACCTCTTTCAGTGGAAGACCTCTAAGCCATACTGTTTGCTAACCTGGTTTTAATAGCCGTTCAGCCATTTCATTTTCATTACACCATTTTGAAGACAGATGTTCAGTGCATTGACATACAGGGACTATAAACAAATATTTGCTGGATTTTGGTTCAGATTTTGAATTTAAATGCCGAGATGACCTAGGTGTATAGAAGTTTTTTACTTTAAAAAAATTACTGTTCTGTGGAAATTGCTACTAAGACTGACTCTTTGAGTAAGGAAGGCAGTTGATTTTAAAGAAAACTGGTCACAAGTTTCTGTACAGCATGCTTAACTTTGCTAGGTAGTTGATGTGGTTTAAATTATACATTATATTACCAAATACTGAGATTTGGGGAATTCAGGTAAAGAGGGTTTCAGTCTATTTTCTGTGCTCTTAACACACACACACACACACACACACACACACACACACACACACACACACACTTTAAATAACTTGGTGCCTTAACCCAGAGAAACAAATATAAGTGAAAAGCAATTGTTGATTGTAGTAAGGACACTGATGTTTGATTTTATGTTAATAAATAGGTTTCCGTAGAGGTTTTAGTTTCAGCAACCTGCCTAATTAGCCACTTTTCATAAACCATGACTTAATCATATCAAATTGGATGTGAGAATGGGGTAGGGGATGGGGAGGGTGAAGCAAAACAAGCAGTTCACAAAAGGTCTGTTCACTCTGTGCCAAAAAACATCTCCTGAAACATTTGTGGCTTAAAGCATTTGAATCCACCCGCCTCATAAACTAATTTTGTCCTCAGAGCCTGATTTTTTGAGTTTGGCACTTTGGTTACCATCTAGATTCTGGACACGATGGACCAATTATTTCTTATATTGTCACCAGTGTTGATAGAGATGTTTCTTCCCTAAATCCATTCTGTCTTATACATCATACATCATGAAGCACTATGGTGATTTTAGGAAACTACTTACAATTTTATTTTTGTTTTCTCATAGGGACTTAAGTCACAACAGATTGTCTTTTATTGAGGCAGATTCCATGAGCCATCTTCAGAGTCTTCGAGAAGTGTAAGTCAGTTATTCTCTATTTGAGGTTTGAACTAAATATACTACTCTTCACACTATTTAAAGAATATTTGGGTTCAATAAATTATTTAAAATGTTGAATTTGGGAGGTCTCTTTAATTTTATAAGTTTTCACCTATGTGAATTACAGATTACCTAATGAGCTTTTTTTTTCTTTTTGTCATTTATAGGAAACTGAACAACAATGAATTAGAGACCATTCCAAATCTGGGACCAGTCTCAGCAAATATTACACTTCTTTCCTTGTAAGTGAATGTTTGTAAGGGCCATGAGTAGTAGCATGCGGGTTTAAGATCTTGCAAGTAAAATGTGAATACTTCTGCTGATGTATAATGAAGAAGATTGTTCTTTGACCTTGGTTGACTCGTTTTCTAGCTCATGTGCTCTCTCGCTCGCTCTCTTTCAGAATCCTAAATTTTAAGTATTGTTGTAATAACACTTGCTATCATTACTCAACTGGTCTCCAAGTTCAGAGAACACATGCCTTCACCCAAGAGACATGTGTTTGATTATGCTCTGTAGATTAGCACTTTAACTCCCCTATTACTCAATGGTTGGCATTAGGTATTGCATGGTGCTAGTGGCGAATTGTTTTGTGAGAAATTGGAGTTGGTAATAAGGCTTTGGAGTATCCACTTTCAAAGGGACTGCAGTGGAAATCATGGTTCAGAAACATTAAATCAAACATCAGCTCCATACAGTTAAACATGTGATTGAAGTTACATATCATTAGGTGCTAAACTTTGCAAATACGACTTTTCCATTAAAATTATGTTAAATCTCCAGTGTTTGCAGGTCAGTAAACATGTTTTATGTTCATGCCTTTGAGATATTTTGGAATAATTTCTAACCTTCACCATTTAATGGTAAAATTTAGAATGCTCATAGTTTCTAAAGTTAGTTTACCACCTTAATCTTAAAGAATTAAAAAATACATTTAAGCCACTGAAGTTAAAAATGTTTCCTCCTTTAAACAACTTGAATTTAAAAAAACCACTATTTTTAGTTGCTTCTGGAAAAGGTGTTAGGAGGGTTGAAATTATGCAGTAAATTTCAGGAAAGCTGTTCAATTAATTAAAGTGATCACTACCCAATTGCTTACATCTGGTGATTTATAGAGGTTTGTTTTTACTGAGGGCCCAGGTCAGCTAAGTCACGGGTGTAGCCGCTGTGTCTGCTTTCCTCTGTTTGAATAAGAGCTAGGTGACATTTGATACTGATGTGGTTTTTGCTAAGATCAGAAACAGAAAGGAATGAAAGAAAAAGCAGTTGGAATTTGACAAATAAACACCAAATAAAAAAAAAAACTTTTTTATGCTAGCATTAATACCTGTTTTCTTTGTTAATATTCTGTACCCTAAATGGAGTACTGGTTTTGGTGTCTTTAACGTTGTTAGGGAGTCTCATTTGACCAGTATGGCCTTTTTAAGTCCCAGGGAATGCCACTCTGACCTGTCACCGTTGCTCTGGTTATTGGCAGATTCTGTCAGCATGTTCAAGAGCCTGGAGAGGTCATGTGTGCTTCACGGCTGCGAGCATCTACAGTGGCGTTTGGGAATCTGGGTGGGGTGGGGAAGGCAGCCTTCTCTTTGGCGTGGCAAAGCGTGGAGAGCATAAGGACTGGTGAAGGGATTAGAAAGTCCTACTAGAAATAAATAACTTCGTGATTTTACGCTTAACAACTGAAATGAAATCCGGAAACTGAGAAACCTTGGAAATTTGAATTCTCTTCTGTGTTTTTGTGTGTTTCACTTTAGTGAGTTCTGAATAATCTTTAGTGAACCTGAATAATCTTATTTCTTTCCCCTTAATTTGTTGGAGTATGTCTAACCACACTTGCTTTATTCACCTTATGTAATGATAGGGCCTGCTTATTGCCTTAGATTACACAGAATCTGAAAAGAGTAATTTACATGACAGGCCTGCTAATTCAAGACAGAGTGAGAAATTGTTTCAATACCTATGTGATATCTTGAATTTACTTCTCTGGCTGTTTTTTTTTCCTATGATTTTATTTTCTCCTATAAACGTCTGTGGCTGTTGCAGCCCACAATCATTGATTCTAAACCACTGATAATTTTTTTCTTGGGGAGGGTGGGATGTTTTATAGAGAAGCACTTGAAAATAATCAGAGCAAAATGTCAGCACTTAAATATATTTGAGATTTCAAAGACAAAAACTTAAACCACACGACACGACTCAGATTAAGACTTGTTTTAGCACTACAGTTAGATCACATATCTATTAAAATAGCGATTGGGACTATTGGACTTGTATTCTTGTATTCTCTCTTGCATTTTAATATTTGTAAAGGAAGACATCTTTCTGGACAACTTGCACAAGTTAAATAATTTTGAAAACTTGGATTAAAGGAAAAATCAGTTGGAATCTGTACTCTGCTATTGCCGCTCTGAGTGGTAGATCCCCTCCCAGCTAGAGGGGCCTGTTACAGAGAAGACTTTACCTGGTAAGACCTTCTTCCTTCTTAGTTGAAGGAGCCAGAAGCTAATATTGGATCAAATGGTGCCCCCTGTCCAGAGATGAAGTCATTAGGGATCAGATCTCATCCTGTCAGGGAAGCCTGGGGCAATGCCAGCTCTTGGGATGGTGGTTGGATGAGCCTTGAACATTCCCATGAACAAAGCTCATAGCTAAGCTTTTGAAGGATCTTTCAGAAATGTGAGAAACCTAAACAGACCTGCTTTCCTTTGGATCCCACACAGGATGAGGTCAAAACTCAACTGGCATGCAAGGGGAAGACATGGGTTTGTGTGTTTTGTTTATTTTTCTATCACAATTGCCTAGCCATGGCAGGATGGTGTCTTCCAGGGGAAGAAAGGAAATAGTCACTGGTGTAAACATGTCTTGTAGTAAAACGATTGACCTCACGAGAGTTGACTTTTAATTTTGGCTTCCTGTGATGCGGCATGAGCTGCTCAAGTGGTGGGCATTTTTGATGCCCAGCCCCTAGATTAGGGCAGGTTTGAATCTGAATTACATAACAGTATTGCTGAACACAAGATAACTTACTGGTCATTAAATACAATCGGTTGGGTCTTAGTGCAGACACTGAAGGCTTCTAGAGTAGTGCTCAGTGTGCACATACTTGCCTGTTGTCTTTGAGTTGAACAGTTTTAAGTCAGTGAATGTCAGGGGGGCACCCAGAGTACTTGTTACACATGTGGATTTCTTGACCACATCCCTAGAGTTTCTAAACTAGTTGTTTTGCTCAGGAATATCCATTTAAACACAGCTGCCTTGTTCATCCTGATCACATGTAACATATTTCTGGAGTTACTGCGAGGCCTCAGCGTATCATAATCAAGCCAGCCTTTTGCCATTATGTTCATCATTTTCATCTACCCGTCCACGTTATATCATTTTTCCAGAGATGCCATCATCTTTCCAGAGAGGTTTTGTGAAATAGTGATCACTTTTGATGGGACCTCAAAATGTGTGCTCTGCTGATGGAAAGCCATTGAATAGATTTAAAGCAAGAGGAGGTGAGATTTCTATTTGAAAGCGTCACTCTGGCTATAGTGTGGAGAATGGCTTAGAGGGGGCACATATGAGAAGGTGGCTGCTGTGGACCAGGGCTGACTGTGGCCTGCTCTGCAGTGTAGCACCGCTTGTGGCGGGAGGGCAGTGTTGAAAAGCCAAGCTCAAGTCACACGGCTTGGAATAACTGCTGGCCCCTCCCTTTGCTAGATTTGTGACCCTTCGGCAAGTTTCTGTCTGTCTGTTTCCTCAGCTGTGAACTGAGAATAATAGTAGTGTCTGCCTCTTAGGGTTATTCTGTGGCTTTGCAGAGAGAATACAGGTGAAACCTCCTGGTGTCCACCAAGGTCTCATGGAGTCAGCCACAAGCACAGGGGTGATGGTCAGTTGAGTAAGTGGTGCCAGGTTCTGTTTTCAGTGCTGGGGACACAGCCGTGAACAACGCAGACAAGCTCCTGCTTATCACACTTACCACAAAGCCTCTATTCCAGTGAAGGGTGAGAAAAAATAAGTAACTTTTAAAAGTGAAGAACTGAAGTTTTTTTAAGTAAATGCTGTGAAGGAAGGGAAAGGAGGATAAAGGGGTGGTGAGCTTTGACACTTGGCCTTTAATGTGGTCAGAGACAGCTGCTATTTGATTGCTTACTAACTCCTAGTAGGCTGGATCTGTTCTTGGGTCAAGATTCAACTGTGAACAAAACAGACAAATCCGTGCTCTCATGGACTGGCCTCATAGGAAAAATACAAAAGGCAAAATAAGCGATGCAGTAAGAAGGTGATTAAGCTAGGGAGGAAAGAAAGCAGAAAGGAAATGGAGTGTGTGGGAGAGGCGAGGGGACTTTGCTGTTTTAAATGAGGACACAGGAAGGGACTCACCAGGAAGGTGAAGCTTATTTGGGGGCCGAGAGGTGAGGGAAGGAGTTACTGGGTGAGGGGTCATCTCCTTAAGCCTCCCCTGCCCTATCGACGCCCATCTTCCCTTGTTCCGTAATGAAATTACTTCCTTGCCTACTATATCCTGAGTGCTTTATAACTGACCCTGTTTCCCCAGCACTTCATGCAGGTGTATGGCAAATAAGTATATGTATAAATTAACAAGTTATGGACTAGCCACATGCACTTAGTATAGTTCAAAAGACAGATTTCCTGTCATTTAATTGAAGCTATTGACTAAACAGTAAGGACGAAACATCCATGTATTTCACTTACCTTGTGTCCAACCATGTGTGCTTAGTAATGACAAAATACAGATACACATACATACATACAACAGCAAAAAATAATAACAAAGAGTCCAAGCAACAAGAGGAGTCCTTTCAGTAGTGCAGGGATTCAGCTACCCCTCTGGCCAGTGAGTGATGCCCTGGAGTGTGTCTGGAATGAAAAGTGCTGGGGAAGTAAAAGCCCCTTCCCGATGGCCTCTCTGAGTCAGAATGGCCCTGCCTGCTGAGGATGACTGCAGGCTACAGAGGCAGCCCTGGCCTAACGCAAATGCGCACTGCTTCATCAGGCCCGGACTAAAAATTCAAATGGAAAATAGCCGCAGCAGCACAGCACAAAATCCATCAGCCCAACACTGAAGGAGAAACGTGCCCTCGAGGCCTAAAGAATGAGAGGGCTGGGGGCGGGAGAATGTCTGCATAAAATTCACAGCTACCCAAGGGGAATACAAAATGTAAAAGACATAAATAACAATAAAAATATATATTTAAAAAAAATTCGCAGCTGGGGGCCTCCCTGGTGGCCAGGGGTTGAGCGCTGAGCTGTGGAGCTGTTGGCAGCGCGAGATGTGAGAGTTCGACGCCCGGCTGGGGAGAATCCCACATGGTGCGGCAGACCTCTCCTGCCTCGCCTGCTGCTCCCCTCAACAGTGTATCTCTGATCTGCCTGTTCTGCTCCCCGCTCTGTCTCTGGTGAACCCTCTCGCTGCCCCACGCCTCTGGCCTGTACCCCAGCTTGTATGCATGAATAAATAAATCTTTAAAAAAAAAAACTTTAAAAAAAAATTTGCAGCTGACCTTTTTAGAGACCTTCAAGGCTCTAGGCTGGTCTTCCCCCAACCACTGGCTTTAGATGTAAATGTGAGTCTGCCCCATCACAAGTCTTGCTGCTTGAGGGTGCAGGGAGGTGTGAGAGTCATGTCCTCCATCTGCTGTCTGATGCCGTTTTTCTTCCATGAGAGCAACCCTGGGTGGTTGGGAATATTGGCAGTTTGTGTGGCATGAACACACTTACTGGAGAATCCTGGGGAGGGTGGTGATTTTTCTTCTTTCCCTTCATTTTTGAAGCTCCTGTGAGTGCGGTGTGTTAAGTGTTGATGGCACTTGCCTCTTGTCTCATCTCAGGGCGGGACTCAGGTCCCCTCAGCAGCCCCTGTGGCCTCGGGCACATAGGAGTTGCTCATTAAATGCAGAGAACCCACTGCCCTCGTGCAGGAGCAGGAGCCTGAGCTGTCAGTGGCACCACCAGGCTGATGTCTTGTTTCACACTGGTGGTGACCTGTCTGACCTCTGACAGAGTTAATTAGCTCTTCTTTGTTTGTCTGTAAAAACAGTGTAAGATGTCTGTGCCTCTATCTCCCACGGTTCCGGGAAAGGATCAAATGGCATCACGCACATGAAAGGGCCCAGGGACCGTGAACACACGCAGCTCTGTTACTGTTCCAGTCTGGGGGGCTTGCCGGGGAGCAATGGCGTGGGCCAAGGTGGTGTCATGAGCAGGAGGGTTCCTGGAGGACACAGGATCTAGACACCCCATCCCAGCAGCGGTAGATAGATGAGGGAGGAGAAAGGAACTTTGAGTTTGGAGTGAGTTTTCAGGAAAATATTTGCTGTCTTCAATAGGTTCAAAATACTGGTTAGCTCTCAGTTTTGATTCTTTTTTTTTTTTTAAGGATGAATTTTTTTTTTTTTTTACATACAAGCTGGGGTACAGGCCAGAGGTGTGGGGGTTCATCAAACACAGTGGGGAGCAGAACAGGCAGATCAGAAGTACACTGCTGAGGGGAACAGCGGGCAAGGCAGGAGAGGTCTGCCCCACCATGTGGGATTCTCCCAGGTCGGGCGTTGAACTCGCGTCGCCGCTGCCGACAGCTCCACAGCACAGCGCCACCGGGGAGGCCCTCAGTTTTGATTCTTAACCTAAGGATATTTCTAGCGGAAGGATTGTTTATCTGTAAGATGGATTTTGAGTTCACAGTGCCTCGTAACAGCACCTACTATGTGCCAAGTGCTAGGATACAAAGAAAAATAGAACTTGGCCTTTGTCCCAAGGGATTTTAACCAAAGGAAAGACAGACAATAAAGATTCTCCAAGTGGGGTGATGTCCTGGATGAAGAGAGATGGGGGGGTGGCATTCCAACAGGGGTGGACTGTGCTTTTATTATGTGTGGAGTGTGAGAGTGAAGTGGAGAGGAGGAAGGAGACTGGGGTCAGGTAGTAGGGATCAGCTTAGGGGTTTTACAGGTTTGCTGTATTCATTGAAACTTTTAAAAAAAAATTATTCACACAAGCTGGGGTACAGGCCAGAGGCGTGGGGTGGCGAGAGGGTTCACCAGAGATGGAGTGGTGAGCAGAACAGGCAGATCAACAGAAACACACTGCTGAGGGGAGTAGCGGGCGAGGCAGAAGAGGTCTGCTGCGCCAAGTGGGAATCTCCCCTGCTGGGAGTCGAACTCGAGCTGCCACTGCTGACAGCTCCACAGCGCAGCGCCTAACCGCTGTGCCACTAGGGAGGCCCAGTCATTGAAACTTTTTTAAGCAGTGGAAGGAAATGACTGCAATTCAATTGAGCACATTTCAATTGAGCACAGTTTAGGTAGTGTTATGTTTAATGGAAATAAGAATCTGCTCTCCTTTTTTCATAAAGTCATCCAACAATGTTCATTTTTAAAATCACGTACCATAAAGTACTTGATTGGTAATGTGGTTTTGATAATGTTAGTAGCTATGACTGACCAAATGCGTGGGAGGGAGTCCATGCATCCTAGTGCTGTCCTTTGCTCTGAACCCTGCCACATTTCTGTTGCCCCAAAAAGGAAAATTTATAAGCTTATTTAAGCACTGATGTTTGGATGATGAAAAGGGTAGAGTTGAACAAGTGCTTAGAAATCAGGTCTGCAATATTCTGTTATCTGTATTCTGAACCTAGCACTCAATTAAGTAGAATTCTATTCATCAGAAGGGAAGTCTCATTACACTGCAGAATTAGTGACTTAAGAGACTACTGTTTGGTTGCATGGCACAGAATTTATTTAACTAAGTCATCAAAGTTTTGAAACATTGACACTTTAATAGTTTACAGCTCAGAGATAAAGCCACATACAGGGAAGGCAAGCATGATACACATTTTCAAGCCATGATGTAGGCTAAGTAACTTTACAAATTTACGATAAAATTCAAACAGGTGTTAGCTTTTTTCCCTTTTAAACTAAAGCCCATGTTAACCAACATGTCAAAGAGGTCATATGAATTAAGGAAGATGAGGAATTCACTTTAGCCAAAATTAAAACGTAAAGTTTTTCTAGGGACTGAACAACTTTGCTCCGATGAAGAGGATGCAAACCATATCTCATCTTGACCCACATCTGGGTGTAGATGAGCTTAAGGCATTTGAACCCCCTTCACTGAAAAATTCATCTCAAATTTTTGTTCTGCTGATGTGGATGAGGGGACTAGTGTCTTCGTCTGCACAGGGCATTGCCTTGGAGGGCTGTAACCCTCCACACAAACCGGACAGTGTTATGTTTGATGGAAATGAGCTTGTGAAGCTCAGTCTGACAAAATAAACACATAAACATCTTAATCTGATGAGTTGTATTCTTTTATTGGATTTTAAAGTGTTTATGTGTGATTTGCACATAAAAGTGAGTTTACCGTACACAGAGCTGTATTTGTGACACTCTCGAAGCTTATCTTCGCATTTAATCATAAACTCCTCCCCAGAAGACAAGTTTGCTAGGTTTCTGAATTTTCCATCTAGGAGGACTGTTTTTCAAACATAAATGTGTGACTATGCCATGGCTCTTTAAATCCTTCGGGAATTCCCCCTTGTCCTTAGATCAAGAGCAGATTCTTCTCGAGGCATACATTCTCTGCATTATAGAATCCTCTTTTCCCATTAAGCCTTCTGTAGAATCGCTCCTCACTTCTAAGATGTGCCAGCCTCTGGCTCAGTGTACCCTTTGGATATGCATTTCTTTCTGCCTGTAATGTCCATCCGCCTCCAACTATTGCTAAGACAGACTTTGTTTTCCCCTTAGACATTTTCATAGTTCCTTTACTTGCAATTTCTACTTTAATGTCACAGACATAGCCATATTGTTCAGTTCTATATTTATGATTCTTTTTTTTTAAAGATTTATTTTATTTATGCATACAAGCTGGGGTACAGGCCAGAGGTGTGGGGCGGCGAGAGGGTTCACCAGAGACAGAACGGGTAGCAGAACAGGCAGATCAGAAATACACTGCTGAGGGGAGCAGCGGGTGAGGCAGGAGAGGTCTGCCGCACCATGTGGGATTCTCCCCGGCTGGGCGTCGAACTC